>JZKD02S2304115.1:261409-272676 GCA_000966675.3 Picea glauca | reverse complement strand
TTTCAATATGTTTTAACAATGAGTATCATCTTGGAACTACTCACTCAAATCCTCGTGAAAGTTAGGATCTACTCTTCTCTGGAAGAGGAGATCTTGACAACAATTAAAGATTCAAACACTCCTCCAACAACAAACAAGGATTCAACATCTGAAGAACCCTACATATTTGATGACAAACAATCATTCGAGTAGGAGATTGAAGAAGATGAAGAGGAGTTACAGCAAAATATGAGCGAGGAAAAATGCGTCTATGAAAGCATTATCGAGTAATGGTTCCAGGTTAGCACTATATTCGATCCATTTTTTCATTTTTATTTAGTTAGTTTGTCGTTACAACAACTAGATTCATTCACTTTCAAGTATTTCCATTATTTATTTGAAAAATCACCACTGAACATATTGTTGTTATTGTTGTGTGCTTGGCTCCATTGGAAGTTTGACTACATGTAACTAATATTTAAGTTCCAATTAGCATACAGCAGGTAGGATTTTATTTCCAGTTTTGCGTTCTTAGAATAAGTATGCTCTCCTCCATGCTTCGTGTGATTGCGAGGATCAAAAAATAGGATGTCTAAATTGATTTCAAGAGTGAATGTTTTTGCGTCCATCCTTTGATCTGCAAATAAACACAATAAAAAAATTTAGGCGAATAAAAACAAAACCAATTTTTCATGCTGATACAACGAAAATTTTACATGTTGTTATAGCATGCTGATACAGCGAAATTTTACATGTTGTTATAGCATGCTCACACAACGAAATTTTACATGTTGTTACAACGAAATTTTACTTGTTGAAACAGTGACGTTTTTGTTGTAACAATGATTGAACAGTGTCATGCCTACGCTCTTCTCATTTTTAACTTCTGGTCTGGTCCATTTTTTTTTTTTTTTGCCAACCTCATCCTTTCTCATTCGACCCAACATGCCGCAACTTGCCAATAATCAAATCATCAAAAGATAAATCTCTTGTTTACAAACCCAACCAAATAAAAATAATGATAAACGTTGATTAAAAATGTCAAAGAATCAACTAAAATTGTGAATCCTAAAAACAAATCCTTCGTATCTTGAAATCATGGTTGTTGCAATTCCTTGACATCTTTTTCGTATTTGCTAAGTCTAGATTGGGAACAAAATATTTAACGCTTATATGGAAAGATAGGCTCATCAAAATCCACGGAAAGATAAACTTTATTCATTGAATTAGGAGGGATATCTTGTGACAAATAAACCTGTTTTATAATCACACGATCTTTTTCCCCATAACATATTAATTACTGTGAAATATGGGCCACATCCTAACTGCATAACTATTCTTGATTATATTTTAATATTGTTACGACCAATCTGAATTTTTAATGAATTTTCCCAACAGGATTATTGCCAGATCTAAATTCTAATTGCTATTGAGATATGTTCCCAACCTTATTGATGGATATGCATCAAAATTTCTTTGTCAAGGTAACGGATGCTCAGGTTTTTCTTAATTCAATCAACAAAATGGTTGGATCACAGATTCGCGAGCTAGCTCCAGGTGGCTAGATCTCAGATTTGTGATCTACTTATCCATGTTAGTGATTAACTAACAAGCTAGAAATGAACAATGAAATTTTGATTATCCGATTTGATTGTATTAATGATTTGCAGCGATCTTCTCCCATATCGGCGATATCATTTCCAAACCATCATGCTATATCAGATTTGTTGGACCCCCCAAAATCAAAAAAAGATATGCTAACAGTAAATTTTGAGTGTATTTCTAATGAAATGCAGGGATAGTGATTGGAATGGGTTATGAGTTTTCCACGAGGGCATGCAGATCGACTTATGGGGGCACCAAGCACGCATAGCTTTATTTTTGCCTACTGACCGACTATCTTCATGCATATGTATATGGGTCGTTAATATATCTCTGCATTAAAACATTGCAACTCATTGTATCTTCCCTATGACATAGTTGAATATTTTAGAGGTGTCGTTGGCATTAGAGTAGATAATGACGGTCATACAGTTTGTTTAGTAGAGGAGCTAGTTTCCATGATTTTGAGTTATGGTAGGCATTTGGCGGAATACCATACCAAAGTCCCTATTAAGGATGTTGTGATTAGTGTGCCACCATTCTTCGACCAAGATAAGAGGAATGGTATCATTCAAGAATCTCATCTTGCTGGCATCAATGTATTATCTTTGATCAACGAGCATTCTGGTGCATCCATTCAGTAGGGGATTGATAAGGATTTCTCAAATACATCACGGCATGTTGTGATTTATGACATGGGTTCTAACAGTGCTTATGCCACTCTCATTTATTTCTCTGCATATACGACACAGGAGTCCAGAAAGAGTGTTTCAGTTAACCAATTCCAGGTCAAAGATGTAAGATGGAAGGAAAATCTAGGCTGGCAAACACCCGAAATTTTTATGCCACCGATTTTGTTAGCTATATACGGGTCGTCGATATGTACAGAACTCTTGATAACCACCTCGTTCAATTCCAAGGTCATGATCTAGATCTCCATCTCATCCTCACACAGAACACAAAGAAAGGTTAAACTTCACATGCTCAATAGGAGACACCAACCATCGGAAACGAACCAGCTCAACCCGCTCAAACCTCCAAGCGTAATAATCACGGCTTGTCAGTTGACGTTTTGGAAGGCAAATATGAATTGTGACTTGCAATCAAATACTAATGTACATGATGATGTCTTCCAATCAGTTTTCACATGCACATTGCATTTGCAAAGGTGCTGACTTGAGTATCATTTTCATCGCAAATGGCCAGCATTGAATGATTGTTAATTAATTGCTGGAGGGTAGCCGCCATTGTGGAGGTGACTAGGGCTATAACAAAGCACAAACATAGATGTTGATGATATCCCCCAAGTCATAAGAGAAGCCTTTTATCTCGTAGAATCTGGGAGGCCGAGACCAGTTTTAGTTGATATTCCAAAAGATGTTAAACAACATATGATTGTTATGTTGCTTTGATGATAAAGTGATTGGGTCGTCATTGTGATGGTCCTGTAACTCCTACACGAAATACCACTTTATCACCTGATGTCTACTTCTATGTTGGTGACTGGGGAGATCTGCATACTCTACTATCTGTTGTTGAACAAGATCAACTTGGTGCATGTGATATAAATTTAAGTTTTTCATAAGATGATTTGTTTCTAGATCGCTCTCTTATCCACAATAGTAGTGGTGTTAATCAGGAAACATAGATCGATTCTAGATGTTCTTGTGAATGAGCCAATGATATGGATCCCTCAAAAGGTGGATATGATATTATTGTAAAGGCAAAAACTGTTTATTCTTTGGTTTCGATGCAGAAGTTGTATGGCCTTATAAAAAAGTGTCTTCGACCTCCTTATGGTGTTGTTTATTTGGCTGCTAAAAAAAAAACATTTTTTTTGTGGAGGAGGAGGAGGAACCTAGAAACGTTAGTGGCCATCATGCACCGCTTAAAACCTTGGAAGCCGATTTTCTAAAAATGATCTCACACGCAAACTAGATCTAAATACTTCTGGTCTAGGAAGTTTTAATGAGCTACATGAATTCTTTGATGACTTTCTTTTTTATTATCACAGCTTTTCTGCATTTCAAGATAATAATTGTGACATAAAAATTGAAGAAATGGAAGATTTCCCAAGGATATTGATGAGCAATGGAGGAGCACAGCTGGGAAATGATTCGAGTATATTAACTCACTCACTAGCTAGGTCAAACAGCCTAGTGAAAATGTCATTTTTATCAAGGCAAGGTAGGTCCAATCGCTACTGGAAATATCTTTCAGTTGGAAAGGTTGATAATCATGCTTATTAAATTTCAATCAGGTCCAGGAACCAACAAAGAAACTCGTGCATCACTGTCAACAGGTCTAAAAACATAGATTATTTCTTTGAGTTTCTCACATTCATACTTATTTTTGTTTTGCATGATATATTCTTCAAAAATTTCACAATCTTTATGCAAGAATTTGTACTAATCTTTTCAGGTTCACAACCGATCACATTCCATGCTACAGTGATTTTCATGAATCACAACATTTTTCAGAAAAAACCATGCTTTGATCGACAACTTGACGGAGATGATCTTCCTCATACATGTCATAAACACTTGTTGTTACACAAACTTTTTGCACATTTTGATGTTTGTTGTTACATAACAACTTTTTGCGCATCTTGATGTTTGTTGTTACATAGCAACTTTTTGCGCATCTTGATGTTTGTTGTTACACAGTGACCATGTTGATACACCTTGTTGCAATACCGATATTTCTGCATTTTTCCAAATTTCATGCTAAGATATTATCCCATTTCTCCTTCAAAGTTGATTATCATCCTGTGTTGAAGCCATCTTCCATTGAATTATCCTTCATGATTTCACACACCTATTTTTATGATTTGCATACATTCCCTTATCTCTTTTAGTTCATTTTTTCCTTTCCAATTTTCCTTCTGAATAAAACAAACCCACATTCCATGATTACATTTCCTTCCCATAAACCCTATTGCAACTGAGATCTTTACATTTATAGTCCTACCAATCTTTTTATAAAATCATGTTGACTGATGTGGGATTCCTTAAGGCCCTGATCCAGATGGATATCAGTGGCCACCCACCTTTTCCAACTGGCTCAAAATAGTTTTCTGACAATTTTGGCAATTTACTATTTTTAGCAGTTTTAACTTCCGGGGCCATTTTGAGGGCCTAAATGAAGGTTTTCCGGGATCAAGCTTCTCAATGACATATAAAAGAATAATTGAACCCCCAAAATGAATCTCCTTGACGATACCTTTCCAACGGGCTATCACATGCCTAAAATAAAGATCGTATGCAAAAGTTACGACCCCGAGAAGTTGATGTACTAACTTACCCAAATGGGGCCCACATGACTTTTGGCGCTTCATCTCCTAGGGTTAGGTTTTTGGATGTATAGGGTTTTGGGAATTCTTTCTTATTATAAAAATGCCTTCAGAGACTCATTGTAATATTCTTCTTGCGAATGTGCACTGTCATCACATCTCTTCTTAGAGATAAGCCGCCACCATTCCAGCAAGCTTGTTTCCGCTACATTTTACAGTTTCAGCTTATTTCGTTATTGAATAGAAAACCCATTTTACTGTATCTCTGTTATTTTGTATTAAGCACCTATTAATAATCTGTATTCATTTCATTATGCCCATAAAATCCGTATCAGTGGTATCAGAGCAGTCTGCTCCTTGTCGTCTTAATGCATGTCCCCAACGAGGTCGGAGTCCAAAGAGTTGGGTCTCAAGCTTGTTTCTCTTGAGGAAAGAAGCTCTCGCACACCCAAGCGACCTCCCATGGTAGGAGAAAACAAAGATGATGGGACAGGAGATCCTTTCAAACTGTTGATTGAGGAAGCCCTCATGCAATAGAGGAACGAGATGATGGATAGTGTCGTGCAAATCCTTCGGCGACTACCAACAAGCAACGCATCTTCTTCGAATGGAGGCACCGCCTCCTTCAAGGTAAAAATAAACTTTGATATTCCTATATTTGAAGTTCAAATAGATGCAGATGTTGTAGACAAGTGGTTGAATCTACTAGAAGGGTATTTTTTTGTCCATAACTTTTCGAATAAAGAAAAGATTACTTTTGCGCTCCTCAAAGACGTTCCCCATGTCAAAGATTGGTGGGAAACTTTATGTGAGAAAAAGGAAATAGAGGAAACCTCATTATTTTCAGTCATAGCCACCTGGGAATACTTTAGGGATTCTATTAAGGAACAATACTACCCTATCAGAAGTTATGACGACCTGTATAACAAATGGACCACACTGCGACAAGAAAGAGACCAAGCAATGCCAAATTTCACAAATATCTTCCATACCTTGCGCACCAAGTTGGGTATCAAAGATTCAGAGCGACATCTGGTGCTCAAGTATCATGGTGCTCTGCATAGATACATCCAGACTTAAATGAAATTTCTGGACATCTCATCCTTGGGCGTGGCCTACCGATATGCCATCAAAATTGAGTTGAAGCTCAAACAAAAGACGCTGAAATTTGGGCCTGGGAACCCCTCACAACAAAAGCCAAGAAAGGGCAACCCCAACCCACCGAAAAAAGGACAAAGCAAATATGGATAGTATCAGGACAACTAGTCCAAGCCACAAGCAAAGAAGGACACCAGAAAGAAAAAGAAAGATACCGAGAAGTGGTGCGACTTCCATAAGAGCCCTTGGCATAAAACTGTTGACTTCCACTCAAAGTAGTCACTGGTGGCTGAAGTGAAAGCCTCTGAATCAGATGCATATTATGACTCTGAGCCAGAACCAGAAAGGGGAAGATGGATCATTGACACGAAACCCACTGCCACCGTTGCTACCACCAAGCTCCAGCCTGGTGAACCAGACGAGCCAGAAGAAGGAGAGCGCCTCTTCCATTCATATATGTGGGTAAAAGGCACCCTACTACACTTCATCGTTGATAGCGGTAGCCAGAAGAACCTCATCTCAGCAGAGGTCATCAAACGGTTGGCCCTGCCAACAACGCCGCACCCATAACCGTACACCATTGGATGGCTCCGTCAAGGAAGCGATCTCCGCATCAGCCAACACTATCGACTACCGTACGACATCAAGCCCTTCAAAGATGAGGTATTGTGTGATGTTGCTCCTCTCGAAGTTTGTGATTTTATTTTTGGCCAACCTTATTTATGGAAACTTCATGTTGTATATGAGTCTAGGCCTCGTAGTGTTATTATTACTTTTAATAGGAAATTGTACAGGATACCCAAGGCAGTCCCACCTAGTGTTATTTCCTTGATATCTGCTAAGCAATGCAAGAAGGTCATCTCTCAAACGAGGAAGTTTGTCTTCTTCATGATTCGCTCTCATAATAAGCAAGAGATCACAACCACATCCAGGTTCTTTGTGGCCGACCTCTCCACACAACAGAAGCAAGTAGATAAGGTCATGGAAGATTACTCAGATATCTTCTCCTCACCTACAGGAGTACCTCTGCACTGCCAGGTCAAGAACCCCATCGATCTGACCCCCGGCGCACCACTACCCAATAGGCCAGTCTATTGTCACTCTTTGTTAGAGAATGAGGAGATCAAGCGACAGATCCAAGAACTGCTCCACAAGGGGCACATCTGCCCTAGCTCATCACCTTGCAGGAGCCCAACCGTGTTGGTACAAAACAAATATGGGACCTGGCGACTCTGTATTGATTACCAGGCTCTGAATAAAATCACAGTAAAAAACCGGTACCCAATTCCCCGAATCGATGACCTCCTTGATCAACTCACGGGGACCAAATACTTCAGTAAGATTGATCTGAAGTCTGGCTACCACTAGGTCCCGATAGAACAAACAGATGTATGGAAGACCGCCTTCAAGTCAAAGGAAGGCCTTTTTGAATGGTTTTTCATGCCCTTTGGTTTGACAAATGCTCCAGCCACTTTCATGAGGATGATGGATGATATCCTATGACCATTCACCAATACTTTTGTAGTGGTGTATCTGGATGACATTCTAATTTACAGCAAGACTTGGGCTGAACACTTGCAGCATATTCAATAGGTTTTGCACACCCTGCAACAACACAAGCTATACACCAACTTGCAAAAATGCTCCTTCGGCATGGACAGGGTCCATTACCTGGGCTACATCATTGATCAACATGGCGTACATGTGGATCCAGCCAAGATCCAAGTCATCCGTGACTGGCCAGACCCAACAACACTCACTGAAATTTGAAGGTTCTTGGGCCTTGCCAATTTCTATCGCAGGTTCGTGTTGGGTTTCTCCCATATTGCATGGGCCCTCAGCCAAATAAACAGGGGTGGTGGTAAGGATAAATTTGTGTGGGGCCAGTCCCAACAACAAGCATTCGATGATTTGAAGTGGTGCTTATGCTCAGCCCCAGTACTTTCACTACCAGACCTGCAACATCCTTTTGAGATCAAGATAGATGCTTCAGACTATGCGGTGGGCGTCGTTCTCACTCAGCACGGCCACCCTGTGGCCTATCATAGTGAGACACTATCAGATACTGTCTGTAAGTACCCTACTTATGACAAAGAAATGTACTCTATTGTGCAAGCATGCCACCAGTGGAGACATTACATTCTTTGGAAGGAGATAGTCATTCACATTGATCATAAGCCATTGTAGTTCATACAAACACAAGGAAAATTGCAGAATGACTACCATCAAAAGTGGTCCACATACTTGCAACAATTCCACCTCAACATCAAGTATAAAACAGGAAGCACCAATCGCGTCGTTGATTGCTCAACAGACTGTCAGTCGCGGCACTCACCACGGTGCTAGACTCTTGCGGCCATGAGACATATAGATGGCCCCAACTCTATGAGATAGATCCTGACTTCGCCACCACCTACCAAATGTTGGGTGCAAACGCATTTGTCGATAATTTCCATCTTCAAGATGGGTTGTTGTGTCATCCGGGCCATATCTATGTTCCATCAAGTGAGAGAGAAAAGTTTATCTGGGAAGCCCACTATAGTCGGGTGGCAGGACACTTTGGCATTGAAAAGACAGTGGCGATGCTACAGAAACATTTCTACTGGCCAAAACTTCGACAGGAGGTCAACAAGTATATGAGGTCCTACATTGCCTGCATTATTTCCAAACCGACCACTAAGAAACAGGGCCTGTACACCCCTCTTCCTACTCCTGACAGGCCATGGGAATCCATCTCAATGGACTACATGTCGAGCCTCTCGTCCACCAAGCGGGGAAATGACTGTGTTTTTGTGGTTGTTGATCTCTTTTCTAAGATGGTGATTCTGGTTGCCTGCAAGAAGAGCATCACAGCAGAGGCCACTGCCAAGCTCTTATTTGAACGAGTCTGGGTACATTTTGGAATCTCACAAACTATTGTCTCAGATCGGGATAGTCAATTTCTCAGCACATTCTAGTCAAGTCTCTAGTCACTGCTGGACACCAAGCTCACCAAATCCACGACCTTCCACCCCCAAACAGATGGCCAAACCGAGGTTGTAAATTGAATGATTGTGCATATCCTTCGCATGTATAATTCAAAGCACCATCGCACATGGGATGAGAGCCTTCCCTATGTCCAACATAACTACAACTGAGCCCTGCATAGCTCAATTGGCCACAACCCCTTTCAAGTGGGGTTGGGATCCCAACCATTGGGACCCATGGATGTTGTACTTCTCCTTGTGGTCACCTCGACCGACTCATCTTCTGCTCCAACTGAAGATGACAAATCCACCCGATTCATTGAGCAGATCTAGCACATCCACCAACAGGTTTAGGATATCCTACAAAAATCCAATGACAAGTACAAACATTTCCTGATCAACATCGGGTGCCACATAAGTTTCAGGTGGGCAACAAAGTTTGGTTGCACTTGCAGAAAGAACACCTTACAGGACCTCATCAGAAGCTTTGCCCACTCCATTATGGGTCGTACACTATCACCAAGGCCATGGGGGATAATTCTTTTAAGCTCAACATTCCTCCTTTCCTTGGTCTGCACCCAGTGTTCAACATGGATCTCCTTTGCCCTTATTTCCCACCATTATTGGAAACCTCAGAAGTAGGAAAACAACTGACACCAACAGAGCTCCACCCTGGTTGCCTACAACATGAATCCAATGATCATATTGTGGACAGACAGATCAAGGGCACTCGACAACAAAGGATCCATCTTTATCGAGTCGTCAAAGCAGGGAAACTCCTGCACTAAGGCAAGTGGCTCACCCGGGGCCAAATTTAGCAGAAATTTCCTCATCTGATGGGGGACCTCAACGCAATGGAGACCATTTCTTCCTAAGGAGAGAGAATTGATCCAAATGGATATCTGTGGCCACCCGCCTTTTCCAACTGGCTCAAAATAGTTTTATAATAGTTTTGGCAATTTACTATTTTTAGTGGTTTTAACTTTCGGGGCCATTTTGAGGGACTAAATGAAGGTTTTTCAGGATCAAGATTCTAAATGATAGTTGAATGCATGATTGAGCCCCCAAAATTAATATCCTTGACGATACCTTTACAACAGGCTATCACACGCCTAAAACGGAGATCGTATGCAAAAGTTATGACCCCAGGAAGTTGATGTACTAACTTACCCAAATGGGGCCCACATGACTTTTGGTGCTTCATCTACTAGGGTTAGGTTTTTGGATGTCTAGGGTTTTTGGAATTCTTTGTTATTGTAAAAAGGCCTCCATAGCCTCATTGTAACCTTCTTCTTGTGAATGCATGTTGTCGTCACATCTCTTCTCAGAGATAAGCCACCACCATTCCAACAAGCTTGTTTCAGTTGCATTTTACAGTTTCAACTTATTTCGTTATTGAATAGAAAACTAGTTTTACTGTATCTCTGTTATTTTGTGTTAAGCACCTGTTAATAATTTGTATTCATTTTGTTCTTCTCATAAAATCCGGATCAGGCCCACCTTTCAACAGTCTTGCCCCATTGACCTAGACACATTATCTGGAATATAGACTAGATTTCCTTTTGAGTACCTTGAGGCTTGCATGCCTTAATGACAAGCTCTCTCGCTAGAAGTCATGGGAATACATCAATGTCCCTTGATCATTAGATCTTGCAAGCGGCTTTACATCAGGCCATCTATTCACACTTCGCAAGATGTACTCGGGTACCTTGACACTCATTGACATCACTGGTGAGTTTGTATCACATTGGTTAACGACAGTCATTAATGGCTGGTAATCCAATGGTTTCTCTTCATGCTCGACATCAACACATTTATTCGCATGACTAGAATTGTACCATCGATTTGTAGTAGGTGAAGACTATACACTTTTTCATGATCCCCTCAGCAGTTGCAGCAATTTGATTTCTGATCTATGAGAGTACCACAATTCCATATTCTCTTCCTTCCACATTTCTCATGATTCAGCAGTAGCAACTCAGATTCTTTCACTTCCCATGATCCAGTTACAGCAATAGAAACATTAGCAGTTCCATTTTCCTGGTCTTGCAACATTGACACCTTCCATCTTCCATCAGTCACAATCAGATATTCTTTGCTCCAACAGTTACAGCAGTTGCAGCTATAGCGCTAGTCACATTTTCTTGATCCAGCAGTCGCAACAACTACATCTACTTTTTGGGTAAGTGGAGGTATGTTCTTTTCTAAGATTTAATTAGACAATTCCTTATATGTTGACTTGAATATTTTGGAAAATTTCCTCGTCGTGCTCTCTTTCCTTCCATGACCTACACTAAGTTGCATGAGGGCATTCAACTGATTTAGTTGGG
>JZKD02S2304115.1:240192-261400 GCA_000966675.3 Picea glauca | reverse complement strand
TCACCACATATTCATTACCATTATTCCATTTTACCATCTCATCATTCCATTTATGATTCACTAGCATTTCTTTTCCAACGACACTTTGTTGCATTTCGATTGTTATACATATTGGCATGATTCCTAAAGATAAAGAAAATGATTTCTTATACTCAATGATGCTCTCGTATGCACATCGATAGCTTATTATTTCTAGTGAGTACATGGCTAAATTATTGCAGCAAGAAAATCAATAAGTGAAATGAATGTTGTTAACACAAGAACCAACATTATTTGTATTCATGGTTGTCACACAAGAACCAACCATAAGAAAATTTCACATGTTGTTACACATGTATTACATGTTGTTACACATGTATTTTACATGATGTTACTCTTGTATTGCAAATCCTAGAAATATTCCTTATTAAAAAGACATCATCAATCAAAGCCATAGTTTAAATGCCAAAAGTTCTTAAGAAGATCCATGCATGGTTGCATGAGGACATGCAGCAATTTGAGTTGGGGGGTATGTTGGGCCTCATAAATGTCGTATTTTCATCCACCTTTTCCTTCACTATTCCTTACATTTCATCGTCCCATTAACCTTTAATCATACCATTTCCATAAATACATTTGGGTTTCATCTTATTATTTTCCACTTTATTCATTTTAGTATTATAAGTGAATTTATGATTAAATATTAGAAAAATAACATATTTTCATTATATAGCAAGGTTGGATGAGTTTGATGGTGTGTGCAGGCATATGTGAAGATTTCAACAAAGTCAAAATTCACCACCTATCCTCAAATTCGAATTACATCTTCAAACTTTGAAGATTTGAAAGAGATCTCAAGGAGAAGATCATGGAAGATTTGGTTGGCATATCTTATCTAAGATATGTGAGAGATGTATGGAGGATTTGAAGGGATCATATATTGTCATAATGGGAAAGTAGTTGAGAGTGGTTGAGAGAATAGTGGATCTGTAATTATGACACTCATGTATATGAGAGAGTGTTCTCTCTTCATGAGGGTCATCATGTTATTCATAATTGGAGGATGTTATTCACAATTGATCATGAATTCATAATTTAGTCTTGTAATGAGGAGAAGGGGATTCTTCGCTTTGATTCTTAGCTTTTGTTATTCTTTCATGCTTTTTCATTTGATTCTTGTAATATAATTTGAGATTGATTTATTGTGTGAGCTCACATATGTCATTTGTCGTTCAACTCTTCACATGTTGTATTGTTTTTCCCTTATGCAATTTCCTTCTTTCCTAGTTAGTCTTTCAATGCTTTCTAGATTAATTTCATTTCAACAATTTAGATTAAATTACTTCCACTTCAGTCCTGCATATATATTGTGTGCTTCGTAAGCCTACGAACCTCGAATTGACAAATTAAATAGTTGGGCAAATACTACAATGGGATTAAACAACCATATTTCCGCCTAACACAAGACATGTAACCAACTGGGGGATTCTTGACCACTCTTTGGGGATTCCAGCTTTACAATCCCATATCTCCATAACTATGAGGAAACACGTGGCGTTCCACATATCACCTGAAACAACATGACATGTAATATCCATCTATGATAGTATTCCCTGCAATTTCATTGTCATTCATGTCCATATTCCTTAATCAACTTCGGGTCCCATAACCACACCTATGGGTCTACATGTAGACTACATCAAATATACCCAACTAAATCACCATCAATATCGATCATACAAATGTAAATCAATTGTCCAACATCTTTGAACCTCTCCAAGGGTTGACATCAATCTCTAAGATCACTCTTCTAGAGCTGACATCAATGACAACCAACTATTCAAACCTATTGTCCAACGGGAGCCTCGAAAGTGGAGTACCTGGGTCATATTGTTGACAAGGATGGTGTAAGGGTGGATCCTAAGAAAATTGAAGCTATGTAGGATTGGCCTCACCCTACAACTCTCAAGAGATTGTGAGGTCTTCTTGATTTAATGGGTTATTATCGCAAGTTTGTTCAGAATTATGAAAAAATCGCGACACCTCTCACTACTCTCTTTAAAAAGAATGCTTTCACTTGGATTCTTGTAGCCGATCAATCCTTCCACGCTTTGAAAGAGGCTATGTCCATGATTATTGTCTTGGAACTTTCGAATTCACGAAGACTTTTGTCCTACAATGTGATACTTCAGGGAAAGGAATTGGGGCAATCCTCATGCAAGATGGTAGGCCTTTATCCTTCACTAGAAAAAAACTTTTGGAGAGACATTTGGGCCAATTAATCTATGAAAAGGAAATGCAGGTTATTTTGCATGTTATGGATCTTTGGCATCCTTGTATCTTGGGGCAACACTTCCATATTATAAATGATCACCAAAGCCTCAAGTATTTTCTGGTACAACGAATTTCATCCCCAGAGCAACAAAAATGGGTGGCCAAGCTATTTGGATATATATGAGATCATTTAGAAGAAGGGAAAATAAAAGGTGTTTGTTGATGCTCTTTCCAGGAAGCATGAAGAAGAAGGGCCCCTATTTTCCCTCTCCTTCATTGTACCAGATTGGCACCAAGTTGTTTTCCAGGAATGGTTGCAAGACCCCAAACTTTCTCGCCTGATCCAACAATTGTAATATCATTCTCTAGATTCTCCAGGGTACTCTTGGCACAATGAAGATCTTCGCTACAAATATCATATGTATTTAAGGAAATAGTTGCAACTTAAATCCATAGTGCTTTTTGATTTCCATGCTTCACCCACAGCTGGGTATTCAAGGTTTACCAAAACCTATGAACGAGTCAAATGTTATTTTTTTTCTAGGATCACATGAAACAGGACGTTCACACCTTTGTGGTTGAATGTGATGTATGTCAACACAACAAGGGAGAAATAATCAAAGCTCTAGGAATACTCCAATTGCTTATGATTCCCCATGTTATTTGGAGGGATATTTCTATGGATTTCATTGTTGTCTTACCTAAATCGGGCAATAAGTCAGTCATCATGGTGGTAGTTGATCGTCTTTCCAAATATGCTCATTTTTGTGCTCTTCAACACCGGTTCACCACATCCATAGTGGCTCAAATTTTCATGGATAATATCTTCAAACTTCATGGCTTGCCTCATTCTATTCTCTCTGACAAAGATCCCACTTTCACCAAGAATTTTTGGCAAGAATTGTTCAGACTCTAGGGAACCCAATTTCATCTTAGCACTGCCTCTCATTTCCAGATTGATGGCGAAACTAAATTTGTCAACAAATGTTTGGAAAAATATTTGAGGTGTTTTGCATCCGAAATACAAAATCAGTGGGCTCAATGATTACCCCTAATTGAATGGTGGTACACCACATCTTACCATACAACTACTCATATGACTCCTTTTGAAGTAGTATACACACAAAATCCATCGATGGTTCTCTCATACATGCCTGGTTTCTCGAAGGTTCATAAGTTTGACAAAAATATTATTGTCCGAGAGGCCATTCTCCTAACCCTCAAAGAAAAATTGGTCATGGCTCAAAATCGCATGAAGCAACAAGAAAATTAGGGTCATTTTGCACATCAATTTGTTGAAGGGGACCAAGTGTTTCTTCATCTACAACCTTATAAGTAGACTTCACTCAAATCTGAACACTGTCAGAAACTTGCTCCCAAATTTTATGGTCCTTATACAATTCTCAACTGAGTGGGGCCCGTGGCCTGCTAGTTAGCTTTTCCTAGTCATTTAAGCTCCATCTTGTTTTTCATGTCTCATGCTTAAAGAAATTGATTGGAACTAAGTGCCAAATTCAAACCAGTCTCCCTGAGTTGGATGAAGAAGGTTCAATTTGGTTGCAACCACAAGCATTCTTGGACTAGCGAGAGTGTCATCTATGTTAGTTCACCATCAAGGAAGTGTTAGTTCAGTGGAAATATATAACTCCAGAAGATGCCACCTGGGAGTCGACCACCATTTTGCAACAATTTCCTCATTTCAAGCCTTGAGGACAAGGATGTTCTTCAAGGGGGAGGGCATGTTAGGGACCTAACCTCCCTAACCCCTCATGTAGGTAGAATAATATGTTTTCCATGTAATAAAGGACAACATTAGTTAATAAGTCTTGTTTAATTAATGCAAAGTCAATGTAAGAAGACCTAATAGAAGCTTTCTCTTCTATAAAGATCTTCCTCTTGAATGTTATTTAGAAGATATAATTAATATAAATAAGAGTAGAAGGAATGAGAAATCTTTGTCTTGAAAATTATTATAATAGAGCACTACTTTGTCGTAGGTTGCCCCCTCGAACAAGCAAGTGAACTGTTGTAACTCAGAACCGAATTTGGGTTGCATGCAAATCGATCCCGAGGTAACCTCGAACCACTTTGGATTGGAAGTTGCCCCTCCCAACCCAAGAGGGATTTCTCGAATAATGTCACAATATGATCATCAGTAAGTGTGAAATGGTGGGCAGATTTATGGGTAAATGGTAGTTTTGGATTTTTAAAGTTTGGGGTTGGACCAGGAAAACAGTCCATTGGGCATGGAGTCAAGTGAAAACCAAAGAAAAAAGATAATAGCAGTGATCGTATAACTTGCGGAAAATGAGGCAAAGTAAGTCTATCTTTCAGCAATTGACAATCATGATATAGTAGCAGAAAAAGAAAAGGAAAAGGCCATCATAGTGAAAGCATCTATCAAGGATGAATTTTCACTACAACTTTAGAGGAAAAAGACTGAAGGCTGATAACTAGATGCAGAGCACTTATCTTGAGTGAATTCTGACCAGTCACCATAGAAACGCAACACATATATATCAACTATGTGTAAGGAGCATATAAAATGAATTCCAAACAAATTTTAACTCAGTTGAAAAAAGAAGAGATAGACAATATGACAATGACAACAGAAAGAACATACTAAAAGAATCGATCGTGATGAATCTCACAATATCAAGTGAACACGTATTCTTGTATTACTCCATTCTGGGTTTACAAAATAACTCATATTACAAAAGAAGCCTCTCTTCAAAAGAGGTTTTCCCCCCAGCCCCCTCGGCCCCTCCTCCTTGTGCGTTGTCTTCTTTAAACTATTAGACGAATGGTTAAAACAGTTTCATTCGGTTGCTCAGTAGTTTTCCAAATGATCGAACTGCTTCAAGAAATTTTTTAACACATTGCTAACAAATCGTTAGGGCTTTCTTTGTGTTATTACTATTGGATAATTTTAACTATTTTTTCTTTTGTTTGTGGCTAGAAGAACCTCTTGGTGTTGCTTCGAGTTTTTTTTTTTTTAGTCATCTCATCCAGCTTGGCTTTACATTCTGCATCCTGTTTGCGTTTTCTTTTGTCTTTAGAAATTCTCAGTTCAAATATGTGATGGCATTTTCCATGAGAACATAAACATATTTGAGAGCTTCTTCCTCTGAGAGTTTTGGGTGGTCCTTCAAGTAACACTGTATGGAAGAAGTCACCTCGGCTTGACCTCTCTCTGCCTGGTAAGTTTTGGTTTCGTTCATCAAACGTCCTATCAAGCTCATGAGATATGAAAATTTGGTCGGTAATGAGATATGCGAATGTGGTCAATAATCAATTTGGGAGAATATGTGATCTATAAGAATCTCTCCAGTGAAAAGAACACTAATGAAAACGACAGTTGCCAGTGCTACTGAGACACTAGCGCTCTCTATGTATTCATGAAAGGATGGTACATATTTTGCTTCCAACCATTCTGCTTCTTTCATGAAAGCTTCAAGCTGGATGACCCACTCCCCGAGTGTTCTTTTGAGAGCCCATTTCTCGAATGCATGCACATTTTCCAGAGCATTCCAAAGATACCTTTTGGTACAGAGTTTTGCTTCTTCCATGACCATTTCTCCCAGAAATGCAACGTGTGAGCAGCAATTGGCGTTTAATATGTCTGTAACTTCTCTCTGGATTTGAACCAAGAAGCAAAAGAACTCCCCATTCTCATCTCTAAAAGTTTTTTAAAACATCTGAGGATGTAGTCTCAAGATTCGAAGGCCCATGGTTGTAACATCAATATCAGCGACAGGATTCTCTCTCGCCGATCCAATGAATCTTTCGTCCCAAGGGCTATGTTAACACTCGGATGCAAGTCTTTTATGTTCCCCTTCTTCAGTTATTCATTGTTTCTTCAATCTCTTGGACTCTTCTTCTCGTTACAAGTAGCATAACTAGTGTCTTCATGAAATACAGCTCCCAGATTTGCAATGGCTATGTGCGATTTGATGCCAGTCAAAGTCCATGTGTGAATAATCTTATAATTGGCAAATGGAACCCTACCCGTCGGTGCGATGATTGGAACCATGAATTCGAATTTCAGACTTTCGGAAGAAGTGGCATCATGTCGTTTTTCAAACGATGGTCAAAATCCCGAAATGGCGAGGTTGGTGCTCTTCATGGTGTTTCGTGCATGCGACGACATGTACCATCTTGAATTCGAAGAATGTATTTAATATATCCTTCACTGTGCAGATTGACACATCCACAAATATCCCTCCCTTGCTAGTTTGTTGTATAATTCCTCATTTTATTCGTTGCATTCTCAGTTTTACAGTCCCGACTTAGGAAATAACGGGTTAACAGATTTCTAATGCAAGCATGCGAACACAAAAAAAAAATTGGGCAAACCATACGCACTTTCCATAACTTCTCTGTCGAACAAATGAGAAGACTTGTATCGTCATTTGAAATTCGAACTCGGGCATTGCTACACTTGGATACTCTCATCAACACCTATGAGATCACCTTGACACTTATATTAACATATGATCAATTATATCCTCGCAGCTTGGAATTTTAGATGCTTTATTGACAAATGTATAAACCAATGGACTCTCCCTTCAAATCTCGAATCTCTACATGATGCTCAATCTTATCATTCAATTGAAATTTGGGCGTGTAGCGCACCCGTTTCGAGTCTCCTTCATTTCTCCCTATGACTTAACGCATGGTGTATGTAATCACTTAAATGCCAACGCTTCCATCTATTTTTTTTGTGACATAAAATTTGGAGGAATGCACCGAGTTCATAAATTTGCAATATCTGTTACAACATAGGCTCCATCTAGGGATGGTTCTTTCCTGTAAAGCACCAAGAATAGTAGACCAGGTGCCTTCATCCATTGGGCGACCTAACGCGAAATCTGTAACCTGTAGCTTGTGCCACCCTATTTACTGAGAACAGGTAACCGATTGAGTGACCACACTTTTTCGGTGAAACAAATCAAGGAGCTAGGTGACAGACTATGACAAGATTTCTTCTCCAATCTGATAGTCAGAATGGGAACAGAGAAAACCAGCACATTGACTGAGAATATCTCCACCATCTGAGAACATTAAGAAACTCACCACCATGGTAGCCTCTAACAGGGATGCAAAAGGATCGTTAAAAGCAAAATCAACTTGTTCATCAACGCTTTCACCTATAGCATAAAATTTAGAAAATTTTGATATACTTCCCAAAGTGGCCGCCTCCATTCATGTTATAGGAATGTTTAAGGGCAACGTTCAACAAGACTTGAATAATCATATATATCTGAACATGTCCTCTCAACAAAAATGCTTTGATCAAACGCTTCATTTTGATTTGAATAAATGTCTAAAGACTTCTTTTTAGGAAGCACTATGTTATTGGTCTTGAGCTTAAAACCGTAATACTTGTGCAAGGCGGCCATAGCAGCCTCATATCCTCCTCTGTAGTGTTTATATTTAACGAGCAATTTATACTTCTCTTGTTCTTCATCAATCTCAATAAGGATTTTTTGTGAACGCATTAGCTTCTCTTCTTGACTAAACATATGACATAACTCCAAATAGGCAGATAAAGGGGAGCGAAAATTTGCATACCTATGATGCTTGAATTCTATATCAATCCACCTTATGAGATTATGAAAAGAAATTAGGTCTTCAACCAACCTTTGTTGTGAAGTGTCCCACCAGATTGCTACACGATTTTATCTTTTCTTCCATTGTCAAGGAAACATATTTTCTTAAATTTTGATTTGATAAAACTTGCACGCCCAAATGACTTACTCTTTTCAATACAATCACCAAGTTGTATAACTACGTAAGGATCACTTATTCCCTTGATAGTCTGTTTGATGAAGCGCAGAGACGGGAAGTTGAACTTGCCAGATTATCAGGGCACCATGAAAGCTGGAATTCTGAGTTCTCCTGCCAGTGAAATCACCTTCGAAAACTTTTAATGGAGTCGCCAGAGCATGTGCAACCAACATTTTCCTATGACCGGCTGCTCAACCAGGCCTTAGGACTAGGAAAATGTCGTTCTCCCAGGGATAGATATCAACTTTGATTCCCCGGCAACGGCGCCAAAATGTTGTTACTCAGAACCGAATTTGGGTTGCATGAAAATCAATCCCAAGGCAACCTCGAACCACTTTGGATTGGAAGTTGCCCCTCCCAACCCGAGAGGGATCTCTCGAATAATGTCACAATATGATCATCAATAAGCATGAAATGGTGGGCAGATTTATGGGTAAATGATAGTTTTGGATTTTTTAAGTTTGGGGTTGGACCAGGAAAAAAGTCCATTGGGCATGGAGTCAAGTGAAAACCAAAGAAAAAAGATAATAGCAGTGATCGTATAACTTGTGGAAAATGAGGCAAAGTAAGTCTATCTTTCAACAATTGATAATCATGATATAGTAGCAGAAAAAAAAAAGGAAAAGGCCATCATAGTGAAAGAATCTATCAAGGATGAATTTTCACTACAACTTTAGAGGAAAAAGACTGAAGGCTAATAACTAGATGCAGAGCACTTATCTTGAGTGAATTCTGACCAGTCACCATAGAAACATAACACATATATATCAACTATGTGTAAGGAGCATATAAAATGAATTCCAAACAAATTTTAACTCAGTTGAAAAAGGAAGAGATAGACAATATGACAATGACAACAGAAAGAACATACTGAAAGAATCGACCGTGATGAATCTCACAATATCGAGTGAACATGTCTTCTTGTATTACTCCATTTCAGGTTTACAAAATAACTCAGCTTACAAAAGGAGCCCCTCTTCAAAAGAGGTTTTCCCCCAGCCCCCTCGGCCCCTCCTCCTTGTGCGTTGTCTTCTTTAAACTATTAGACGAACGGTTAAAACAGTTTCATTCGGTTGCTCGGTAGTTTTCCAAATGATCGAACTGCTTCAGGAATTTTCTTAACACATTGCTAACAAATCGTTAGAGCTTTCTTTGTGTTATTACTATTGGATAATTTTAACTATTTTTTCTTCTGTTTGCGGCCAGAAGAACCTCTTCGTATTGCGTTGATGTTTTTTTTTTTTAGTCATCTCATTCAGCTTGGCTTTACATTTTGCATCTTGTTCGCGTTTTCTTTTGTCTTTAGAAATTCTCACTTCAAATCTGTGATGGCATTTTCCATGAGAACATAAACATATTTGAGAGCTTCTTCCTCTGAGAGTTTTGGGTGGTCCTTCAAGTAACACTGTATGGTAGAAGTCACCTCGCCTTGACCTCTCTCCGCCCGGTAAGTTTTGGTTTCGTTCATCAAACGTCCTGTCAAGTTCATGAGATATGCAAATTTGGTCGGTAATGAGATATGTGAATGTGGTCGGTAATCAATTTGGGAGAATATGTGATCTGTAAGAAGCTCTCCAGTGAAAAGAACACTAATGAAAATGACAGTTGCCAGTGCTACTGAGACACTAGTGCTCTCTATGTATTCATGAAAGGACGGTACATATTTTGCTTCTGACCATTCTGCTTCTTTCATGAAAGCTTCAAGCTGGATGACCCACTCCCCGAGTGTTCTTTTGAGAGCCCATTTCTCGAACGCATGCACATTTTCCAGAGAGTTCCAAAGATACCTTTCGGTACAGAGTTTTGCTTCTTCCATGACCGTTTCTCCCGGAAATGCAACGTGTGAGCAACGATTGGCGTTTAATATGTCTGTAACTTCTCTCTGGGTTTGAACCAAGAAGCAAAAGAACTCCCCATTCTCATCTCTAAAAGTTTTTTAAAACATCTGAGGATGCAGTCTCAAGATTCGAAGGAAATATCTGTTACAACATGAACATTGCTTTCTATCAATAAAGATATCATTTTTGGTGTTGTGGTTCTCTACATTTTGTTGTTTCGATGGTATTTTCTACAGTATTTATGTTTTCTTCTTAATATAATAGATATGGTACCTAACATAGCAACCATTCTAGCACAACAATAAACTGACAATATAGATCTAGAAATTCTCCCAAAGAAGAAAGAAGATATTATAAATTCATTAAGAAAATATTCATTTCCCAATAAAGTTCAAAATTTTGTATATAGTTTGGATGCTCATCTTGAAGTTCAACAGATGTTATAGATAGACTCTTCCCATCAATTACAAAATTTGTGAACTATTTTAGCATTAGGATAGTAATTAAATGAAGAATATTACCCACCTCAAAAATCTCTTATCCCTATATTCATTACCCAACAAGCTATCCTCCCTCTAAGTCTAGGATGAAAGGTATGCCAAGGCTCAAATGGAGGATGTTAAAATACAACCTATTTTCCTTTCAACTCATGATGTTCTAGCTTTAGCGGAAATTTCTCAATAACTTCCTTGGGTTGAGCTTGACCTTTTAGACATCCCTTCAACGAAAATAACAAGATATATTAGGGATATGATGTAGGAACTTGATGATCGATGTCAAGCACTTGGCACTTCATACCAATACTTGGATATATGACCTGCATAGATGGTGGTTGCATTATAGTTGTTAGTTGTTGAAGCTGATCAACTCTACCATACGAAGTTGTAGTAGCTCTACCATACGAATAAACACCTACCTCTACTACAGAAAAGGTATTCAAGTTAAGAAAAAGATATCAATATTTGAAAGATAGAAATTTGCAATCAAAGGATCAACTCAAGCAAGTTCCCATTCTAGAATAAATTCAACTTGATGAAAAAATTCATGCTTCCAAGAACATGTTTCAGTGGGTGAGAATTTGTGTAGATAGGCTTTCTGGCCTAGTAGACTCTAATTTCAATTTTGGACTTATCTATAGAATCTTCTTGAGGTGCAAGCACAAGACAATGTGAGGATCAAATTTCAGAGAAATAGAAGTTTCTTTGAGAGTTACTAGTGAGCATGCATAATGACATTATGGTTGAAGGAATTTCCCTTTCTAGACATATTGCCACTGCACACTTTGAACAACAACAAATTCTCATTAAGTTGGCCCAATTTCAAGACTAGGCAAAGAAAAAGTACATAGGTTTAACAAATATATAGATGAAAGTAGCCATGGATATCCAGATATATGAGTAGATCAAGCTTGAGAAAGGAAATACTACTTTAGATAAAGTTACCTAATTATGGGTAGAATTGAAAATCTTGAGACTTCGTATAAAAATCTTACTCATAATTTTGAATAATTTACTATACAACTAAAGTGGGAACTTTCTTCCGTGACTTCTATTTTGTAGGGATGAGCTTTAGTGTCTCATGGTGTTGGGAGCTTGCAATTTTGAGTTTATGCATGCAATATGACTTGGTGTGCCTAGTTTTTCTTTGTACACCCTACTTTACTCTACAAATGTTGATCTTTCATAATGTAATTAGATTAATAGGTTAGTTTGTTTGTGCACTGGAAGAATTGATTGTAGACAACTACAACTATTTTGTAACTATTATAGCTTGGTATATATCATGGTGAAATATACCTAACCTTTTAATCCATTCAATTCGAATTTATATGTTGTTAAGTTTTTCACTTCAATTCTAAAAATAAATGAACACATTTTCACTTGTCAAAGAATTTTCTTTGATGATAGTTATTGCATTTTTTCGCTAAAAACGTAAATTCATCTCCAATTTTAAAAGGAAAAAATTGAAAGTTTTTTTGGAAATATTTGAAACTAGATAACCATTGGATAGATCCAATTAAGACTTCTCAATACTTAGTATCTACTCTATTAGTAATTTCCACTTCTTCAATACCTAAGAGTAGTAGAGAAGCCATTATGACCGCTATATTTGAGGAGGCAATTCTCCTCCCATTGATTAGTCCATCTAAAACATTGAATAAGAGACATGAATAACATTCATCAAATCAGAAAATGAATTTAATTTAATTGTTTTCAACAAATAAAAAGGAACAATTGATGATGATAAATATGATAATAGTCAACAATCCATAAGCTAGACAACAATTAGGAGAAATTTTGGAAGAAAAAAAAAGGAAAAAATGAAGAGGCACAATCATTTATTTTGAACAAATAAAGATGTGTGGTCATAATTGTAATTATCTACTTAAAATCTGTTTTTTCTTCATGACAATATAATTAAAAAAAATAATTACGAAAAAAAAAATCTAAAAATAGAAATTATGAGAAGAATGAATATATGATAAATCTATATTTTTTGTGTGTGAAATGATCATGTCTTTTAATGTCCCTTAGACTAACTTGTTCTATAGGATTGATACAAAGAGAGAGTGAACAAAGAAAACTAGGTAATTAAAATCCTAAAATTACTTAATGAGGTAGTGGCTTTGATGTGAGTTTAGATTCTCAACAAATTCTACAAGTTTAGTTTGGTTGTCTTGATTTAGGATTTCATGAACTAAATTTTGATTGCAGATATCAGCATAAGCATATGTAATATCATCATATAAAGGGCATCTTAGAAGGAATTGAGCTTCATCTTCAATCTCCTTTAAGTTGTGTAGATTACATATTATTTTTTCCCAAGGAATTTTTAGAAAGGTCCATCCACTAGTTTCACTATGTAGCACATGTGAGTTAGTTCTTAATTTAGCTATTGTCATTTTATTTCTTGAGGCTTGCAACCTTAGTGGGGTAGGAAGGATGATAAAGTTTGGGATTGTTAGTATTTTTATAATAACTAAGCTTTCTTTATCTTTGATATTTCTTCACTTTATAAGAATTTAGACATTTTATTTTCAATTTTAGGTTTTCGTCATTAGAGAGAGTTTTATCATCTTGGATGTCCCAAACTTTTAACCATTTATCAAAATCCGTTTTTCCAACCTCTTCTTGGCTAAAGATGGGTTATGCATGATTGTAGGGAAATGACGTGAAGCATGCCTTGGACAATATTTTCTAGTTTGTGCTTGTATAGGATGTATCATTTAGTGCTCCACATTCAATGGTGAACATATTGTCTTCCATGAGGAGAATGGGTAGGGAGTATTTCTTTTAATTTTGAAGTTGTAAGTAATGATTTGTTTTTTTTGTTTTGCTCAATCATATTCCAAGTTTCTCAGGATATGCTTCCAGCCCAAATGTCACAACCATAGAGGTCCATCGGTGATACAAGGATAAATAAAAGTGATTCCTTTTATCCCAATGCCAACATTACACATATTTATAGTATCTTTCCAAGTTGTAATATTCCTTCCATCCCACAAGAATTATATTTTCAATACAAGGTCCAATTAAGCTTATGATTGAGATTGGCATCCAAGTATTTATAGGAGTGGACCATCTCTAAAGATTGATTGTTGAAGGAAATTTCAATGTTGATTAACTTTTTGGGTTTTATAATCATGATTGGATTTATCAAAAATTACCATCCAACCATACCTATTGCATAATTCTTAGAAGACACTTAATTACTTTTCAAGGTATACAAGATGCTTAGCCAAGAGGACAATGAAGTAGAATAATGGTGTAGTAGTGAAGGTTGGTGCCTATTGTTAGGGACCTAACCCCTCACTTAGGTAGAATAATATATTTCCATGTAAGAAAGGTCAATATTAATAAGGCCTAGCAATAAGGAAGAATAAGTCCAATGTAAGAAGACCTAATAGAAGCTTCCACTTCTAGAAGGATCTTCCTCTAGATGGTTCTTTTGATAGACATATTTAGTATAAATAGGAGTCGAGGGTATGAGAACTTTTGTCTTGGATATTATTGTAATAGAGCTCTACTCTACTGGAGGTTTCCCCCTCAAAGAGGCAAGTGAACATTGCTCTCAATAATCAAAGTGTTCTTTCTGGTGTTATTCTGGTATCCATTTGGTATTATTGTGGTGTTGTTTTGGTTATAATGTTGTTCGTCTGCCATTTCTAGTTATTTATTTTTGTTCTGCATACTTTTTTATATCAGGAATATTACAAGTGCTATCAGAGCACCTTCCTCAGTAGAAAATTGTGGGTTAATTTTTTCCAGGGTAGAGACGTATTCCGGCATCTTTAAGCTACAAAGATCTGCCATTATGCACATAAACCCGTGGTCAAGGGTTCATACACGCAACAAATACAAGTGGTACTTAAGAACACATATGTTGGCCACCCTTGTAACCCATGTTGGTACACCTTCGAGTGGTAGTGCATCAGACAACACCTATATATAGATCGACCAAGATCTCCTAAATCCCTCCATAGATAAACCGATCAGTCACCTGACTGTTATAGTGCCACCGAGAACAACACTTGGGAATATACTCTCTAGTACTTGGGTAATCGGGTATTACGGCTAAGGGCACGGTCTAGCCTCCTTAGTTGGTTCCCTGAGATATTGGGTCGATTACTACTGTTGGACCCTGCACGTATATCAGAGAGCTATAGCACAGGGAAAACCCTTGTATGTAGAACCCTTGAATACCCAACCCTTGGGATAGAAACAAAAATAGAACAGACAAGATCTATTGCGGCGCAACTGTGTCTCCTACATTCGAGTTGCAAAATTACTACACCTTTCTTTATGTTAAGCATTTGGGCATTTCATTACTGTAGTATTCTTCAGATCGGAGTATAACTCCACAGGAGTTAAAAAAAAAAAATTGGATCCTATTGGCACCATTATTTGAGACCTATTCCGTTGGATTTCTCTCTTCACCCTTATCATAGTCATACCTATCATTTTTCAACAATTTTTTTTGTGGACCCGACCCCCTTCCAAGACCCTTATTTGGGATTTACCCCATTGGATTCAACTTGTCGCCTTGATCGTTGTGATACACTTCACCCATAACCCATTTTTTGTGTGTCCCACTTGCCCCTTTTCGTGTTCCCTCATCATCATGGCCCATACCCGTAGCCAAGAATTGGAAGCTCGATTCACTACCTTGCACTCTAATTTCACAGAAACCCAACAAGAAGTGTGACAACTCAGTGCCAATATTGCCACCATCAATCAAAATATGCATTCCTCCATCATCACCTCAATTGCGAAACTGAAACAAGAGATCAAACAATACATTACTACCCATCTTGAATCTGTCGCTAGGATGATCTGTGCCAAGCTACATATCCCTGCAGATCTTCCCTTATCTGACCCACATGTTCATATCGAAGGTGAAACTTCCTCTCATTCCTAGAATTTTCAGCCCCATCACTTTCAGCGTGACCTATGCCTTCTGCATGTGGATGTGACCAAATTTGATGGATCAGATCCCATTGGCTAGGTAACTCAAATGGAACATTATTTCTCTTTGTATGGCATTATGGATGAGTTGGAAAAACTCTGATATGGTGTTCTCCATATAGATCAAGAACGTTGCAAATGGTGGCAATGGAGAAAAAATGCTCGCCAAGGGTATGTGGCTTGGACACACTTTTTGGCTGAGCTTTATGAATGCTTTGAAATTGACACCAACCATTTAGGTCATTTAACAAAGTTGAAACAATCTAGCACAGTGGAAGACTTTATAGTTGCTTTTGAGCAACTGGATTTTCGTACAAAGGGCATGTCTAATGCTTCTTTCCGAGAATGTTTTATTAGTGGCCTCAAGGATGATATTCGTGCTCATGTCCTCGTGGATCGACCTCAGAGTTGGGTGGATGCTACTAAAATAGCTAAGGAATCATAACAAGTTTTCTCTTCTCAAAACCACAAACCCTCCTTTATTCCTTGCACTAAACCAATAACTCCCACTCCTCCTTCTACTCCACTAAATATCCAGAAATTGACCAGGGTCGAAATGGTTGAACGCCAACTCAAAATCCTTTGTTATAATTATGATGACAAATATTTGTTAGGACACAAGTGTAAGGAACAAAATCTTGTTATGGCCATCTCGGAGGATGTTGAGGCTCCCCTTGTGTCTATGTCCCCTAAAACAACTGACATAACCCCTCCCTCAAACCCTCCTAAAGTAGAATCGGTTATTTCCCTAAATGCTCTCACTAGATTTTCTGCTCCCCAAACCATCAAGCTAATTGGTTACATCAAGCATAGGAAGGTCATCAGTCTTGTTGATAGTGGAAGCACCCATAAATTTATTCATCGCTGCATTTCCCAAGAAACTAATTTCTATATCTATGCAGTCAATAATTTCCAAAACATGGTTGCTAATGGTGGGTCCGTGAAATGTGGATGGAGTTGTGAAAATGTGTGTCTCCAAATTGGTGATTACCATCTCAAATCTCATATGTTTGCTATCGACATGGGCGATTGTGACATTGTGTTGGGTGTAGAATGGCTAAGGACATTAGGTCCCATTCTCATGGATTTTAAGGAATTAACCAAGCAATTTGATGAGGAGGGCCAACAATATAAGTTCCAAGGCATCATCGTCGATTGCTCGAAGATCATTAGTTCCCATCGCATGGAAAAGCTACTCAAAAAAGGCCATTCTGGCATTATTTCCCAACTCCGTGCCATACAAGCCACTGAGACACCCTCTGTGTTGCATGACCTCCAATCCATCCTCTCTAAACATAAAGTGGTTTTTTCCACTCCCCAGGGAATCCCTCCTTCCCATGGTGTTCATTATCATTACATTCCCCTTGTCCCAGGAAGCCTTCCTCCCAATATCCATCCCTATCATTACCCCTTTTCCCAAAAAATGAAATTGAGAAAATGGTTCAAGAACTACTCAACGTCGATGTTATCCTCCCTAGTACGAGCCCCTACTATTCTCCCGTGGTCATGGTCCTTAAGAAAGAAGGTTATTGGTGCATGTGTCCTCACTTCCGCGCCCTCAACAAACTCACCATTAAAGACAAATTTCCCATTCCTGTCATTGATGACCTCTTGGATGAATTGAGTGGTGCCCAGTTCTTTACTAAACTTGATCTTCATTCGGGCTACCACCATATCCATATGAAAGAGGTAGACATTCCTAAGACTTCCTTTAGAACTCATGAGGGCCACTATGTTTTTTTGTTCATGCCCTGTGGCTTGTGTAATGAACCCTCCACTTTCCAAAGCCTCATGAATCATGTCTTCCATCCTTTTCTCCATCATTTTGTCTTAGTTTACTTTGATGATATCCTCATCTATAGAAAAACCTAGACGGGCCATCTTGCTCATGTGGATTGAGTTATCCATCTACTCTCTCAGCACCAACTTTTCCTAAAACAATCTAAATGTGCTTTTGGTGCCTCGGAAGTCGAGTACTTAGGTCATCTTGTGGGAAAGATTGGCATCAGGGTGGATCCTAAAAAGATTGAAGCTATGTAAGATTGGCCTCACCCAAAGACTCTCAAAATCTTGCGAGGATTTCTGGGTTTAATGGGTTATTATCGCAAGTTTGTTAAGAATTATGGAAAGATTGCGGCACCTCTCACTGCACTCCTTAAAAATGATTCTTTCACTTGGACTCGAGCAGTTGCTTAGGCTTTTCAAACCTTGAAGATGGCCATGTGCATCACTCCAGTCCTGGCCCTTCCTGATTTCACAAAGACCTTTGTTCTAGAATGTGATGCTTTCGGGAAAGGAATTGGCGTTGTCCTTATGAAATAGGTTCAGCCTTTTTCCTTTACCAGAAAACGATTGTTCGAGAGAAATTTGGGCAAATCAATATATGAAAAGGAAATGTTGGCTATTTTGCATGTCATGGATCTTTGGCGCCCTTATCTATTGGGGAAATGCTTCCAAATTAAGACAGATCATCAAAGAATGATCCAGGTGGATATTGGTGGTCACCCACCTATTCCACTTGGACCCCCACCATTGCTTCTTTTAGTTTTTCAGTTTCCACATAGTTTACTATTTTTAGCAGTTTTTCAGGTCTTGAACTTCTGGAGTCGTTTTGAGGCCTTAAACGACGTTTTTTGGGAAAATGGGGAGCAACATGGATTATAGATCAATGTTTCTCACCCAAAAGTTGTATTCCTTGAATATATCTTTCTAACGAGGTATGGAACGCATCAAACGGAGATCGTATGCCAAAGTTACGTCCCCGGAAAGTTGATGTACCAACTTACCCAAACGGGGCCCATAGTCTTGGCGTTTCATCTCCTAGGGTTAGGTCTTTGGATGTTTAGGGTTTTCCATTGTTTCTCAATAATAATAGGCCTTTGAGTCTCATTGTAACACAGTTCATAGGCTAGTAGCCGCCACATCTCTTCTCATAGATAAGCTACTAGTGCCCTAGCTAGTTTATTTCCATTCTGTCTGTAAGCATATTTCAGTCATTTGTTATTAATGAAATTAAGTCTTATTTCCACTGCATCTCTGTGTTTATGTGTATTTTTGTATTTCATTGTGTTCCTACATAAATCTGGATCAGTGGTATCAGAGCAGTCTGCTCATTCTCGATCCTTCTTTGCATGTCCCCAACAAGGTCGGGGTATAAGGAGTTGGGGCTCGATCTGGTTGAACCTTTGCAAGATCAGCCTCGCAACCCCCGACGACCACCCATGGGGGAAGACAAGAAATATGAGGGAGCAGGAGATCCTATCAAAATGTTGCTTGAGGAGGCCCTCAATAAACAAAGGAACGCGATGATGGACAACTTTGCCCAGATTCTTCAACGGATTCCCACTGGCGACACATCGACATCCAACAGCCACTCTGGAGGCGCCACTCCTTTTAAGGTACAAGTAAACTTTGACATTCCCATATTTGAGGGCCAAATAGATGCATATGTCGTATATAGATGGTTGAATCTGTTAGAAGGATATTTCTCGGTTCATGACTTTTTCGACCGAGAAAAGATTATTTTCGCACTCCTCAAAGCCGCCCCCCATGTCAAGGACTAGTGGGAAACCTACTCGGAGCAAGAGGGCAAGGGAGAACCCTCTTTTTTCTTGACCGCATCCACTTGGAATTCTTCCGAGCCACCATCAAGAAACAATATTATCCCGTGGGGAGCTATGAGGACAAATACATACAATGGACTACGCTGCGGCAGCAAAGGGACCAAGATGTGCATGAGATGATGAATCTGTTTCATACCCTACGCACAAATTTGGGTATCAAAGATTCAAAGAAACATTTGGTGTTAAAGTACCACAGTGGTCTGCACAGATACATTCAGGAGGAAATGGAGTTCCTCGACATCTCCTCGCTTGGTGTGGCATACCAATATGCTGCCAAGATTGGGCAGAAGTTCAAATAGAAGAAGCGAGACTTTGGGTCTGCAAATTAGAATTAAGGGAAAGGTACCCCCAAACCGCAAAACAAAGGACCAAGCCAAGGCGGGGCAGCCTGAGACAACCTGCCAAAGCCACAAGCAAATAACAACACCACGAAGCGAAAAAAGGACACGGAGAAGTGGTGTGAGTTCCATAAGAGCTCCACTCACAACACAAGTGAGTGTCGGGCCAAGCAGTCACTGGTAGCTGAGTCTAAGGCTTATGAATCAGATGCATGCTCCGACTCTGAATTAGAACCTGACAAGGGGAATGACAGGGGGAAGTAGATTATCGATGCAGAGCCCAACGCCATCGTTGCCACCACGAAGATTCAGAGGAGGCAGAGCGTCTCTTCCATTCCAAGATGTGGGTAAAGGGTTCCCCATTGCAGCTCATTGTCGACAGTGGGAGCCAGAAGAACCTCATCTCGGTAGAGGTCGTGAAGTGGATGGGCTTGCCGACCACAGCACACCCACAACCATACATCATCGGGTGGTTGCACCAAGGACGGGACCTCCGCATCAGTCAACAATGTCGCCTTCCCTACAACATCAAGCCCTTCACGGATGAGGTATTATGTGACATTGCTCCTCTTGATGTTTCTGATGCATTATTAGGTCAACCATACTTGTGGAAGCAACATGTTGTGTACGAGTCCAGGCCTCATGCTGTTATTATCACTTTGGGAAATAAGTTGTACAGGATATTGGAGATAGCACTGCCTACCACCATCTCTTTGGTCACTGCAAAATAATATAGTAATCTCATTTCCAAAACCAAGAAATTTGTTTTCCTGATGATCCACCCTCAGGGAAAGAGGAAGACTGTGGCCATGACCTCTAGACAGGGCCCTGCTGCATGAAAAAAACAGATGGATAAGGTCATGGAGGAGTACGAGGACATCTTCACCTCCCCCACAAGGGTGCCTCTACACTGCCAGGTCAATCACCCCATCGATCTGACCCCATGTGCGCCGCTGCCTAATGGACCCATCTACCAGTGCTCTATCCTGGAGAATGACGAAATAAAGAGGTAGATTCAGGAGTTGTTGCATAAAGGTCACATCCAACCGATTTCATCGCCTTGTGGGAGCTCGATCGTGTTGGTGCAGAAGAAGGATAGGACTTGGAGACTCTGCATTGACTATCGAGCACTGAACAAGATCACTATCCGGAATAGGTACCCAATCCCACAGATTGATGACCTTCTGGACCAACTCAAGGGGGAGAAATATTTCAGCAAGATCGACTTGAAGTCTGGGTATCACTAGGTACCAATCGAACCCTCTGATGTGTGGAAGACTGCATTCAAATCCAAGGAGGGCCTTTTTGAATGGTTGGTCATGCTTTTCGGGTTGACGAATGCCCCTGCAACCTTCATGAGGCTAATGGACGACATTCTGCGACCATTCACCAACTCATTTGTAGTGGTGTACTTGGATGACATTCTGATCTTCAGCCAAACTTGGGAAGAGCACCTCCACCACATCCGACATGTCCTCCAAACACTGCGGCAACATAAGTTGTGTGCCAATTTGGAGAAATGCACTTTTGGCATAACCCAGGTTAAGTATCTGGGATACATTATTGATGAGCGGGGGGTGCATGTGGATCCAGCAAAGATCCAAGTCATTCGGGATTAGCCAGCCCCAACCACCCTAATAGAGCTCCGCATCTTTTTAGGTCTTGCCAATTTCTATCGTAGATTTGTGTTGGGATTCTCTCATATCACTTGGACCTTGAGTCAAGTCACCAAGGGAGGAGCTAAAGCAAAATTCTTTTGGTCTGAATCTCAACAGAAGGCGTTCGGGGAGTTGAAGCATCACCTCTGCTCTGCACCAGTTCTCACATTACCAGACTTGCAACAACCATTTGAGATCGAGACAGATGCCTCTGACTATGCTATTGGGGCAGTCCTTACTCAA
>JZKD02S2304115.1:209422-219472 GCA_000966675.3 Picea glauca | reverse complement strand
CTATTGATCCCAACAAAAGTGATATATAATGTGCATCATAATGGTTGAGGGTAGCACGAGAAGGGGGCATGGATTGATACAAGGCAAGGGGTAATGATTGATTGGGAAATGTCAAGTATATGAGGGATGGTGGGACCTAGAAGGGTGTGTGATTTAAGTTGTTGGAAAGGAATTAATTTTTTTATAGGATTCATGTTAGTAACTTAAAGTTATAATGCAAAATGATTAGGAAATGATAAACAATGCTTTTAAACAGAGCATGAGACCTAAGGGACACATTGGGTAGCATGCGTAATTCAAGAAAAAGAAAACTATATAAAATGAGTAAAATGAATGCGAGCCATGTGTGTAAGTGAATGTAACATGCATAAATCAAGAAAATAAATATATTTTGTATAACAACCATGTGGGAAAGGGAGAGGAGAAAGAATTTAAAGTTGAGTTTATATAAAAAAGAGAAAATTCAAGATTTTGTATGGGGATGCATATCATGAGTTTTAAGGTAAATACATATGAAGACATTTTTAGAAAGGGGATTATTTTGTCCTTCTTCATCCTCCTCCACTTTCCTACTTTTTTCTCGAGTATGGTTTCCTTATGGGATGGTAATTGTTGCTCGAAGGGGGTAATTGTTGCTCAAAGGGGATATCTTTAAGACAACTTCTTTCTCATGTGATTCCATGGCTTTGGCTTGGGGGTGGTAGTCTCATTGGGATACCTATGGATGGGAGGAAAAGCATTCCTTTTAATCATTATGTGTGATTATTCAACGAAGCACCATGTATACATAGTCATGTCTTTTTCATTTTTAGTATATGAAAAAAATATGTGGTTATGTGTTCATGGCAGATGTAAATGATGTTTTACGTTCATTTGATAAAATATTAAATTAGTAATGGTTACATATGTTTAATGAAATTAAGAAAATTTTAAAGATATTTATGTCTAGAGTTGGTGGTCTTAATTGATGAATTTCCATGTTGGTTCATGTTAAGAATATAATGGAAATTGCAATATTTGAGATGATGTTCCTTAAAATTTCTTACATCAGTGTAGCAAGGGTAGTAATAATACAAGTTAGTGCATTTTCCTTGCAATGGAATCAAGGGCACTACATGTGGTATCATAGTCTAGGTTAAAACATTTTGGGTTTAGGGAAACCATACTTTAAACACAATTTCTTAAGAGATAATGAATGTTGTCAATGGTGTGATTGATTGAAATCCCTCATAGATAACAAAGTAGAACAACATACAACTACAATATATGGTACAATTTTGAAACCATGTTCTAGGTTCCATGATTGTCTTAACATAAGAAGATTTTCTTTTTCATAACCAAACACATTCCTTCACAAGTACAATTCAAACCATATAATATAAAGTCACCTCTAAAATTGCATCCTTTATCACAAGTTGACACAACCAAATCTAAAGTTTTTCCCAATAATATAATATAATATAATCATGCACACTAGCATTTTATTCTATGTGAAAAAACTAATCTAGAGTAATAATCTTTTATGAGGAAGTGACCTAATCAAACACACAATCTTTATTTTGAGCTAGCATAAGACAAATTACAAATTTAACTATAGATTCACAGTTGTGGTGTTGACCAAGCAAGGGAAACAAAATAGGAGTAAGCATAATGATACCAAATGATCGTGTTGAATACTTAAACGCAAGCACCACTTGAACCAAAATACTAATTTAGATCGTAGAGCCAAAATCAATGCATATCAATTCTAGGTTGAGAAAGAACTATTATTTGTTAGGTGCCAACTTTACTTCCTTGGTTTTGAACAATCTCATGATATTAAACAATATGTGAGAACTGCTTGAATTCCTTTCTTCCATTTGTTTGTGATGCATATTCTCGGGATTGGGATCTAGTAACTTGGGAATTAAATATTACATAATATGACCTCCATGGTCTATAGAATATGCTTCTATCCAACAGAGAAAAAATTATCACAATTTCTTTAGAACTATAACCAAAAACATTCCTATCCACCTTGATTTTCACTTATTGTATCTCCTTTTTCTCTTATCCCATTCGTATCTATGTTATCAGTAGGACGCGATCATTCTATGGAACTTGTCTTGAGTCTCTCTATGATCTTGGATGAAAATTCCTTTGAGGGATTCAATTAGGGTCTAGTCTTTGTAGAGGAATTGTTTTCCTTCGTCGATTTGTGATTGAGCTTGGAGGCCAATGAAATTCTATTATGGTTGGTCGAGGGGTTAAGTTTCTTATTAGAAAACTGGTTGGCAATTTAAAAAATTTGTGCCATGTGTGGCAAAAGGACTTTTGGTAGTGTCAATGCAACAATGCTTATTGTTGATTATTTTTTTCATATGATTGTACTACTTGATCCCCACCCATTAATTTAAAGGCTAGTGACATCTAACACAAGTTTTACATCACTAAGTTACAAAAGCAAGAATAAACTAGGGTTTGGGTAAAGAAGGGAAAAGAGGAACCTATAAATTGCACTCCTTGATGGATCTGGATGGGATATACAAAGAGGTCCTAGTTCCATGAGTCCTACACATAGACATGCAAAAACATCTTCTTACTCTACAAGTAACAAAAACCTAGACCTAACTCACGAAACTAAGTGAAAACCCTTCTAGATCTATGTGATTCGTTCAATGAAGGAATGAAAATCATTCAAGTAACAAGATTAAACCGATAACAAACAAATATGGGGAAGAGGGGGTGGCAGAGAAAGGAGATTCTATTATGAGAATAAAATAGTACACCCCTAGATCAATACCTTTAAGTGGTGATATGGCTCCAAGTTCTTTCTCCTTAGGCTCATTCCTCTTGAATTCTCTCTCATGCCCAATGGTCATTAAAGTTTTCCTCCAACAATCCTCTAATAGTTCTCCTAAAACCTCCACAAATGATTGGGACAGTATATGCAAAGGGGAAAATTGGGCCTTCCTTTATGTGAGAAGAAAACCCAATCTAATATCTCTCCAAGAGTCTCCAAAAATTATAACCAATCCAAAAATTGAGATCTATATAAAAATCGCATCCAAATCTTTCAACCCCATGTGAAGGAGGGATTTTTATAGGCTTCTTATATTTTTCTAAAGTTTTTATAATAACAAATGGTCCACAATATAAGATAATCATTAAATATCCATGCTTTAGGCACATGAACTATGATCAATATCGACCAAATCAACTCAATATGGTGTGTTGATCAAATTTGACCCAAGGCATGCATGCAAGAATTATCCCAATTCATGTACCTTGGGAACAAATTTTGATGGAATAACTACACCCATCACCCAAACCAAGGGCACTACTCAATATTCCCAAAGTTATGGGAAAATCAAGATACCCCATAGAAAATAAACTAGATAGTAATGCACCTCAAGACAAGGACTACTTATCACTTGGAAGAGAAAGTCCCATAATAACAAATTCCCTCTAATGTATGAGGTTAGTAGAGAATTGCATGACTAGAATGCATTATGTCATTTCTTCATCAAAATGGACATTTGAGAGCCTATGGAGGAAGTCACTACTGGATAGAGGACAAGGAAACCACCCACAACCACAACAAACCGTAAGATAAGCATCCTTTCATTCACGAGTTGAGCATCTACATGCTCATGTATGAATCAATTCAAGTAAAAAATATGAATAGCTCATGTCACAACAAAATGGGAAGGCCATGTCATAGTACACCACATATGTAAATGGATCCATGGCTCAAGAAAAAAGAGAACATGCCAAAATACATTAATATCTTAACATATCATCAATATACATCCCCGAACATCAATGGTATAATGACACCAGGGAAAATGAATCAAAATTAAAGAAGATGAGGCCCCAAAGTTGAAGGGACTCATATAAGTGTTAGGAACTCAAATCTTGACTAGAAAGAAATTCAACTTAAGGTTCCAATGTTGGATGAAAGGAACCAAAAATTTCCATGGTCTTAAACAAAATATGGAATACTAACACCATTGAGTATGTTTGTTCACTATATAGTCAATAATAAATAATGAAAAGCTTTGTTAGGTGCTAAATAATCCACTAATTGTGAAAATGGGCGCCAAGGTACTGCCATGATCCCAACAATGTGAATAAATGATCTGAAGTCAAACACTAAAAGGAGATATTCTATCAGGAACCAATGATGATAGTTCACTACCAAATACGATAACTCTACTAATGAGGAAAATGAAACTCAAAGTACCAATCCTCTAGATCAAACTCCCAAATAAAATGTATGAAATTTGATAGGAGTAGATCCATTGGAGAAAGGGAAATGATGCATCCCTTTGACCAACATTAGGTAAGAAGGTAGATGATGAAGGATAGAGACATAAAATCGACTCAAGGGAACTAACCAAGCATGGGAAGGCTGATGCAAGACATCCCTTGACATGCATAACACATGCAAATACTAGCATGTGAAACTTTCCACTTCAAAGGAAATCATGGGGAAACATGACTCAACCAAAGGTGCAAATTGGGCATTACTTTGTAAGGAGAGTGAGAAACAATATCAGAATTGGGCAAAGAGGGACTCAGTTTTGAAATAGGAATTAGGCTTTGAAAAAATTCAATCTCCACGATAACCAAGTGGGAAGACACAAGTAGGTGACTATCTGTAGATGCTTTAGTCAAGGGTGACACCAATCGCTTCCAAAGTAAGACTCATGAGGACTTATAAAAAATTGAAAAAATCAATGGAATCTTAATACTTCCAATCCTTCTCCCCAAATGTTTGTTTTCTTATGATATTTTTGGATTTTTTCATATTGAAAAGAATGAAACAATCAAGAAAGGAGGTAACTGGTCATGGTGCAATCAATTCCTACCATGTATGATAAAAAGTAGCAAGTAATAAATGTAAGAAAGTAGAAAAATACCATGCACGTTAGAAATTAACCTTTGGTGGGAGGCCCTATGGATAATGCAACAAAAGAGATAATAAAGGAGAATGAGGCTCACAATGTAAACTCCATCTTGAAGGGTTTCAGGTCCAATGGAAAAAACCCATATTGAATGCCAAAACATAAATATGTGTTACTCTAAGGAAACACATCATACGAAGGTTTTCTCATAGGATGTGGTTGGAAGTGTTAAGGTCCTAACCTCCCTAACCCCCTAGGTAGATAGATAGGTTGTTATGTATTTCTATGTATGGAGGACACCTTTAGTAAATAAGGCCCACGTAATAGTGTGAAAGGAATATATGTAAGAAGGCTTACAAGAAGATTTTTCCCACTGGAAAGTTCCTTCTCTAGAATGTTCCTAGGAGGTAGATAGTACTATATAAATAAGTAGAAGCAATTTAATGAGATATATTTTGAAGTTATTTGTAATTAGAACTCTGCTCAATTGGAGGTTTCCCCCTCAAAGAGGCAAGTGAACATTGCTTCCATTGATAAAGGTATAACACTTATGTGTTATTCTAGTTCTTTATTTGGCTATTGAGGTTGCAATTTGTCTTTTCTACAATATATGTGTGTAAAATCTATTCTTTATGATTTTCATATTTCAATTAACAAATAAATAACACCACAAGTGGTATCAAATCACTTTCATGAGAACATATTTTAGAGCATTGTTTTCAAGCAGAGACATGTTCTAATATCTATAAATAACATAGTGATATATCGTTCAACACATCAAATTGTTGTATGGGAAGCATACACATTGAAAATAGAAGAGGTTTCACCTCGTTGGACACCCTTGTAACACCTATTAGTACCTCTTCAAGTAGTATCACATCAGACGACACAAACACACACACACACACACACACACACACACACACATATATAATTTCACTTTCGCATACCCTCAAGTATATCAGAAATCCCCTATGTTTCCCAAAACTAGATTTAGATAAGCCAATCAACTATATTATTGCTATAGTGGCATCAAGAACAACACTCAGGAAGATTAATCTCTACTACCTAGGTAATTGGGTAATACGACTAAGGGTAAGGTCAATCCTCCTTAGTTAGAGACCCGAGAAATTGGATAAAGTATTATTGTTGGACCCTACATGTATACCAGAGAGCTATAGAACCTAAGACTCCCTTGTCCTTGGGACCGTCAAAATCCTACTTCTTTATTGAAGTCCAAGTAACTCATACAAAAATGTTGTCTTGTAAAATTTGTCCATTTAGTCATTGAAAACCTTCCTTCCTGCAACTAGTCCACAAAAATACTACATAAACTATAGTATTGAGAATTTGAGCATTCTATCAACATAGTATTATTCAAGTGGGAGTATTACTCCACATGAGTAATAAAAAAAAAATAGGTCATCACCACACCCTTATTTAGTACCTAACTCAACAAAATCCTTGTGTCACGTTGATTTTCATGGTACCACTTTCTAATAAGCCTTTTTTGGTGGACCTACTCTCCCCATTACTAGGAAACTATCTTGACAAACCCAAAAAGCAACATTGATCACCTTAGTGCCACTCTCAAGTAACGTTTTTCTTATGGAAACCCATCCCTATGGATACCAGAAACCATGATCTCAACAACCGAGTATCCTCCTTGGAAACTCCATGTGAAAAGTTACAACGCAAAATAGATCGCACCCACTACTATACCAAGAAAAACTTTACTTCTGTCAATGTAAAGCTCACCAAATTGGATTCAATCCTAGAATAGTTGTCCCAACTCATGGAAATATGCAATAGATACAAGGAATAGTCATCCCAACCAGAGGGAGCTTAATCATCCAATCCCATGGGACCTAACTCTCACTAATTTGTTCATGAACCTATGAATCAAACATGGCATCGACTCCCTAAGGTGGATTTAAACAAATTTGATGGATCTAACCCCATAGGTTGGGTCACTTAGATGGGACATTATTTTTCCCTACATGGCATAATTGATGACTTGATGAACCTCCCTATGGGTGTCTTATATTTAGATATTCAATATTGGAGATGGTGGCAATGTCATAAGAAATACCACATGGTTTATATTACTTGGACACAATTTGTAGTAGACCTCTATAAAAATTTTGAACTAGACACTTATTATTTGGGCCACCTAACCAAGCTTAAACAATTTGGTACAGTTGAAGAGTTCATCTCCTATTTTGAGAAAATTTATCTCCACACTAAAGACATGTAAAATACCTTATTTAGGGAATGATTTATTAGTGGTATGAAGGAACAGATACATGCCCAAGTCCTAATGGACCCCCCTACTACTTGGCTAGAAGCCTCTCAAAGAACTAGGGAATCCCAAAAAGTAGTGAATGCCCAAATAAAAAAAATCATCCTCAATTCCCCATCCCCATCCCACCAATCCCTCTCCTTCCTCTCCTCCTCTCAATATCCACAAATCAACCCATGCTAAAATGGAAAAACGTGAACTTAAAAGTCTCTGCTAGAATTGTGATGAGAAATATTTTCCCGGGAATAAATGTAAGGAGAAAAAAGTCTGTATGGCCATTTCAAATGACATTTAAGAGGATGAAGTTGAAGCTATACCTCAAGAACATTTTCCTCCACCAGTTGACAACATTCCTCCCTTTGATAAACTAGATGTGGATTCACAAATATCTCTACATGTCTTGACTAGTATTTCAGCTCCGTAAACCCTCAAATTTATTGGGTACATCAAACATCATACATTTATTATATTAATTGATAGTGGATTGCACCCATAACTTTATTCACCAATGAGTATCCCAAGAAACACACTACTATATCCATTTTGTGAACAACGTCTAGGTCATGATTTATAATGGAGGTTCCATGAAATGTAGGGGTCATTGTAAAAATGTGTAGCTTCAAATGGGTGATTTCTTCCTTGAAAACCTACATGTTTTCGATTGAAATGGGTGATTGTGACATTGTTTTGGGTGTTGAATTGTTAAGGAAATTAGTCCCAGTCACCATGGATTTTTGGGAGCTATACATGAGTTTCTATAAGGAGGATAATCACTACACTTTCCAAGGAATCATAGTGGGTTCTCCATAAATCATCATATCACATCATATGGAAAAAATTCTTAAAAAAGGGAAATCAAACATTGTTGTGCAATTCCATCGCATTCAAGCCTTTGAGACACCTTCTCAACCCATCCATCCTGACATGCAATTAGTCTTGGAAAAACACCAATCATTCTTTGAAACCCCCCAAGGCCTCCCACCCTCTCACGGTGCACATGATCATTATATTCAAATTACTAGGTATCCTTCCACCCAATGTATTCCCTTATCACCACCCATTTTCCCAAAAAAATAAAATTGAAAATACAGTACGTGATTTTCTAGTTGTTGGTGTCATGTGCCCTAGTATCACTCCTTATTTGTCACTAGTTGTCATGGTACTAAAAAAATAAGTCACTTGGCACATGTGTCTTGAATTTCATGCTCTCAACAAAATAACTATCAATGATAAGTTCCCCATTAGAGTCATTGACAATCTTTTGGATGAGATGAATTCTTCACCAAACTTGATCTTTTTTTCTGACTATCACCAAATTTTCATGAAGGAGGCTAATATTCCCAAAAGTGATTTTCATACTCATGAAGGACATTATTAGTTTTTGGTGATTTCCTTTGGCCTTTAAAATGCACCTTACACCTTCCAAAGTCTCGTGAACCACATATTTCAACCCTTTTTATGCCATTTTGTCCTTGTCTTGTTTTATGACATCCTGATCTACAATAAAAGTTGGCATGCCCATTTACCCATGTGGATCAGGTCTTAAAATTTCTTTCTCGTCGTCAACTTCTTCTCAAGAGGTCCACATTTTACTTTGGTGTCTTTGAGGTATAATATTTGTGTCATATTGTTAGTAATTATGGTGTACGAGTGGGCTTGAAAAAAATTGAAGTAATGAAGGATTGGCCATGTGCTAAGTGTAACGTCCCCCGACCACCCACAGGCCGAGGAATGCCACTCCAGAGAAATCTCTCATGATCTGACACCAGTTGGTAACATCCCCAGCCTTAAACAGGCCGGGCCATGCTACTCTAGGGAACGCTTTCGTTCTCTTACTACGGAACATACGGTAACATACCCAGTAATCAACTGAGCTATGCCACATAAATTTTCTCTTCAAACTGCATGCAACTTAAACATATACATACAACACTCTTGCAGAATCTTTACATATAAATATAAACAAAAAATTACATTCTGTAATATACGACTTTATACTGAAATAACAATAACCACAAATATGCAACATATACAGGGAAATACCCATAACATACAAGAAATTATAATCACATATATGATAACCCGTAACATAAGAACGTAATTAACAATGCAACATATAATTTTATCATACGATTGGTACTTATCTTGGAAATATTCTCACCAACTACGTACAGACCGTCCACGAACCTCCCAGCCTTAAACTACACTGTTCATCACTCTCAACAATGAGTCACCCCCAAGCTAGGATTGAACTCCACCCAGGTAAAGGGTTCATGACCAGGCTAAGGCTCATGGACAATAGGAAAGACTCTGTCTTAGGTGCTCACTCAACTAACATCCTACAACCTCTCATTCCCCACATGTATGTCCCACCCAAGGAAGTGTGCCCCTTCTTTGCTCAACAGTCCCTCGGCTGCCCCACTTCCCTTCCAAGGCTTCAACAACAGGCTGGACCGGAAGTCTTAGAGCACTGTAGCTGCAGTTTAGCACCTTCGGGAATCAATCCCCAACAATTCTCTCGCTCGGAGAATTGCTTACAGGCCTGACAACCTTCTTCTTCAATCCCGCTCCAAGCTAACCATGTACAAAAACTGGAAAAGGCTATGGGAACAGGCTCAGATATGGTGAAATGGATGTCTCAAGGATAACGGACTGCATGAGTGAAAATGGTCATGGAATCATTGACTGGATAACTGTGTGATGGAAGGAATCATTGTGAAACTGATCGTGGTAGTGATGGTGAGAATGATGGTCAAGTTGCTGGTAAGAATCCCCGTGAAAAGTGACCAAAAGAATTAAGTCCTCATGATATGAATGCATGTCCCCAACTTGACACTTGTCATGTTGGAAGCTACTTTG
>JZKD02S2304115.1:176894-191667 GCA_000966675.3 Picea glauca | reverse complement strand
CTGTTACAAATCCAACTCACTCAGTTATGAATGAAATAATAGATTAATATTTATTGTCCAATTTATTTAAGGGAAAAATAAATTAGACACATATTTCTTGTTGACTTTTCAACAACTATCCTGGTTCCAGTTATCCATGCTCCAAGTCAATGGAAGTCCTTTTGTTCTAAGAAAATTATCAATGCATGTTTATCTCATGTCAATTGGAAACAAACACTATTTATTTTTTATTGACACGTCCACCCTATTAACTACGACACATTCATGTAGAAAAATAACATAGGGTTTGATAACATTATAGGACTTACTTTCATTATTGGTAGGTTTCCTTGCACTCAAAAAATCATCTTCATCAATTTTCACTAATTGAGAGCTTCCCTCATGTTCGATGAAAACACATGTATTCACATGGGTAGGATTCATACTAGAAACTTAGTCTCATTTTCATCAATGTTGAGACACCTCACTGTTTTTCAACAATTTTCATTATTTATTACTAACTAGATGATATCTCTCTTGTGCTATTCTCATTTGGTGTACAAGAGAGTCATACTCAGTGGAAGTTACTTCAAATTATTACACAATAATTTAATCTTTAGCAATTTGATATATCTCATATTGGTTTATGATAGATGCACCATTGTTATCCTTCCAATTGATTGACTCCTATCAAATCTTGTTCATTTTCTCTAGGAGTATAATCTAAATACTTTCAATACCTTGGTGCTTATAGTCCTTAGTGGTAGGTTTCCTCTCATTTGATAGTGGGTTTTCATCAATGGACCTTGATTGGATAATTCCACCAATGATCAACTACAACACATTAATTCACACTTTGTAGGAATATACTAAGTACCTTGGTCCACACTTTCATCATTGGTGAGATACCTCATGTCTAGTAACAATATTTAGCATTAATTGTTGATTAGACTATTTCTCCCATGTTCGAATTTGAAACATTTATTCACATTGTGTAGATGTATACCTCATGACATACGTTGATTGAATACCTTTGGCTTACTCTACATCCCTCAATGATGTCATTTCCCTAGTACTTTGTTGTAACATGTCTCTAAATTTTCATTTCTACACTAGAGGAAAATAAAGTTCATTGCCTATCCTATCTTAGTTGTCCTTTGGTATTACATTTAGACATAGATCCATTGTGTATTTTCTCATGGAAATGATCTTAATTTTTTACATTGATCCAATGTTTATTTTTTCAAGTCCATGGTTTTGTATCCACAATGTACACGACTTAGCGGCCATGCTTATATTTTCACCTAAGCATAGGTATTCCTACCTTAGGGAAGATATTTTTATGATATCTTACTTGTGTTTTACATATGACTTTCCTATATCATGTGTCTCAGTGATCACCCACCTAGGTTTTTTGAAAACTCATCTGCATATTTTTTACACTCCCATTCAATTCCCTACTAACCTCACGCATTGGGAGGTATATGTTATCACCCCAATTCGGTCACCCTTGTACAAAATCATAGGTTCCATTGAATAATTTCATATACATGACTCTTTCTAGTTCATTACACCCTATTTCAAGCATTTGAGAAAAATATTTATCTTCCTGACTATCTACATGTACAAAATTCAAGGTTTACCACATGATCAAATATTACATTGAAACAAGATGAAATTAAATCATAACCTTATGTAATGCAAGACACATGATCATGTAGTCAACACATTCCCTTCAAATTTGAAATATGTGATCACCATGGAAAACACTTAAAAAATGTTAAATTTCCATACATACATAACCATAAGAGGGTTTCATGGGATATGGAATAGTGTATGGAATCCATAAAGTTGATACCCACCTATAAGCATGATCCAGGAGCCAAGATGGGGTCCAAGAAGGCCTAAAAATAAAAGTGCCCAGTATCTCTTCAAATATGATGTGTGCGTAGGCCTTGTCAATACAAACCCAATGCAACTTAAACAGGCTCAAACGGATGTCGTATGACCAAGATATCACAATCTTTTCATTTTTCCAAACATGCAAAATTTGCTGACTGTACAGTCCATACAATCCGTATAGTGCTGACGTGGCATATGACTGTACTAGATGTACAAACATAAAGATGATGTGGCACATTCGTACGAATGACGTGGAAGGTCCGTACAGTCATACGACACATGGAAGATGACTAGACTACAGGCTAACATGGCAGGTATAGTGAATGTTGATTTGGAAGACATGTGGGTAGACAGGTGGATGAGTTTTTGGTTGACACCTGTCCTTTTATTTGGGCGAATAGCGTGGTGCCACATGGCCTAGTCATGGGCTTCCACATGGCACCCATTCATTGGATAGTTTGGTTGCAAAATTGTTTGGAGTCCACCGGGGTTGAACCTGTGACCTTCGGACTGAGTGGCGCTTTGGCAAGGCCGGGCTACCAGCTCGCCTACTATGTTTCTTATTAACCATACTGGAAAATTTATATTTAAAGTGAAATATGGTATATGGAGGAGGGGTAAAGGGCTAGGGCTAGGCCCCAGCCCGCGGTTGTTTGCACACCATACAACCTAACTCTAATGTTGTTGGTATGAGTGTCATATCATTTGGCGCGTTGGCATTTCATACAACCACCACCTGTGACCGCATTGATTTGACACTTGGCATGCATTTTCTATGGGTCTAGCCCCAATTTTAGGCATAGACCATATGACCCGGACCTTCCAATAGTTTTGCGCAGATATTTGATATGGGATAGCCCCTGGTTCTCACTCCATATACCATGTGACCCAGATTTCAGTGGTTAGCATCGGTCGGTCAGGCTAGCCCACCGACTAGGGAATGGAACCAATGGCTATGACCAGGGCCTAAATGGTATAGAGAGCGTGGATACTTAGCCCTTGTCCATATGGCCATGCAACATAAGACCAGGAGCTTATCTCGGAGAGGGCCAACAAATTAAAACCAACCCAGGGCCACATGGAAGGCGCCCAAGTGACCAGGAGCCCGAGAAAAAGGGGTTGCGCCCTAATATTTTTCAAATAGTGGGTTTTACACTATACATTAAGATTTTTAAATGGATTTTCAGCTTGTTTGAGGGGATTTAATCCATTTTTGGGAGATCTTGGGCCCTTTTTGAGGCCAGATCTTGGGGAGAAGTTGGGAGATGGTTCCCAACTTCTGGACTATATAAAATAGAGGCTGTTGAAGCCATGGGGAGAGGTTAAGTTCATAGAAATGTTGATGAATTGTTGAGGCAAATCCATTTTTATGCAGGGAAGCTATTGAGGAGTGCACCTTTGCGGGCCATTTTTGGGAGCTCCGTTCATCCCTTTTCAGTGCCGTCGGTTTTGTGGAGTTCTTGAGATTTGGTAGAACACGAACATATCAGTTTGTAATCATTTTGGCACTGTTATGATGTGCTTTTAAATATTTGAACATAAATAAGAAATCCTCACCCACTGAGACAAAGACCCAGAGACGTAGGCGAGATTGCCAAACTTCGTTATCACTTTGGTGTTTTATGGTTTGTTGTTCTTCATGATTATGTTCAGATCTATATATTATCTTATGGCTGCTATGTTTCATCATTAATTATTCCTCTTTCATCAGTTTCCTAAATGGTAATTTAACTCATGCAAAATAACTTAACCATTGTTGTTTAAAAGATCTTTTCGGATCAAGTGGTATCAGAGCTAGTTGACGGTTGGTTTTTGAGTTTGTATGATTACCAGAGAAAAGATGAATCGTGGTGAAGGCGATATTGTTGAAGATAATCCATTGATTGGATCGAGAAATAGAACTTCTCAAAGTGAGAAGATGACATCGGAAGAGGGACTTTCTAATGAGGAGAAAGAGTTTTGAAAAACTTTCTTCGCCATGTCGGAGATGGTGAAAGTGTTGTATGAAGATTACTTGGAACGAAAGAGATTGGTTCAAGAGAAAACTTCAAAGAATGAAAAAAGTGAAGAAGAATTGAAGGAATTTCCTTCTACAACGAATTCAGAAAACATCTATGAGGTATGCAGTGGAAGTCAATCATTAATTTCACATTGTTCCCATCAAGATGGTTCTTTTGGTGCATTTGAAAAACATACAAGAGCTATAGGTTTGAAATTGCTAACCAAGATGGGTTATGAAGGAAAGGGCCTTGGAAATAAGGGCCAAGGTATCATTAATCCCATAGAGGTTGTGGAAATACCTCRTTATWTAGGATTGGGATATGGCGAAGAGGAGATTGGAGCATTCTCCAAGATGGGATCCAAAACACTGGAAGTAAGTGATGCKTCAAATGAACGAMTTAAGTTATTGTGGGAAMAATTCACGAAAGGTGATGGTGTATCACTCCCTGATGGTGATAGTGAATGAAATTCATCTCCAAAKAAAAGTGAAGATAAGAAAGATAGGTATAATGGTCATGGTTGTTCCAATTCTCTTTTTTATTATAAAAATCATAATCATGTAATCCAAAACTTGTGGAATATGTATCCTTGTACGTTTTGTCATTCACCCAAGAATTGTGTTGCCAAGTGTTGGAAGTGACAATCATTGTAAAATAATTTTATGTTGACCAGGAAGGAGACACGACATAAAGACTCAACTCCACAACGGAAGAAAGAGAAGGGAAAACAAGTCTGGATGCCAAAAAACCACTGCACTTATTGCAACAGGGGTGGCCATCAAAAGGCTAAATGTTGGAAGCTTAATCTAGAGCTTCGTCAAAAGAAGGACAAAAGGATTGCACTTGTACTCAACAAGGAAGAGATAGTACCAGTGAATCAAGAGGAACACCATGAAGGAAATAAAACATTCACTTGGTTTTTCCAGAAGTGGATGTCACATCTTCATTGTATTTTGCTTCCATTAATGTAATCACACATGTTGACATGATGACCTGTTATAACATCATTTTTGAACAAAATAGTGTTTTTTTTTGTCCTTATGAGTATGTAATTAGTAAGGTCTATTTTGTAACCTTTTGGAGGACCAAAAGGTCTTTAGTGGGGAGGCGTGATCCAGATTGGATCCAGGAGCCAAGATGGGGTCCAGGAAGGCCTAAAAATAAAAGTGCTCAGAATATCTTCAAATCGGACATGTGTGTAGGCCTCATTGCTATGAACCCAACACAAATTTAATGGGCTCAAACAGATGTCGTATGACCAATATATCGCGATCTGTTTGTTTTTCCAAATATGCAAAATTTGTTGATTGTATAGTCCGTACAATGCTGACATGGAAGCTAACTGTACAGGTTGTACAGATGATGTGTTAGGTCTGTACAACCATACGACACATGTCGGATGACTAGACTATAGGTTGACGTAGCAGGTACAATGGACACTGATTTAGCAGACATGTGGGCAGATAGGTGGACGAGTTGTTGGATGACATGTGTCTTTGTTTTGGGCAAATAGCATGGTGCCACATGGCCTAGTCATGGGATGCCATGTGGCACCCATTCATTGGAAAATTTGGTTTCAAAATTGTTTGGATTCGACCAGGGTCGAACCCATGAACTTCGGTTTGGGTGGCGCTTTGGCAAGGCCGGGTTACCAGCCCGCCTACTATGTTTCTTATTAAACATAGTGGAAAAGTTATATTTAAAGTGAAATATGGTATATGGCGGAGGGGTAAAGGGCTGGGGCTAGGCCCAAGCTCACGGTCGTCATATCAACCTCTAATGTTGTTGGCGTGAGTGTCATATCATTTGGCGCATTGGCATTTCATATAACCACCACCTTTGATCGCATTGATTTGACACTTGGCACACATTTGCTATGGGTATAGCCCTGGTCATGAGCATAGACCATATGACCTGGACCTTCCAACAGTTTGGTGTGGATATTTGATATGGGATAGCCCCCGGTTCTCGCTCCATATACTATGTGACTCAGATTTCAGTGGTTATCATTGGTTGGTCAGGCTAGCCTGTCGACCAGGGAATGGAACCAATGGCTATGACCATGGCCTAAATGGTATAGAGCGCGTGGAGACTTATCCCTTGGCCATATGGCCATGCAACAAAATACCAGGAGCTTATCTTGAAGGGGGACAACAAATTAGCACCAACCTAGGGCCACATGGAGGGCACCCAGGTCACCAGGAGCCTAAGAAAAAGGGGTTGTGCCATAATATTTTGCAAATAGTGGGTTTGAGGGGATTTAATTAATTTTTGGGAGATCTTGGGCCCTTTTTGAGGCCAAATCTTGGGGAGAAGTTGGGAAATGGTTACCAAATTCAAGCCTATATAAACCAAAGGCTCTTGAAGCCATGGGGAGAGGTTCAGATCAAATAAATGTTGATGAATTGTTGAGGCAAAGCCATTTTTTATGCAGGGAAGCTATTGAGGAGCACACCTTTGCGGGCCATTTTTGGGAGCTCCGTTCATCCATTTTTAGTGTCGTCAGTTTTTTGGGGTTCTTGAGATCTGGTAGAACATGACCAGATCATTTTGTAATCCTTTTGGCACTTTTATGATGTACTTTTAAATATTTTAACATAAATAAGAAATCCTCACCCACTAAGACAAAGGCCCGGATATGTAGGCGAGATTTCCGAACTCCGTTATCAATTTGGTGTTTGATGGTTTGTTGTTATTCATGCTTATGTTCACATCTGTATATTATCTTATGGCTGCTATGTTTCATCATTAATTCTTCCTCTTTCATTAGTTTCCTAAATGGTAATTTAACTCATGCAAAATAACTTAACCATTGTCATTTAAAAATTCTTTTCGGATCAAAGAACCATTTCCTCATGTAAATACATGGTTTTGGTGTGGAAGAAATTTAGCCAAAAAATTCATGGAGCCTTGAAGCCCTTGGAAGCCTTGTGAAACCATCATGATTCTTCATGATTTATGAGTTATAGGAAGACCCTCATTTCTCTTCATTATTATGTATTTCTCCCAAATTTCTATGGTAGTTTAGAGCCCCTTTGTGGATCCCTTTTGGCATGGAGAATTGATTATATCAAAGGATATTGGATTTGAAGAATCCTATTTAATGCTTTAATTCTTTCTCCATTATAATAGTACAAAATTCATTTTTAGTTCCTACATCTCATAGATTCAATTATGCAAGTTATTAATGTCGATTTATAGATTAGGGTATATAAATAAAGAGAAAAGATGTATGTCTATTTGATGTATGTGTAAGAGGAGAAGTGGATATCATGTGTTTAAAACTTATTATCCTCCCATTCGAAGCACCTTCTAAAATTCATATCAAAGCATCTCCAAGAATTCCTCTTTATTCCCACATTATCTTATTTATTTACATTGGCAGTTAGGGAATATATATAGATTTGATATATGTTATGTTAGAAATTAACCAACCAATTTCTAGGAATGATTGTCACCCACATAACTAAAAATCCCACAGTAAAATAGTTTTTCCCAACACCTAAAATGAGAAAACTGCTCAATATCCCAAAGTTGTGAGACAAATCAAGATACTCCATGCTAAATATGCCACATTATAATGCACATTAGGGATAGGAATAAATGTTACATGTAGGATAAAGTCTTACAATAACAAATATCATGAAAAAACCTCACCTTGCACAAAATAAGAATTGATGACACCTCCTTTAACTCATCCATGTGGATAAACTAACCCATGAGTAGCTTATTACTAAGTATATAGTCATGGTAATTTTTCAAGAGAGAATCATAATATGCATGGGATAATCCAATACCTTAAAGTAAATATATTGGGTTGACCTCATCTAGCTTACTACCAGAACCAACACTATGCTTATCACCTCCACCACAACTAACCTATGTTCCATTCCCATTTTCATAGCCATGTTCATGTGCTACAATAGCTTTATTATAACCTTGGAGTTAGAATCTACATTAATCCTAGAAAACACAATTACCATATTTTAAATTCATGTCTATGGTTAAGAAAAACATGCACACAACTTAGTGTAATTACCTTTGTTCCATACTAGAAGCAAGTCGTCTTAATAATAATAATAATAATAATAATAATATTTACTACTCACAATTTGCATCCACAATACCACAAATTACTACATAGAGTATAAGAATCCACTGCAATCAATAGAGTCTTTGTTAATTTTCGTTTGTTCCCATCATCATTATGTACATAAGGGAATGCATGTAGTTCAAATTGTAATGCCTTCCACTTAAAATTTAAGATAATATTAAACATATTGGTTTATAAAATTCAAAATATTATTAAATACATATCCAACTTAATGGATCATATACCAATTGAAAATGATCAAGGCAATGTGTGCGATGTCATATTCATTGAAACAACGAAGCGGTTGGAAAACACTTCAGGGAGAACCAATGTGCAAAGGAAACAACAACAAAAATATTATTATTACTATTAATTATGATAATTGGTTGCATAAAATGACCAATTTCAAATTATTGGTGAATTGGAGACATGACCAACTATAGATCATCTAGCTCCTCCTCACTATGGAAAGAAATGCTACTATAAGGTAGAGTGGGGTAGTCACACTCCTACTCTAGTGTAACTCACTTGTATACTGAGAAAATATTATTAACAACTTAACACTTAGCCATTTAAGCATACATCCATGAAACAAAGAGAACACTTGTGAACCAAACAAGATACAAATAGATATAGTGTGGGTGACACAAAACATGATTAACACCCAACTAAGTCTTATTATTGTGAAACAATTACAATATGAGCACTACCATCTTGGTTTACAACTTGGGAAGAGTCACATATATTGCCTCACCTCACCAAGACACTCATACATAGATCCGTCGGATAAAGACTCCTCCATCATAACAACTTTCACAACTCTTGTGGCGCACCTTAGACGTGCACCCACCACACACTCACCCTCTCTTCTTTGTCACAAGACTTCACACAAACCTATGGTTTTGTCTCATAACATGCCTCACCAAGACCTATGACAAGAATTCCCGAAAATCCTCCCAAATAAGGTTGCCCCAACTTTGTCCATAGAATCACCTCAAGGAAACACAAGTCCTCCCATGTGGAATGACTTGGCTCCATGAGGGAGCTCGCCTCTCTTAATCAAAGTCTACCATAGAACCTTGACTATGATATTTCCCTCCTTGTTTTTTTTTCTTGGTTGTACACCTTGTGCTCTTATATAGACTCCAATCGTCACCTTCATGAACCTTCACATCCTTTGGGTGTGTTGTGCCCCTTCACAGACCAACATGCACAAATAAACCATCATGCCTCTTTGCGGACCCATGTGACCAAATAAACTCGTGCACTCATTAACCATCACGTCCTTAGGACCAGTGTTCCCAAACCTTGGGTGTGCTCCTCTTTCCATGCACCCCAACCCCTTTGGTTCACCCCTTCTCTTGGTGTTTACCACCCCATGCTTCGCCTCATGCTTGTGAAATCCCCTTGGCATGTTTGTGCACCCAAGGTTCCCAATTTCCCAACTAGTGTGACACTTGGGTGTCTAAGTAACCCCAAATTTCATCTCCTTTAGGACTTGAGTGAGGGTCTCTATGCCCTTCTAGCCGAAGACCTTATAATTTGGATAATAAATTTTCTTTTGTCCATCTATGTTGAGCATGTGGATGGTTGTGGATAAACATCATATAAATCTTTAATCCATTACCACTTTAACATATTCTATCCAATTATATTTGGTACGTGGCATTATTTTCACAATAAATATTCATCTATAGGTTTAGTTATACCAAGACTCTACCATTCTATGTGCCAAAAATCATAGCATTGACATAGGATTGCCTAAGTTCTCTTGTCACTAAATCTCGAATATTGAAAAAGGTGAATTATATATTACTAGTTTTCAAATACCTTACTCTCCTTCTATAGATTGTCTTAATGCCTTCCCCTTTTTTCAATATTTTTTAATGAATATTTTTGTATCACATGGTTGTACACTCACTTTGTATAGGGTACCTCCAATTTGGGTTTTTTTTGGAAGTCAAAATATGTTAGGTACTAGATCTATTATCATAGTAGAAAAAATAAATACTACAGAGAATAACAACGGAATAGCAACAGAAAAAGGAAATATTGTTGAGAATAACGATGAAACAATGAATTAGATGGAACCACAACACCAAAATAATACCTTATTTGATAGGAAACAATGTTCACTTGCCTCTTCGAGGCAGAAACATCCAGAAGAGCAGAGCTCTATTACAATAATTCCCAAGACAAAACTTCTCATGCCCTTGACTCTTACTTATACTAAATCTTCCTACCATATCTTCTATAAGTGAAAGCTTCTATCAAGTCTTCTTACATTTGACTTATTATTCCTTATTACTAGGCCTTATTAATATTGGCCTTTATTGCATTGAAAATATATTATTCTACCTACATGAGGGGTTAGGGAGGTTAGGTCCCTAACATGCCCTCCCCATTAAAAATAGTCTTGTCCTCAATGCTTGAGATGAATAAATTGTTGCACAATGGTAGCTATCTTTCAGGTGGCATTTGTTGCAGTTGTATTTTTCTACTATACTAACACTTCCTTGATGGTGTGGTGACAGAGACGACACTCATGCTGGTCCAATATTGCTTTTGGCTACAACCAAATGGAGCCTTCTTCATCCAACTCAGGGAGAGGAGTTTGAGTTTGGAACTTACTTTCAATCACCTTCTTTAAGCACGAGACATGAAAAAATAAGATGGAGATTATAATGATTTGGTAAAGCTAATTGGTAGGTGACCAATCCCACATGCTTGAAAACTATATAAGGACCACAAAATTTAGGCATAAGTTTCTGAAAATGGTCATCCTTGAGTGAAGTGTACTTATAAGGTTGCAGTAGAAGAAACACCTTGTCCCCTTTAGAAAATTGATGCTCGGAACGAACTTGATATTCTTTTTGCTTCATGTGATTATGAGCCATTACCAAATTCTCTTTGAGGGAATGGAGAATAGCCTCTTGAACTGTAAGAGTTTGGTCAAACGTCTAAACTTTTGAGACACATGTCATGTATGAGAGAAATGTAGGTGGATTCCATATATTGCTTCAAAAGGAGTCATGTGAATAGTTGTATGGTAAGATGTGTTGTACCACCATTTAGGTCATGGTAACCATTGAGTCCACTGAGTTTTACTCTCTAATGCAAAACACCTCAAATATGTTTCCAAACACTCGTTGACAACTTCAATTTGGCCATTAGTCTGAGGATGATAGGTTGTGCTGAGATGCAATTAGGTTCCCTGTAGCCTGAGCAAATCTTTCCAAAAATTGTTGGTGAAAGTGGGATCTCGGTCATAAATAGTAGAATCAGGCATGCCATGAAGCTTGAAGATATGATCCATGAAAATTTGAGCCACAGTGGATGCGGTAAATGGGTGTTGAAGAGCACAAAAATGAGAATATTTGGAAATATGATCAACTACCACCATGATGACCGACTTATTTCCTTATTTAGGTAATCCAACAATGAAATCCATAGAGATATCCCACCAAATAGAGGGTGGAATCAAAAGCGGTTGTAAAATGACAAGGGATTTGACTGTTTCTCCCTTGTTGGGTTGACATACATCACATTTCGCCACAAAGGTCCAGATGTCTTGTTTCATACCATCCCAAAAATAAGAACATTTGACCCTGTCATAGGTTTTGGTAAACCCTGAGTGCCCAGTCGTGGGTGTAGCATGAAGCTCAGAAATCACCGTGGATTTAAGTTGTGACTTTTTACTTAAATATAGATGACCTTTGTAGCAAAGCTCATCATTGTGCCAAGAGTACCCTAGGGAAACTGTAGAATTGTCTTGCAATTGTTGGATTAGACATATAATTTTGGAATCTTGCAGCCATTCCTAGTAAACAACTTGGATCCAATCTAGTACAATGAAGGAGAGGGAAAAGAGGAACCCTTCATATTCATATTTTATTGAAAGAGTTTCAGCAACCACATTGTCTTTGTCCTTCTTGTAAATGATCTCATAATCATATCCAAATAGCTTAGTCACCCATTTTTGTTACTCCAGGGATGAAAGACATTTCTCCAAAAAATCCTTGAGGCTATGATGATTTTTCTTAATTTGGAAGCAATGCCCCAATAGATAAGGGTGTCAAATATCCAATGCATGAAAAATAGCCAACATTTCCTTTTCATAGATTGATTGGCCCAAATATTGCTCTGACATTTGTTTGTTGGTAAAGGCCAAAGGTCAATCATCTTACATAAGGATTGCACCAATTCCTCTCCTTGAAGCATCACATTCCAAGACAAAGGTATTTTTGAACTCGGGAAGGGCCAAGACAAGAGTAGTGCACATAGCCTCCTTCAAGGCTTGGAAGGAATGATCAGTCGTGGGAGTCCAAGTGAAATCATTATTTTTAAGGAGAGTGGTGAGAGGCCCCACAATTTTTCCACAATTCTTAACAACTTGCGATAATATCCCATTAAACCTAGAAAAACACGCAAAATTTTGAGAGTATTGGGGCGAAGCCAATCCTGCATAGCTTCAATTTTCTTAGGATCCACCCTGACACAATCCTTTCCAACAATATGACCCAAGTACTCCACTTTTGAGGATCCAAAAGAACATTTAGATTGTTCGAGGAAAATTTGGTGCTAATAGAGTATATGAAGAACATGATCCACATGAGCAAGATGGGTTGTACATGTTTTATTATAGATGAGAATATCATCAAAGAAAACTAAGACAAAACGACGAAGAAAAGGACGGAAGACATGATTCATGAGGCTTTGGAAAGTGGAGGGAGCACTATAGAAGCAAAAGGGCATGACCAAGAACTCATAGTGGCCCTCACCAGTTTGAAATGTAGTATTAGGAATGTCAGTCTCTTTCATACATATCTCATGGTAGCCAAATTGAAGATCAAGTTTAGTAAAGTATTGGGAACCAATTAATTAATCCAAGAGATCATCAATTATAGGACTAGTAAATTTTTCTTTAATGGTGAGTTTGTTGAGGGTGCAAAATTCAGGACACATTCACCAAGATCCTTCTTTCTTAAGTACCATGACCACAAGAGAATAATAGGGGCTAGTACTAGGATGGATAACACCCGTGACAAGAAATTCTGGAACAATTTTCTCTATTTCATCTTTTTGGGAAAAGGGATGATGATAGGGACAAACATTGGGAGGAAGGATGTAAGGGACAAGGGGAATGGAATGATCACGAACACCACGGGAAGGGGGAATTCCTTGGGGAGTGGAATAAACAACTTGATATTTGGAGAGGATGGATTGGAGGTCAAGAGGAACAAAGGGTGTCTGTGTGGCTTGAATGGAATGGAGTTGTGAAATAATGTCGAAATGACCTTTTTTTAGGATATTTTCCATGCGATGGGAACTGATGATCTTAGGGGAACTTGTTGTGATGCCTTGGAACTTATATGTTTGGCCCTCCTGGTTGAATTGGATGGTTAATTCCTTAAAATCCATGACAATGGGGCCAAGAGTCAACCATTTGACACCCATCACAATGTCACAACCACCCATGTTGATAACAAACATATGAGATTTCATCTTGTATTGACCAATTTAGAGATGCACATTTTCACAATGCCCCCCATGTTTCATGGAACCTCCATTGGAAATCATGATTTGAAATTTTTTGACTACATCGATATAGAAATTAGTTTCTTGGACAATGCGATGATGAATACAATTATGGGTTCTTCCACTGTCTATGAGGATGATGACCTTTTGATGATTAATGTAACCAATTAGCTTGAGGGTTCGGGGAGTAGAGAAGTCAGTGAGAGAATTAAGGGAAATGACCGGTTCAACTTCTAGGAGGTTCGAGGGTGGAGTAACTGTTGAAATTACTAAGACAACTGAGAGGGGGGGTGAATCAGTTGTTACCGTGCTTAAACAATTTTAAGTCTATTGAACCATTTTTAATCTTTATCCAAGTGACCATCAATATTATACAACATATGGACAACATAGATAATGAGCATCAATCACACATAAGATATATACAGAGACAAATTTTCACGAGGAAACCCATAAAGGGAGAAAACCTCTTCTTCTTCGAAATGATAGGCAGTATTTTAAGTTCTGTACATCATCTATGTTTGAGCACCAACTCAAAGTGAGGCTACTACCTCTGTTTCACAAGCTCCAACTTGTTGAGAGCACCAACTCTCTGGTTTCTCTAGAACCCACTAGAAGGAAGCACCAACTCCCTGAGTGTTCCAGCACCGACTAGATGGAAGCACCTACCTCCACTTATACAAGCACCAACTTGCATACAAAAAACTCTGTGTTTTCCTAAGCACCACCCTGCCACCATGTTTTCTAGCCACAACTAGATGGAAGCTACAACTCCCAATATTCAAGCATCAACTTGAATATCAGAGGACCACAATCCTCCCTAGAACCACCCTACCTCCTTGTTTATAAGTAAAATGATTGAATGACCAACAACGCAGGTGTTTCAATTCTTACGACTTCTCTTATGTCCTGCAATTATTCTATGCTTCTATCTGTTATGCAATTATGCTCTGCTTCAAGATGTTCTGCAATTCTGCTCTTTCTTCTGTCTATTCAACATTTGTTACTCATCTCTAAGTTTTATCTCACACTGCGCATACTGTCTGTCTCACACTGCGGATACTGTAATTTTCCCTTTCTTACAGTTCAACTCATTTTTCATTCAGAACAACCAACCATACATAGTCATTGCATCTTTATTTTATGCACTTCTCACGACTTTAGTTACACCTCAAATTCCTAGGACAACAACGCTTCAATTGCCAACCATCCAAGAACCATGATTCGGTTCTGCTAACTGAATCGTAACTGAACAATTAAT
>JZKD02S2304115.1:142218-159866 GCA_000966675.3 Picea glauca | reverse complement strand
TCTCTGCAAAAACATAATTGATTGTATAAGGTTCCTCGTATATATTCGAAATTATCTTGGATTGATTGGAGCTCTCCTTGGTTGACTTAACTAAGCTATCTCTCTCCAAACCCTTCATCAAAATTTAATTGACAGTTGATGTTTTTCTTTGTAAGCTTTCATAATGCTCTTCCCATCATTTCTATTTGTAGTAAGCTTTGGTATATAAAAAATAAATGATAAACCTTATCTCAAGAACAATAAAATTCATCCCCACAATATACAACACAATAATATAGATATATCCCTTAAGATAGGGTAACACCATCAAATACTCCTTCTGGAAGGAATCACTCCACAAGCCATGCTAACTATAATAGAATTCTCAACATCCAACATATCTCAATACAATGATACTCATGTATGTAAAATTTCTCATGAGTATACCTTGGGGTCTACATCAACTACCCCTTATTATTCTATTATTCCATCTAACTACCTATTGGGACTATTTATACCCACCAATACCAAGTGGACCTCTTCCATGATTATGGCCACATTACATTAATCATCCTCCTTGGATACATCCCTAGGTTACCCCTCATAGTAATATTTAAATATTTAAAAATTTGAACATTTTCACCCTCAACCTATATGCTATGAATATGCTTTGCAAGGACTTGCAAGATTTTATCCAAGTCAACATTAATTAAATTATGATCGTTGCTAAGGTTTATAGACACAATAACCTTCTCTTTCTCAATGCATCCATGAACCCCTAATAGGAACTTGTCACATGGAAATAAACCCATGACTCTCTTTGCCCTTATTCTTGGGATGAGAGCACCTATCTAAAAATTATTGTTCATATGCTTCATTAGAAAGTGTCATCATCTTTTTGGAGTTAAGTGATCCCCACCATATGCCAACATCATCCTCTAAATAGTATTATAGATAGATTCCCCATGTGATTGAGCCTTTTTTTTCTTCCAATCCTTTATGAATTCTTCAATAATAGGACCATTAGATATTTTTGTGAAATACATATTCATTGATATAACTTAAAAATAGAACTAGGGTTTGAATATATAACTTACTTTTCAATGGATCTCATTTGTGCATCCAAGGTTTTGAGGTGACAAATTTGAAAAAACCATAACTCCCTCAATTTTGATCTAAATATCTATTATGACCACAATTATGAAATTCCATGGCCACTCTACATTTACTAGTTCTAATTTGGTGGAAATTTGAGCACTCCATCAAAAGATATATTCTCTACAATACTTGTGGCTACCATTAAAAAATCCATAAAATAGCTTCTTGGTTTTTTCAAATCAGTGATATGTTCACTTCCTGGACTTCATTTTCGACTAATTATTTTTTTGAAATGGATATGTTTTTAGAAACTCAAATATGCAACTGGTTTCTCTATATTTAAAATAAATAAATTATAAGAATGTATCTGAGTGTTGTATCCCTCTTTTTCCCTTGAAATATTTGCAAAAAGAAAAAAAAATTCCTTTTTGGCTCAAGAAAGAGTTATGATACCACTTGTAGTGAAACTTAGTAGATAAAAGATAAAAGATAAACTGTAACTATAGAATAATAAAATGCATACACATAATAAACAATGCAAGAATGTGGAGGGAACCCTTAAGGTAGGATAACACAATCAATTACTCTCTATGGAAGAAATCACTTCACAAGCCATGATTTCTACAATATAATCCTCAATGTCCAAATTATCGCAATACAATGATACTCATCTGTATATATACTTTCTCATGAGTACACCCAGGTTCTACGCCAACTACCCCTTATTATTATATTATTCCCTCGAACTACCTAATGGTCCTATTTATTATTGACCAACTACCAAGTGGGCCTATTACATGATTATGGCCAAATTACATTAATTATCCCCCTTGGGTAATTCCATAGGTACATCATATTATCCTCCCTAGGTACATTACACCAAGGGTCATCCATACACCATGCACTCCCTATCACATGAAATGCCCCCAAGCATTGTATAAACATTTTCAAGGCAACCCTGAAATCTAACACTCCCCATTTACAAGGAAATACTTGTTTTCATAAACACCAATAGGCTCCCTTTGCAACTCAACCAAACCTTCCCTATACAATTATGAACCTATTATAGTCTTGGAATCAACCACTTCTTTTTGGAAAGCAATTGTCCCCCACACATGGCACTCCTCCATCAAGGCATCACATCTCACCTCCTCAAAATAAATAGAAGACTCACAAATGGAAGAAGCCACATGAATATGGTTAGCATATATCCTAGGAGGTATACCGTAATAACCCCAGGTTGAACCTCAAGTTGTAAATGTACATGTGTGTGTGTGTGTGTGTGTGTGTGTCAGTCGAATTATATAACAATAATTTCGTTACATTTTATCATCGATATGAGATTGTAAACTTATGAAGTGATAGGCATAATATATACATAAATAACCTCAATGTGTTTGAAACCTTTCAACTAACACACCACTCCTTAATTAACTACAAAGAAAAACTCTTAGAAATGGTCGCTCATCTAACAGTGAATATCTAAGGTAGAATTGCAGGTTGAGTACAAAATTTTGTACTCAACATTACTCTGTTTAGTTCAATTCATAATTTAGATTAACAACCTTCATTAAGAATACGAATAATCAAAATAATAAACTAATTAATGTGGGAAAGGTTCTTATCATGTGCAATTTCCAACCAATGCAGAATTAGTGACAAGTGTGTGCATAGATTGCACCTATGACAACTCGTTGTTTAGAGAAACACTATTCACACTGACAAACAAGTAAGCATGGTGATCTTGTTCCAAAACTAATTAGTTCAAGCCACACAACATAAATAAAATTGTAGCATCGATCAACCAACATTCTCTACCGAATCATGTCATGCTTGCTACAGGAATTAAAATAATTGAAACTGCAAGATGCAAATATTATGTAAACAAATAAAAATTAGACTATTCTGATACAGAAGTAAAAATAAACTAGGGAGATACTTATGAGATGAAGGGGGCTTGCCTTCACTCATAAGTATGCCCACTATGTAACTACGAATGCATAAATTCAGGAGTTGAACACAAATTTGAAACAAAGTGTCAGTCCCCTTCTTTTCTATCACATGATATCGATCTATATCAAGCACAAATTTCATCAATACTTATATAATTACATTTCAATCAGAACAAGTAATTATTGGTATCCAATTCTATACCAAATTCACTAAAGATAACTCAGAATTTACAGTATTTGATTTAGATAAATCAATGAATATAAAATAATTACATATTTTGTCATCTTTTTACGATTTCATGGCCGAAGGAATGAAATCCCAATATACTCACATACTGCAGAATTTAGTCACTGGAAGGTTCGACCACGATCAACATTTCATTGTTGGATCTTTAGGATGATTTAGACAACATGTATCAGTGTGTACACGTTCTTCAACAAAATCCACATCCTCAAATCAGCTAGGAAGTTAGATAAGTATCATAATCATTGAGGTGGTTACATGATCCTATTGAAAATGTTATATTAACATTCTAGTAACCTCATCAAATTGAATAATTAAATATATCTTATTCATTAAAATAAGGAAAATGCAATACTAGGCTAGAATAATTACCTTTCGAGTCAAAATGCACTTCAAAGGTAAAAAGGTAAGTAGATGTCATCATGAGGTATCAAAAATGGGTAAATGGAAAGGTAAATGGCTAAAACAAGATCATGTATATTATACCAAACATGTCAAAACAAGGACCCTACTTCTCCCCCATGCCTCTTATTCATTCATCTCCAAAACATAACTCTTCAAAATTGTTGAGACTCAGATCAACAAAACAAAACATGTGTCAAGCCTAGACAATCGCCTAAGAAAGTACATTAATTTCAAATCTCTATGGTTGAAGCCTCTTAAGTTTTTTTTGGAGTCTCTGATTCCGCAAACTCATTTTCTTAGCTCACCTACACCACCTATAATCCTTATTTAATGATTTTATGTTATCCTTCTTTAGTAATATCCTCCTGAAATATGATGTTGGAATCCTTTAAAGTGTGTTTTCATTCTTGATATACTCTTATAGAACTGTCATGTCCCTAATTTTCCTTTTCAATTTATTAACTCTCTCGTCACTTGTTAGATTATCAATATCAAGCGTTACATCAACTAACTTCTCTCCTAGAATTTTGGTCACAGGAAAACTAGCAGAATGAACTTCCTCAAAAAGTTTCCCCACATCAAGGATTTTATGCAATTCATCATGCTTTTAATAATTCTCACACATATTTATCATTTCATCAAAAATCTTAGAGCGCTTTTTCTTTGGGTGAATTTCAAGCGTTACCTCTTTTTATATTGTCTCATGAATTCGACTTGACCCTTAAATGATCTTAGCGGTCTGACTCCTCATCATCCTCTATGGATTTGGTGCTAATGAAAATTCCTTGATTTCACGTGTTACGGGATTCTTACGTATTGTGATAATATGAACATATTCATCCTCAAAATCATGGCTGACTTCATACTCCTTCATACTCAACTTTTTCTCTCTCTCCTCAGGTTCCTCTTCTACCTCCTTGGGTTGTGCCTCTTCCCCCTGAGTTTCTTCCTCGACCTCTTCAAGCTCCTCCTCAACCTCTTAGAGATCTCTCTCTACGTATTTGGGTCCAGGTTCCTTTTCTACTTCTCGAGGCTTCTCAAACTGATTTTGGGATAGGAAACCATTGTAATATCCCAAATATGCAAATCTGGATATTAACTCTCTATTGAACCTATATGTCGTATATATGATACTCTTTGGGTGTTTGAATGGGTTATTTAGGTTTCTGAATGTGTTTGATAACTTGAATTTAACATGCATGGTGATTTTGCATGTGGTTTCAAGTGGAACAACTTGTTTAAGATATATTAAATAGTCAAGCAATTACAATAATTGCTTGCATGTACAAAACTTCACACACATACTGCATGCATGTAATAATAACCAAACCAATATTCAATTAGACCTTCAAATGAATAGATATATACTGTAATACTAGTAAAATCATGGAACAACAACTATAATTAAAATGCGTCACTAGATAATTGGCATGCAAGACCAATTTGTGACATGTGTGGGTTTATTGTTGCATGCAACTTTGAATCTATTGTTGAAATATGAATCTGATGCATTCACAAGAAATACTCCTATGAATATGATGAGATATGTCCCAATGAATTTTTTTTATTCCCTAGATGGATCTATTTTTGCTAGGATCCTGGATCTCTCTGTCACTGTTGGAAGTAATATGTCCAACTTCTGGGAATACCCTCACGTTGGCTAACAATGAAAGATTTTCACAAGAATATTCCACTATTATAATATGATGGAACCTATATTGAATGGAGAATTTTTCCTTCCTCTCCAATGGGTTAGAAAGAATCTGGCTCGATAGCCCTTTGGATGAGTAGATTTGAGAATATGTGATCTCTCCTCTATCTGTCAAATATGTTGCAACTCCACTCGCTGAATGTGATGCCCTAATGGATAGAAGGATCAGAAAAATGTGTTAGATGGATCAAATGAAGCGCCTTCCCCTTATATCAAATGGGTTCTAAGGGTTTAGGTTCACTAGGCCTCCTCAAGAAGAGCGACCCACTATACCTCTGATGTCTCCTATAGAACTCACACTGGAATCTAACTATTTGAGCTGGATCTATGATCTCCACACTCAATATGACTGTAGATCTATAATGAAAGAAATGTAAAACCTATGTTCTCTCCTCGAATGTATAGGGTGTGTCTCTCAACACTGAATCCAATCCCTCAGTGTCTTCCTCATGGAATCCACAAGTATCCTCAAATTTGCTTGAATATGGGTTTCTCCTCAGAGATCTGGCTTCAATTCTCAAATCATCAATAATGACTCATTAGGTCTCTTTTCCTCTCCTTATATCCATTGAAATCCTAATTCCTCATTGACTTTTCACTTAATCTCTTTTCCTAATTTTTTTGATTTATTATTCACTTAAGCACTTAATTACCTTTTTCCACTTAGTCGCTTAATGTCACTTCAAATTATGAAATTTCCCTAGTGAAATGACATCAAATGAACATTTTCCCCTATTTCTTCCTGGATATAGTCTAAAGGGTATGTTTAGACTAATAATCCCTCCTCTCTGGATTCCTCACTCTGAAAGGGACATTACAATCCTCCCTTTTCGAGATTGCTTTTCCTCAAGTAACATCAATCCAGGGTGTTGCAAAATCTGATCACTCTCCCAAGTAGCATCCTCTACTGGAAGTCCTCTCCATATGACCAAAAACTCTCTACCCAACTCCTCAATTTCCTCTCTCTGAACTCCAATATATCCTCCGGAACCAACTCTAATTGTCCCTCCTCATCCAAAGGCGGTATCTCCTCAGAAGTGATAATGAACTGTCCCACTGCTTTCTTGAGGCAAGAAACATGGAAGACGTTTGAATCCAGCTCCCCTCTAGTAGTTCTAACTGATAGGCCACTTCACCTACCTTGTGTATGACCATGTATAGTCCATAGAATCTGGTTTAAGCTCATTTTCCCTTCTCTTATTCAAATATGACTTCCTGTATGGTTGTAGCCTCAGGAATACTAGATTCACAACCTCAAATCTATGCTCTATCATGTGTATGCATGCATTCACCTTCTTCCAATTCTACACCACCTGTATATTCTCCTTTAATACCTTTAGAAGCTTCTGACTCTCTGATATCCAGTATTTGACCTTGCAAGCCATGTTGTCTCCAAAAACCAAATCAAACAAAGTGGGAGCATCATATTCATATAATTATTTGAATGGGGTCATAGCTATGGACATGTGGAAGCTAGTGTTGTAACAATTCTCTCCAATATGTAACGATATTACACATGATTTATGTTGTCCGCTCACATAGTTCCTCAAGTAGCCCTCTATCCACTTGTTGACTATCTCAATCTGCCCATTAGTTTGGGGGTGGTAATTGGTGTTGGGTGTCAACTCTATACCAACCAATATGAATAACTCCTGCCAAAATGTGTTGATGAACCAAATGTCTCTATCACTGACTATACTCTGTGGAAACCCGTGAAATCTGAAGATCTCTCTGAAGAACAAATTTTCCACCTTCACTTCACTGTAGTCTATAGGAATCATGAAAAAGTGCACAAATTTGGTCAATCTATCAACCACTACAAATATGCATTCCTTACCCTAAGCCCTAGGTAGGCATATAATGAAGTCCATGGATATACTTTCCCATTTCTTCTCTGGAATGGGGAGTGGTTGAAGAAACCCTGCTGGGAGTGTCTACTCTAACTTGTTATGCTAACAAGTAACACACTCGTTGATATGTCTCATCATATCCTTCTTGAGACCCTTCCAAGAGAATCGCTCCCTGACCTACCTGTATCTATTGAAGAAACCTTGATGGATTGCTAAAGGTGAGTCATGTATTGATTCCAAGATATTATTTTTGAGATTAGATCTGGAAACAAGGTAGAATCGGTATTTATAGAATATGATTGTTATAAGAAAACATTGTTCATTGGGACAAATCCGACCTATCCGACTGTGAATCTAGTTACAACCTCTTTGATAGCTCGGCACGAGGCAGAGACTACTCACACCTTATATGGTCCTTCACCCGAGGCAATAATGAAGGGGAAAAAGGAGAGGTTAAATACTTACATGAAGTCTTTCTCAGGACCACCCACCCTGGGTGTTGTCCTCCCTCAGCTTCCTGGATGGATAAAATGGCCAGGGGGGTGAAAATTATGGGCAATAGGATGAAAATAAGATCATTGAGTTTTAGGAAAATGAACTAAATAAAGTGAACATCGAGATTTATGCTCCCTTATAGCGTTGGAAAATGGCCCAGAATGGGTTCCAGGGGTAAAACGGGGTCCTAGAAAATTAACCAATGGATGCCTCAAGTGAAAGAGTAAAAAAACAAGGGTGAAACGCGAGCTTAAAACCTACATCCAAGTCCTTTTAGATGGCTATAAATTGTGAACATCAAGTTGTTCAAAGATTTTAAGACAAGGAAACAAGCCCAGAATGGCTTGATACCCCTCGGGGTGACCCGAGAAGTCATCCTGGAAGATTGTCGAATCAAAAAGGGGGTTGTAAAAGGAGATGAACAACCCTTTTTACCAGTTGTTACAACTATTTTTGGGAGAAAATTTACTGCTTCAATTTTTGGTTCATGGATGAAGGGTGGAGTGAAAAAAGGATGGAATTCAAATGTATTTAACTGGTGAATTTTTAGTTATTAACACATGTCTTGGACACCACACTGTTTTGAAGGTTATCTCGATTAGGAAAAATCATCCCAGAACTGTGCCAACCAGTATAAGAAGAGTAGTCTTAGCATACCATAGTGGTTAAGTTGAAGAGTGCCCCATGTAGTTCAGAGAAGTAGGGATTAGCCAATTCTCATCACTAGCTCTTTCGGGTTCTTAAATCCGCTTGGATGGAAGAAGGATACCTGCGAAAAGGAAGAGGCCCATGACCCCACTAAAGGGAGTTTTAGCTGAGCTTACCCAAGCATAGTAGTATTCCAACTAAGTTAAGTTATTCAACTCCTTGACCATGTAGTACTAAGGAAAGACAACTCGATTTATACTAACTAGACAACTTTTGAGGGGATCATGATGAAGACTCCCTAGCTTTGACTCTTAGTATCCTATAAAATTTAAATTTCTTGAAATAAAGGACTAGGCCATCCACATGGCGAGGTCATGTCTTGCTTTCACAAGCGCTCCTCGTGGTCACTAAATTTGAAATATATCTAAAACTTTATACAAAAAATGAGTAAATAGGTATGTGTCATATATGTCACAGCTAAATAATATGTATATGTATGTATCTAAATAGTATAGGTTTTGTTTTGAGTGTATGGGGCAGACCCCTGAATTGTTTTCAAGTGTTTTGTGGTTTTTGAGTGTATTTAGATTATTGATTTTTTCATGGCCCCTTTAGGAGTAGCCACCTGTAGATTAGTGAATGAAAAATTATACAATGAAAAGATGAAAAAATTAACTAATTACAAGTAAACGATTACACCATTCAACCCAAAGGAATGGGTTGAGGGTCTTTGCAAGCGAAAAGGCCACCATGTGCATGAAATCCCCAACTAATTCCTTCTATGGGGATTGGAAGTTTACTGATTGGAATTTAGAAATAGTGATGATTATCTATGCAAGTACAGATCAAATTTTATAAACAAAAATTTACAAATAAACTACTCAAACTATCTACACAAACTAAGCATATCAACATGGGTATGTGTGCCAAAAATTTCAGAATGAGTGCTAGTGAATGTAAGGTGAACATGAGAGTGATTGGGTAGATTTACTGATCAAATTTGATTTTTTTTCTTTGCTGTCCTGTTGGCCCCTTTGCCTAAAACAGGTCTTTAGGTGGTCCCCAATTGCTTAGGAGAAGCAAAGTAGGTGACTAGTTTGTATCCTTGCAGGAAAACAACAAAATTTTAGTTATTTTAAATGGAAAACCGAAGTAAATGTAACAAAATTTTTCGCATAAAAGATATATAAAAACCAACTAATATGGTTGTCTCGTGGGGGGAAATTGACCAAAATGGTCAATTTTCCTGTTTGGGACAAGGAGGTTAATGGTAGGAAAACATAACAGAAATGTACATGAACGAAATAAGGAAGCGAAGAAGTATGAACAACCAACTAAGAAGATTATTTGAGGGTTGTCCTAAGGGGCCATAGGACTCCCAACCACTAGCTAAGGCTGAAAACAACTGAGTAATTCAGAAAATCTGCACTAAAACATATCAAACAAGTTAAACAAAGTTGTTAGAAAGTGAAAGCAAGCAAGTTAAACCCAAGGAAGAAACAAYAAACACCTAGATAACCAATCCCTCATATAGTTAGCTAACATAACAAKTATTTACTTCTACCCCTCAACCCTTAACCAACAAGTGACACATCCAACAACTAAAATCTAACAAGTATCACACATAGAAAGAGTCTTGGAAAAWTTCTGCAGATCTTTGTTACTAYATTCATCCTCCCTTTTTACAATGCCAACCCTCTTATTTATAAAGGAGAGGTGAAGGATTAGGGTTAGGTCACAAGACACTTGTCACTTTTGGAAAAGTGACAAGTGGACCAACCCTAAAGTCTTTTTGTCTTTTTACCAAAAGTAACCTTATCCTAAAAGAGAATCTTATCCAAAAGGGATCAAATCAAATCTGATTTGACCTCTTAATTACAATGTATACATACCAAAAAGCAAATAATGCGAGACTACATATTATAAAAATTCATTTTTCATAAAATGAAAAACTCAATATGCCACATCACCATTTTCCTTAGGATTTGTGCCATTGCAAAGTCTCTTTGATTGCTTCCATGTTTTGTAGCTATAGGTGAGGTGATTTAGGACAGTACGCGGCCATCTATGGTTGTCAGATTCACTGGGATGAAGCCCCAAGGTGTGGGGAAATTATAGAGTTTCTTAGGAGGGAAATGGTCCTTTGGGTTTTGGTCATTGTATGTAAGGAAATGCCCTCTTTGTTGCCTATAATTTTCCCTGTGAGTTGATCGAGGCATGGCTTTGATTTGGGCTTGTTTCGGTGAGGGGACTCCCTAGGCATGAACCTTGAGAGTATTTTCCATTGTACGAAACAACCGGAAAATGAATTTTATTGTTCCTATGTTGTATCTCTATCTGCTACCTTTCTTCTTCCTTTAGTTTGGTGCAAATATGACTTCGGATGAGCAAGATATGGCCCCAGAAAGGTACATAGGAAGGATTCGGTCGGGAGACTAATCAGGGAAAAATTTTAAATTGGGGAAACATTATGGGCTAGACACTAGAATTGACAGGCTTCTATAGGCCTGCATATCTGTAGCTGAAATGGGTTTTCCTCATACGGCCCAATTTGGCCTCAGAGACCCCCTATTAGGCCTCCTTTCGGTGCGTGTTTTTGGGGCCAATAATGAGTCCTTATCGCTATGGGACATGCGACTAAAATTATGGGATGAATTTGTGGAGGATAATCCCATGGATTCATTCTTGACTTCGACCCGGTCGTTTTGACTATTCATGGGCGAAAATCTGCCTCCGTATGGCAAAGTTATGCAATTAGAAGGTCCAGTGACCCTGGGAGGGGAACTTTTAATTTTTAGTATATAGTTTTAAATCTGTAAATAAAATTTATTAATATATTTTTTTAATTTCATCATAATTTTCTAATAATAATTTTGTTTTTATTATATATATATATATATATATATATATATATATATATATATATATATATATATAAATATATATATATATATATATATATAAGAAAACAAAAAATTAAACTAATAATAAAAGTAAAAAAAAAATTAAATAATAAATTAAACTAGAAAAAAGGAAACTATACAACAAATTAAAATTAAAAATAAAATCAAAACCCCAAACTAAACCCTCTACCTGATGCCCCTGGTCACCCATACGACCAGGGAGGAATGATCCAGATTATTTTCGACACGAAATGAAAGCGGAGATATAATAAAGAAATGCACGGAGATATCATAGATATTCAATAATATAACAGAAATATATCAGAGATGCAACCATAAACACAGATATACCGTAATACACGGTTTCTATTAATGAAAGAAATGTACAGAGATTGTAAAAATACAGAGTGAAAGACTCGCTAGAATGGTGGCAACTTATCTCTGAGAAGAGATGTGACAGCTACTCGCATTCGCAAGAAGATGATTACAATGAGGCTCTGAAATCATTTTTATAATAAACAGGAATGCCAAAAACCCTAGACATCCAAAAACCTAACCCTAGGAGATGAAGCACCTAAAGTCATGTGGGCCCCGTTTGGGTAAGTTAGTACATCAACTTCCCGGGGTCGTAACTTTTGTATACAACCTCCATTTTAGGTGTATGATAGCCCGTTGGAAAGGTATCATTGAGGAGATTCATTTAAGGTGAAATATTGAAGGAACTTTCATATTTCAAACCTATTTTCCCAAAAAACATCATTTAGTGCCCCAAATGTTAAAACCTGCTAAAAATAGTAAATTACTAAAATTGCTAGAAAACTGTTTTGAGTCGGTTGGAAAAGGTGGGTGGCCACCAATATCCACTTGGATCAATCCTCCCTCCTTAGGAAGAAATGGTCTCCATTGCGTTGAGTGTCCGAGGGAGAGGAAAAAGCGTTTGTTGAATCTGAATCTTGGTGAGTTGCTTGCCTTGTTGAAGACGTCGCACTGCTCAGTTTGTGGAAGTCTTCCACAAACCCGTTGAGACTGAGGTTGTTCAACAAGTCAATCTACATGAGAGGATAGTGTGCAGAAGGAATATTTGCGCTTTTTTGAAACCTTGTCAACCTGCTTCTGTTGGATAGAAGGTGCTTGGGGCGAGGCTATAGTGGTTGCAGTAACCTTTTGTTCACCTTTTGAACAGACTGTGAAGAAGCTAAATTTTGTAGTATGAGATATTACCTTGTGACACTTTTTAGGTGGAACAATAGTCGAAACTACCTCTGGTATTCTGTAGAGATGACCCCCCAAAGAAACAATAACACTATGGGGTCGAGACTCATAAATAGCATGGTTCTTTAACATATATGGCTGTCCCAAGCGAACATCATAGACATCCAGTGGGGCAATATCAAATAATACCTCATCCTTGAAGGGTTGGATGCTGTATGACAATCAACACTATTGGCTGACATGAAGATCTCGTCCTTGGCGAAGCCACCCGATGTTCTATGGTTGTGGGTGTGGTGTTGTTGACAATCCCAACTGTTTGATGACTTCTCCTGAGATGAGGTTCTTCTGGATTCCACTATCAAAAATAAAATGCAGTGGGGTCCCCTTTACCCACATTTTTGAATGAAAAAGGTGCTCCCCCTCTTCTGGATCTGTTGGTTCATCTGGTTGAATTGTTGCAGTCGTGACAATAGTAGTGGGATATGTGTTGATGATCTTTCTTTTAAAATTATTTTCATAATCATATTCTGAATCAGGGTTCGACTCCTTGTCTTTGATCTCGGCCACCAATGACTGTTTTGAGCAACATTCATTAATGATGTGCCAGGGGATTTTGTGGAAATCGTACTATTTTCCAGTGTCCTTCTTTGTCTTCCTGTGACCCTTCTTTTCCTGTGGCTTGGACTGGTTTTCAGGAAGATGTTTGTTAGGGCCGTCTTTATCATACTTTGGTTGTTGCAGATTTGCAAACCCAAACTCCCATTTGTTCTAGTGCTTAAATTTCTTCTTGATTTTAACAACATATCAATAAGCAACGCTGAGTGATGAGATGTCCAGAAAATCCATTTCAGTTTGGATGTATCTGTGTAGAGCCCCACGGTATTTCAGAACCAAATGTCGTTCGGAGTCTTTGATACCCAACCTTGTGCGCAAGGTATGGAAGGTATTGGTGAACTCCAGAACTGATTGGCCCCTCTCTTGTCGCAGTGTGGTCCATCTCATGTACCGGTCCTCATAGTTTCCAATAGGGTAATATTGTTCCGTTACCGCATCCGCAAAAATATCCCAAGTGGGATCAACCCCATATATTCCAAACTCCTCAGTGAAACTTTGATCCCAGTAAGTTTTCCACCAATGTTTGACATGGAGGAGAGATTTAAGGAGTGCGAAGGTGATCTTTTCCCTATCAGAAAAATTATGAACAAAGAAATAACCTTCTAACAGATTTAACCATTTGTCTAGGGCATCTGCATCTATCTGACCTTCAACTATGGGAATATCAAAATTAACCTGTACCTTGAAAGGAGAGGTGCTTCCAAAGTGATCGTTTGATGAAGATGCACCTGTTTCTATCAATGGGCGTGGAAGGATGTGGGAAAAATTCTCCATCATTTCGTCCCTCTGTCACGTGAGAGCTTTCTCAAGCAATAGACTGATAGGATTGCCTGCTCCGTCATTTTTCTTTTCTTCCGCCATTGAGTGTTTATTGGGTTCGCGAGAGTGATTTTCCTCAAGAGAGACAAGCTCGAGACCCAACTTGCTATACTCAGACCTCGTTAGGGACATGCATTGAAAAACGATCAAGAGAAGCCTACTCTGATACCACTGATCCAGATTATTTTCGGCACGAAATGAGAGCGGAGATATAATAAAGAAATGCACAAAAATATCACAAACATTCAATAATATAACAGAAATATATTAGAGATGCAACCATAAACATGAATATACAATAATACACAATTTCTATTAATGAATGAAATGTACAAAGACTGTAAAAATACAGAGTGAAAGACTCGCTAGAATGGTGGCAGCTTATCTCTGAGAAGAGATGTGACGACAACTCACATTCGCAAGAAGATGATTACAATGAGGCTCTGAAATCCTTTTTACAATAAACAGGAATGCCAAAATCTCTAGACATCCAAAAACCTAACCCTAGGAGATGAAGCACCAAAAGTCATGTGGGCCCCGTTTGGGTAAGTTAGTACATCAACTTCCCGGGGTCGTGACTTTTGCATACAATCTCCATTTTAGGCGTATGATATTCCGTTGGAAAGGTATCATCGAGGAGATTCATTTTAGGAACAATATCAAAGGAACTTCCATATTGCAAACCTGGTTTCCCAAAAAATCATCGTTTAGTGCCTCAAAATGGCCCCGAAAGTTAAAACCTGCTAAAAATAGTAAATTACCAAAATTGCCAGAAAATTGTTTTGAGCCAGTTGGAACAAGTGGGTGACCACCGATATCCATCTAGATCAAGGAACCCCAAAATGGAGACAGCGAGGAGGGAGAAGGGAGGAGGTGAGGTGGAGGGTAGAGGAGAGGGGGAAAGGGAAACGGAAGGGGGGATGAGAGGTGGCGAGGGTCTGGAGGAGGGGATGGAGAGTAGAGTGTAGAGGGGAAAAGGGTCTATGTAGAGGTTAGGAAGAGTGGGTAGAGGCAGTAAACTGCACGTGGAGGAGGGAGGAATGGGGAATGGGGAGGAGGAGAGGCATATTTGAGAGGAGAAGCACATAGGCAAAGGAGGAGAGGGGTCTGGCTTTGCTGCGTGCAAGTGAGTGGAGTGGTGGCAGGGGTCGGCATTGGAGGATTTTGGGCATGCACAGGTGGAGGGTGTTGGGAAAATTTTGAGAAGGTGGAAGAGTGGAATCACGGGGTTTGGAAANAGGTCGAGACTCATAAATAGCATGGTGCTTTAACATATATGGCTGGCCCAAGCGAACATCATAGACATCCAGTAGGGAAATATCAAATAATACCTCATCCTTGAAGGGTTGGATGCTGTATGACAATCGACACTATTGGCTGACATGAAGATCTCGTCCTTGGCGAAGCCACCCGATGTTCTATGGTTGTGGGTGTGGTGTTGTTGACAATCCCAACTGTTTGATGACTTCTCCTGAGATGAGGTTCTTCTGGATTCCACTATCAAAAATAAAATGCAGTGGGGTCCCCTTTACCCACATTTTTGAATGAAAAAGGTGCTCCCCCTCTTCTGGATCTGTTGGTTCATCTGGTTGAATTGTTGCGGTCGTGACAATAGTAGTGGGATATGTGTTGATGATCTTTCTTTTAAAAGTATTTTCATAATCATATTCTGAATCAGGGTTCGACTCCTTGTCTTTGATCTCGGCCACCAATGACTGTTTTGAGCAACATTCATTAATTATGTGCCAGGGGATTTTGTGGAAATCGTACTATTTTCCAGTGTCCTTCTTTGTCTTCCTGTGACCCTTCTTTTCCCGTGGCTTGGACTGGTTTTCAGGAAGATGTTTGTTAGGGCCGTCTTTATCATACTTTGGTTGTTGCAGATTTGCAGACCCAAACTCCCATTTGTTCTAGTGCTTAAATTTCTTCTTGATTTTAACAACATATCAATAAGCAACACTGAGTGATGAGATGTCCAGAAAATCCATTTCAGTTTGGATGTATCTGTGTAGAGCCCCACGGTATTTCAGAACCAAATGTCGTTCAGAGTCTTTGATACCCAACCTTGTGCGCAAGGTATGGAAGGTATTGGTGAACTCTAGAACTGATTGGCCCCTCTCTTGTCGTAGTGTGGTCCATCTCATGTACCGGTCCTCATAGTTTCCAACAGGGTAATATTGTTCCATTAGCGCATCCGCAAAAATATCCCAAGTGGGATCAACCCCATATATTCCAAACTCATCAGTGAAACTTTGATCCCAGTAAGTTTTCCACCAATGTTTGACATGGAGGAGAGATTTAAGGAGTGCGAAGGTGATCTTTTCCCTATCAGAAAAATTCTGAACAAAGAAATAACCTTCTAACAGATTTAACCATTTGTCTAGGGCATATGCATCTATCTGACCTTCAACTACGGGAATATCAAAATTAACCTGTACCTTGAAAGGAGAGGTGCTTCCAAAGTGATCGTTTGATGAAGATGCACCTGTTTCTATCAACGGGCGTGGAAGGATGTGGGAAAAATTCTCCATCATTTCGTCCCTCTGTCACGTGAGAGCTTTCTCAAGCAATAGACTGATAGGATTGCCTGCTCCGTCATTTTTATTTTCTTCCGCCATTGAGTGTTTCTTAGGTTCGCGAGAGCGATTGTCCTCAAGAGAGACAAGCTTGAGACCCAACTTGCTATACTCAGACCTCGTCAGGGACATGCATTGAAAAACGATCAAGAGAAGCCTACTCTGATACCATTGATCCAGATTATTTTCGGCACGAAATGAGAGCGGAGATATAATAAAGAAATGCACAAAAATATCACAAACATTCAATAATATAACAGAAATATATTAGATATGTAACCATAAACATGAATATACAGTAATACACAATTTCTATTAATGAATGAAATGTACAAAGACTGTAAAAATACAGAGTGAAAGACTCGCTAGAATGGTGGCAGCTTATCTATGAGAAGAGATGTGACGACAACTCACATTCACAAGAAGATGATTACAATGAGGCTCTGAAATCCTTTTTACAATAAACATGAATGCCAAAATCCCTAGACATCCAAAAACCTAACCCTAGGAGATGAAGCACCAAAAGTCATGTGGGCCCCGTTTGGGTAAGTTAGTACATCAACTTCTCGGGGTCGTGACTTTTGCATACAATATCCATTTTAGGCGTATGATATTCCGCTGGAAAGGTATCGTCGAGGAGATTCATTTTAGGCACAATATCGAAGGAACTTCCATATTGCAAACCTGGTTTCCCAAAAAATCATCGTTTAGTGCCTCAAAATGGCCCCGAAAGTTAAAACCTGCTAAAAATAGTAAATTACCAAAATTGCCAGAGAATTGTTTTGAGCCAGTTGGAACAAGTGGGTGGCCACCGATATCCATCTAGATCAAGGAACCCCAAAATGGAGATAGCGAGGAGGGAGAAGGGAGGAGGTGAGGGGGAGGGTAGAGGAGAGGGGGAAGGGAAACAGAAGGGGGGACGGGAGGGGGGTGGGGGTGGGAGGAGGGGATGGAGAGTAGGGGGGAGGGGGGAAAAGGGTCTATGTAGAGGTTAGGAAGAGGGGGCAGAGGCAGGAAACTGCACGGGGAGGAGGGAGGAATGGGGAATGGGGAGGAGGAGAGGCATATTTGAGAGGAGAAGCACATAGGCAAAGGAGGAGAGGGGTCTGGCTTTGCTGCGCGCAAGTGAGTGGAGTGGTGG
>JZKD02S2304115.1:124166-134600 GCA_000966675.3 Picea glauca | reverse complement strand
ATGTTTCTGAAAATTATATTTTATCTCAATGTGTTTCAATCTATCATGAAACACATGGTTCTCAAAGATCTTCACACAACTCTATTTATAATCATAGAATCCATCTCATGATCAATTAAATATGTCAGATTCTTATGAAGCCACACTGCTTCTCACACTCAATGATATATACTTTGCTGTTGTGGTAGTCATGGGCATGGATATTTGTTTCTTGTTGTACTAGGAAACCATGGCAAACTTCATGGTAAAACAAAAATCGGATGTGCTTTTTCCGTTCCACTTGTACTTTATGTCCAATTTGCATATCTCTGCAAACTCAAGTCTTCACTAGAGGCATGTATTAGGCCATATGTAATTGTGCCTCGTTGATATCTCAATACATGTTTCGATGTTGTCCAGTGAGTCTGTCTCGGTTGACTCATGGATTGACTAAGTACATTCACTGGATAATATGAATCAGGTCTAGTGCTAACCAGATACATCAGTGATTCAATTAGTTGTGGATCAATCTCGTCTAAATCATCATTCATTTTCTTCAAATTCATCACCATGGATTTGCATTTTGTCATACTGAACTTATTTAATATTCACATTGTATATTTTCCTTGACTCGGGAAAATATCACCGGTCCTCTGACATACTTCTTGTCCCAAGAAGTAGTGCATCATACTCATATCCTTTATCTAGAAATAAGAAGTCAAAGCTTACATGTATCCAACAAAAAGGATTTATGAATAAGTCACCAAAATCAGGCTCTCATCACCAACACTCTTGTTGAAACCCAAACTCATCAAGAATCCATCCATATGATATAGTTTCCAACTCATGGATGGTAGTACAGATGAAGGTGTATCGAGCTTATTGGATCAAGTCTCTTATCATAGACAAATCCCTTTGTTTGTGAGAATCATCTGGCTATAGATTTTCCTTTGTATTTCTTGACACTTCCATAGGCTGCATTCTTGATCTTATAGATCCACTTGGAAGTCACCAAAGACTTCCCTTCTGGTCTCTGAACAATATCTCATACATCATTCTTTAATATATATTGGTATTCTTCTGTTATGGCATCTTTCCATACATGTTCTCCTGTTTCTTCTCCAAGACAAGGAGGCTCGGAGTCAAATGAAGTGGCTCATGACTGAAGGATAATTTGAAAATCTCTTTTTCTTTCTTGAGATGTTCCTTGAGGGGATTGTATGTTCCTCTGTCTCCTACATAGTTTTTTTGAGCCTAGGTAGGCCTTTTATGACCTATTGTAATATGTTTGGGAATATCAACTGGAGCAGCTGGATCAGCTGGAGTACTGTCTCTCTCCTTTTGGATTGTTGAAGGGGGAGTAGGTATTGTCTCTTCCTTTTTTTTGGGTGTTTGACTCTCTCTGAGTCAAGTAACTCTCTCTGAATTTTGAATGATGGAGGTCTTCTTTTATTTGCTTGCTAGATATTTTATGTCTTCTTGACCAGCATAATAATCAATCAATAAGGTTTGGACTCCCATACTAGGGATAATGGTCCAAGTCATGAGGGCTCCCACACTAGAGATAATACCCTTCACTTATTTAAGAATGCAATCAACTATAAATTTAATGATCAAACAATTTACCTAGATTTTACAGTCATGCTCAACTTTATATTATTTTAGAGGAAATACTTCTCATCTACCTTATCTTCATATTTTTGAAGTGGGCCTAGTTCAATGTCAGTGGTGGAGGCATATTGTCTCCCTTTCTTCCTGGTTGGACAATTTCTAGCATAGTGTCCATATTTTTCACATCTGAAGCATTGAATCTTTGAAACATCTTTTCTCTGATTTTGAGCTGAAGCTAATGGAGTCTTCTCATCTGTGAATGTTTGTCTGAAGTTTCTTTTGAATATTCCTCCTTTATTTGTCTGAAGTGAAAGGGCATGGTTGTCATTAGGGGAGTCTTCCACTCCTCTATTTATGAGTCTAAGTTCTTCTTGAGTACAGTCTGTCCATAGATGATCAAAAGTTGGTAACTTATCTCTTCCACTGATGCTTTGAAGAAAATGTTCCCAATGTTTTGGAAGATTGTTGAGAGTAGAAAAGACAAGTTCTCTATCAGACATTATTTCTCCAATGGCACCTAGTTGTTTTTTGATCTCTGATATCTTCATAAAGAAGGTAACTACTGTATCACCTTTTGTCATTTTGGTACTTTGAAGTTGGCCCTTTAAGGTGAGGGATCTGAGGGTGTTGTCACTTTCAAACATATCTTTCAATGCTTCATACATTTCATAAGATTTTTTTATCTTAGCAATACGAGGTAAGATATGATCTCTTACTGATTAGATGAGTATTTTTCTTTCCTTGACATCTTCTTCCCTTCTTATTTCCTTCTCTTCATCAATGGCTGTATCTGGTAAATTCTTTTGTATCACACTCAAAAGGTCATATTCTTCAAGGGTGACTTGAAGCCTTGACTTCCAGGAGCTGAAGTCACTTGATCCATCAAGCCTATCTTCCACTAAGGTTTTGTTCTTTATATTTTCAGATTTCTTCACAAATTCTCGCCAATTGGAATTAGAGAACCTAATAGCTAGGCTAGGCTATCACAAGAGAGGGTCGTACGAATTTGCAGAAGAAGGATGACTTTAGCTTTTAAGTGCTTGTGCAAGGGTTCTTAAATACCTATGCTTTGATACCATATTGATTTTTCAATGATAAAGGATTAAGCATGAAGTTCATTCCATTTTATCATTTTACTTAAACCATGAACAATTTTTTGCAGCAACCAAGATCACAGGAAGAAACACCATGCACAAGTAGACAAGAAGTATCCTGGGAAACCGTTCTACACAAGGGAAGAAAACCCAACCAATCCTTTGCTATATTATTCAAGAAAAATACCTTCACCAACAAAAACACCTAACACAAAAATGGGTGCTCACAAACCCTAGAAACCTAGCGCCCAAGAGAGGTGCTCACTTTTCCCAAGAACAAGTGTTTTCTGAAATTTTCAAATTCACACTTGTGATATGATTCCTCAATGGGTAATTTACCTTTACTTATATTAGACTGAACCTATCAACAAAAGTGTCTATTGGCACAACAGGGCCGACCTCAATAACTTATAATATAANATGTTTCTGAAAATTATATTTTATCTCAATGTGTTTCAATCTATCATGAAACACATGGTTCTCAAAGATCTTCACACAACTCTATTTATAATCATAGAATCCATCTCATGATCAATTAAATATGTCAGATTCTTATGAAGCCACACTGCTTCTCACACTCAATGATATATACTTTGCTGTTGTGGTAGTCATGGGCATGGATATTTGTTTCTTGTTGTACTAGGAAACCATGGCAAACTTCATGGTAAAACAAAAATCGGATGTGCTTTTTCCGTTCCACTTGTACTTTATGTCCAATTTGCATATCTCTGCAAACTCAAGTCTTCACTAGAGGCATGTATTAGGCCATATGTAATTGTGCCTCGTTGATATCTCAATACATGTTTCGATGTTGTCCAGTGAGTCTGTCTCGGTTGACTCATGGATTGACTAAGTACATTCACTGGATAATATGAATCAGGTCTAGTGCTAACCAGATACATCAGTGATTCAATTAGTTGTGGATCAATCTCGTCTAAATCATCATTCATTTTCTTCAAATTCATCACCATGGATTTGCATTTTGTCATACTGAACTTATTTAATATTCACATTGTATATTTTCCTTGACTCGGGAAAATATCACCGGTCCTCTGACATACTTCTTGTCCCAAGAAGTAGTGCATCATACTCATATCCTTTATCTAGAAATAAGAAGTCAAAGCTTACATGTATCCAACAAAAAGGATTTATGAATAAGTCACCAAAATCAGGCTCTCATCACCAACACTCTTGTTGAAACCCAAACTCATCAAGAATCCATCCATATGATATAGTTTCCAACTCATGGATGGTAGTACAGATGAAGGTGTATCGAGCTTATTGGATCAAGTCTCTTATCATAGACAAATCCCTTTGTTTGTGAGAATCATCTGGCTATAGATTTTCCTTTGTATTTCTTGACACTTCCATAGGCTGCATTCTTGATCTTATAGATCCACTTGGAAGTCACCAAAGACTTCCCTTCTGGTCTCTGAACAATATCTCATACATCATTCTTTAATATATATTGGTATTCTTCTGTTATGGCATCTTTCCATACATGTTCTCCTGTTTCTTCTCCAAGACAAGGAGGCTCAGAGTCAAATGAAGTGGCTCATGACTGAAGGATAATTTGAAAATCTCTTTTTCTTTCTTGAGATGTGCCTTGAGGGGATTGTATGTTCCTCTGTCTCCTACATGGTTTTTTTGAGCCTAGGTAGGCCTTTTATGCCCTATTGTAATATGTTTGGGCATATCAACTGGAGCAACTGGATCAGCTGGAGTACTGTCTCTCTCCTTTTGGATTGTTGAAGGGGGAGTAGGCATTGTCTCTTCCTTTTTTTTGGGTGTTTGACTCTCTCTGAGTCAAGTAACTCTCTCTGAATTTTGAATGATGGAGGTCTTCTTTTATTTGCTTGCTAGATCTTTTATGTCTTCTTAACCAGCATAATAATCAATCAATAAGGTTTGGAATCCCATACTAGGGATAATGGTCCAAGTCATGAGGGCTCCCACACTAGAGATAATACCCTTCACTTATTTAAGAATGCAATCAAATATAAATTTAATGATCAAACGATTTACCTAGATTTTACAGTCATGCTCAACTTTATATTATTTTAGAGGAAATAATTCTCATCTACCTTATCTTCATATTTTTGAAGTGGGCCTAGTTCAATGTCAGTGGTGGAGGCATATTGTCTCCCTTTCTTCCTGGTTGGACAATTTCTAGCATAGTGTCCATATTTTTCACATCTGAAGCATTGAATCTTTGAAACATCTTTTCTCTGATTTTGAGCTGAAGCTAATGGAGTCTTCTCATCTGTGAATGTTTGTCTGAAGTTTCTTTTGAATATTCCTCCTTTATTTGTCTGAAGTGAAAGGGCATGGTTGTCATTAGGGGAGTCTTCCACTCCTCTATTTATGAGTCTAAGTTCTTCTTGAGTACAGTCTGTCCATAGATGATCAAAAGTTGGTAACTTATCTCTTCCACTGATGCTTTGAAGAAAATGTTCCCAATGTTTTGGAAGATTGTTGAGAGTAGAAAAGACAAGTTCTCTATCAGACATTATTTCTCCAATGGCACCTAGTTGTTTTTTGATCTCTGATATCTTCATAAAGAAGGTAACTACTGTATCACCTTTTGTCATTTTGGTACTTTGAAGTTGGCCCTTTAAGGTGAGGGATCTGAGGGTGTTGTCACTTTCAAACATATCTTTCAATGCTTCATACATTTCATAAGATTTTTTTATCTTAGCAATACGAGGTAAGATATGATCTCTTACTGATTAGATGAGTATTTTTCTTTCCTTGACATCTTCTTCCCTTCTTATTTCCTTCTCTTCATCAATGGCTGTATCTGGTAAATTCTTTTGTATCACACTCAAAAGGTCATATTCTTCAAGGGTGACTTGAAGCCTTGACTTCCAGGAGCTGAAGTCACTTGATCCATCAAGCCTATCTTCCACTAAGGTTTTGTTCTTTATATTTTCAGATTTCTTCACAAATTCTCGCCAATTGGAATTAGAGAACCTAATAGCTAGGCTAGGCTATCACAAGAGAGGGTCGTACGAATTTGCAGAAGAAGGATGACTTTAGCTTTTAAGTGCTTGTGCAAGGGTTCTTAAATACCTATGCTTTGATACCATATTGATTTTTCAATGATAAAGGATTAAGCATGAAGTTCATTCCATTTTATCATTTTACTTAAACCATGAACAATTTTTTGCAGCAACCAAGATCACAGGAAGAAACACCATGCACAAGTAGACAAGAAGTATCCTGGGAAACCGTTCTACACAAGGGAAGAAAACCCAACCAATCCTTTGCTATATTATTCAAGAAAAATACCTTCACCAACAAAAACACCTAACACAAAAATGGGTGCTCACAAACCCTAGAAACCTAGCGCCCAAGAGAGGTGCTCACTTTTCCCAAGAACAAGTGTTTTCTGAAATTTTCAAATTCACACTTGTGATATGATTCCTCAATGGGTAATTTACCTTTACTTATATTAGACTGAACCTATCAACAAAAGTGTCTATTGGCACAACAGGGCCGACCTCAATAACTTATAATATAAYTAATAATTACCATATTARTTATCTTTTACATTAATTATATTTTACATTAAGGTGGGGCCGACCTGTACCCTTTACATAACAATTAGGGTTACAGGTAAGTCTGACTCTTGAAAAATATAGCAAGGGATCTTATACACCCACTAGTGCTTAGCCACTAGGGGCACATCCACAGGGATGTCCACATCTCTATCTCACTATGTCTCACTGAAGAAACACACTCACTAGTTCTCAACCACTAGGATCACGTTCACCTGTGCTCATCCACAGGCACGTCCAACTCAACAGATCTTCTTTCCAACTGCATTACATATGAGAGTCATATGGAGTTCATCATCTCAAATCTATGCTTAGAGGAGGGTAATACATCATTTCATCTTTGTCTTAGAACGATGCACCCATCTCATGGGAATTCACACGTTCACCTGTGCTCAACCACAATCACATCTAACTCAACAGATCTTCTCTCACTGCGTTACATAGGAGAATCATCTGGAGTTCATCTCAAATCTCTGTAAGGAGGAGGCCAACACAACGTTCCAGTTCTGTCTCAGATAGGAACCACACACATATCTCATGGGATCTCTCTCAGGTCTATGTCTTGGAGGATGTCTCACGAAGCTGTAATCATCAACATCACTATCCTATGCCTCACTTCCTTGTTCCTCCTCATCACTGGCTATTGCAACCTCATTTTAGTGGATTTGTCCCTTGCCCATGCACCTATGGTTGGGGACCCATGGATATTTGTAGTTGAGGCATAGATTCTTCCTCATAAGATCAGGCCTCGTATCATCATCCAACTTCTCCTTACCCTTTCACTCTCTCTGGAATGGTTTCCTATCCCGTTCCTTCTGTGGCACAAAGGGTTTGGAATTTTTTTTGTTTTTTGACATTGATTATGATAGATCTCTAGTGCGTTATATGGAATCCTGTAGTGTGTGAGGTTTGTATGCCTTCACCCATCCTCTCAAGGGTTCTATGAGACCTTATGTGAAATTCATGATCATTCTAGGCTCTGCAATGTTTGTCACTATCACAACTATTCTATGAAACTCTATGATAAATGCATCAAGTTTGCAAGTTTGTCTCAACTGGGCTAAGTCCCTGAAGTGGATCTTTGGATCCCTCCTATAAAAATTGTCCATAAGTCTCTCTATGAACTCCCTATATGAGGTGATGTGATTGTGACCCAATGTCACCAGTCCATGGTGCCACCACTCGTGGGCCTCTCCCTCCAAATGCAAAGTAGCGAAATTGATGGCTTCAGTTTATGTCATCTAGTTGAGCTTGTAGTACTTGTCGATTTATGTACCCAACCTATGGAAGTACATATGGATGATCCATTGAAAGAGGGTATAGTGAGTTTCCCAACTTTTCGAATAAACTCCTTATTATGTCTATATTGTTGTTGTTGTTCTCCCCTCTAAGGATCTCTAGGACGGTTCCTGAGTCTAAGTCTGCAATACTCTACTAAATTCATCTCATTATGTACCTCTATCCCTATGTCTGCATACTCTCTCCTATAATGAGAAATATCCTTTACCTGTGTGGTTAGTCTATGTTCTATTGGTTGTTGTGGTACTATTGGCAGTACCCTTTGAAATCTAGGGAATAGTGGCCTGGTCATCCTACTCGATGAAGTGTAGGTGAAAGTAGGTGAATGGGGTCTAATACCTACCCTTGAGTTCAGCTAAGTTGCATGGAGGACATTTTCTCCTGGAATTTTCCTATAAATGTGTTGAACCTGCACATAATAGATCTAGCTAGAAAATGACATACACAATTTGCAGAGGAAATATGAGAAAAGAGAAACATGAGAGAAAGAATGGAAGAATTATCATTAACCAAATGAATGAATGATAATTTACACATGATATACTCAATATAATGCAACTAATGCACACTGTAGGATAATCCAATATGACATAGTGGTGGTCTAGAGTGATCTGGACACACACCAGCAATTACGGGAGTAAACTGCCACCTAGTCTAGTCTCTCAGGTAGTTACGGGAGTGAACTGCCACCTATTTTGAGTTAAMTAGTATCTCAGTCTTCAGTTAACTGACTAAAAYAGAGTGAAGTGAGGAGGATATTAGGGAATCATGAGTAATGTGCTAGTTTGGTGATAAWCCCAAGGACAATGCACATTAGTTGGTGAYGATCCCAATGTTGCATGGCGATGATCCTAATGTGGCATCTAGACTCCACTAAACTGATCAAATTGAAGTGTGAACTGAAGAGAATATTCTCCCTATTATATAGGAGATTGAATAAWRACTAATAAATATAGGGAAAAACTTAGAAAAAATAAATCCTAGTTGTGTATGAAGTATCTCCAATAGTTCCTTGTAGCCAAGCTATCTTCCATCTATGCCAAAGACTAAGTCATGGCCTGTTGAATAATCACCAAATTGTTAAGAACCTGCATGAAGGCCGCTTATGGGTCCATGGGTACTTTTCCACTACCTTATATCCTTTCATTTATGCCTCCCATCCTCCTCTCTGCCTCATGCTTTGCCCTTCTTTCTTCTTCTTATTGTGCCTCTTCCTCTTCCTTTGAACTGTGAGGAAAGGGGTTATAATATGATCTTGGTCCTCTCCTCTCTCTGGGCCTATTGTAAGTGACGAATTCATCACCTATATGTTCATGGTCCCCTGGTTTCTCTGTTGAACTCATGGAAACCTTAGTCACAAGCTACCAAGACTAAAGCTCTGAGACCACTTGTAATATCCCAAATCCACAAATCTGGATATTAACTCTCTACTAACCTTGTCTATCATATATTTGATACTTTTTGGGTGGTTGAATGCTTTGTTTAGGTTTCTAACTATGTTTCATAACTTGAATTTAACATGCATGGTGATTTTTCATGTGGTTTCAGGTGCAACAACTTGTTTAAGATATATTTAATTGTCAAGCAATTACAATAATGGCATGCATGTAAAAAACTTCACACATACTACATGCATGTAAAAATAACAAATTCAATCTTCAATTATACCTTCAAATGACTATATGTGTACTAGAATACTAGTAAAATCATGGAATAATACCTAGAACTAAAATGCGTTGTTAGATCATTGGCATACAATCCCGATCTATGACATGCGTGGGTTTATTGATACATGCAGCGTTGGATCTGTTGTCAGAAGATGAATCTAATGCAAGAATGAGAAATACTTCTCTGAATCCGATGAGATACATCCCAATGAAGTTTCCTTCTTCCGTAGAAGACTCATCCTGGATGGATATGTTGCTACTAGGCTCCTGGATCTCCTTGTCACTATCAGAAGTAATATTTCCAACTGCTGCGAATACCCTCACACTAGCTAACACTAAAAGAGTCACTTGAGTAGATTCCACCATTAGAATATGATGGAACTTGTCTCGAATAGATCTCCCTGCCTTCCTCTCCAATCGATTGGAAGGAATCTAGCTTGCTAGACCTTTGAAATACTAGATCTGATCATCTGTGATCTCTCCTTTGTCTGTCAAACATGTTGCAACTCCACTGACTGAATGTGTTGCTCCGATGGCTAGAAGGATCATAAAAATGTGTTGGATGGCTCAAATGAGGATCCTTCCTCTGATATCAAATGGGTTCTAAGGGATTAGGTTCACTAGGCCTCCTTAGGAAGAGCAACCCATTATACCTCTGATGTCTCCTCTAGAACTCACACTGGAATCTGACTGTTGGAGTTGGATATTTGATCTCCATGCTCAATATCACTATAGATCTGGAATGAAAGCACTGGAAAACATGCTTGGTAACCCCAACTAGATAGGGTGTGTCTCTCAACACCGAATCCAATCCCTCAGTGTCTTCCTCATGGAATCCACAAGTATCCTCAAATTCTCTTGAATATGGGTTTCTCCTCAGAGCTCTGGTTTCAATTCTCAAATCATCAATAATGACCCATTAGGTCATTTTTCCTCTCTTTATATCCACTAAAACCCTATTATTCATTGACTTTTCACTTAAGCTCTTTTCCTATTTTTTATGATTTAATATTTTCTTAAGCGCTTAATTACCTTTTTTCACTTAGTCACTTAATGTCACTTTCAAATTATAACATTTCCTTACTGAAACGACATCAAATGAACATTTTCCTATGTTTCATCTTGGCGATAGTCTAAAGGGGATGTTTATACTACTAATCCCTCCTCTCTGGAGTCCTCACTTGGAAAGGGACATTACAACCTTCTCAAGTATTGTTCCTTCGT
>JZKD02S2304115.1:94303-111370 GCA_000966675.3 Picea glauca | reverse complement strand
GTCATTTTTCCTCTCTTTATATCCACTAAAACCCTATTATTCATTGACTTTTCACTTAAGCTCTTTTCCTATTTTTTATGATTTAATATTTTCTTAAGCGCTTAATTACCTTTTTGCACTTAGTCACTTAATGTCACTTTCAAATTATAACATTTCCTTACTGAAACAACATCAAATGAACATTTTCCTATGTTTCATCTTGGCGATAGTCTAAAGGGGATGTTTATACTACTAATCCCTCCTCTCTGGAGTCTTCACTTGGAAAGGGACATTACAACCTTCTCAAGTATTGTTCCTTCTTATTAACTCATCTTGAACCAAGAGTTTTATGAGGTCGTGATGGTGCAAGTTTTGTTCCATAGTCTCACTGTAGACCTTCCTATGTGTATTTGTTACCATCTTTGTTAAATATTTCCATTAAAAGTAGGGTAAGTTGAGATTATGACCCTTGAAGTGAAACAATATCTTGGTGTGGTAAAGGAAGGTCAGGCTAAAGCAACCTTCACACATAATGTATTTATGCAATACAATCAAATGGTTATGATACCTTCTCTTTAACAAGCATCACGACGTACCCTTAGACCATTCTAGTTTCATACAGGCTGGTTTCAAGAACATGGTCGAACTTGACTTTTCAATTTGTATGTTCTTGAACCAAAGCTCTCCCTCCTATGGGAGAATTCTTTCTTATGCAATGGAATCTCCTGATACTGTAAGCTCCAATTCCCCAATAGTTTATTTTTCCCCATTAAACCCTAGTGCAAACACCCGAGTAAATTTTTCATTATGCCCACTATATTTTAAGAAGAAGGGTAGCCAACCTGCTTTCTTCACCTTCTTCCCGCATTTTGGGTATTCGTCCATTAGCTAAGCTCCAATGGGTTTGAACCTAGCTACACTCCTCATTGTTTACTCATGATGAAGAATATGTAGGTTTTATATAATAGTGTTCGACACAGTTGACAGAGAGAAAGGGTTTACAATACAACGGGAAAATCACTTGGTGAAATTTTAAAACGAGAATTGATGGGTTAATCGTGATCATGATGATTAGATCGTCAAGATCCGATTTAACAGGTCGAGTAACGTAATGATCAACATGGTGGGTTTTGTTAAAGATAATGATTCACATAGATGATGGTGGATGGTTAAGTAATGGTTCTAAATCAATGCTTTTGAAAGGTCGTCAATTCAGAGTGTGTGATTTGTGGGCAATAGGATCATGGGTTTGCGCATTTTAGTTCAAAGAGTTTCCATAGAATAACATCTGCTAATTTCAATGAAAAAAATTAATTTTAATGTATTTCCCAAGTTTTGATTACCTTAACTTACCTTGTCACCTTGTAGGACTAAAATCTATACCTATTATAAAACTTTGATTGATGTTGACTTGTACACTCTTGTTCTTCTTGAATAAAGGATTTTATTTTGGACTGGAATTTTTTGTAATTTCAAAGTAGAATATATATCGTGGAGTGTTATAGGGAGAGGTGGGTTGAATTTTTTTTTTCATAAAGTTTTGGTAGCAATCCACTTGTACCCTTGAATTCTCATCATTTCCATGTTGTTCAGGAACAAAGAATATAAACAAAAAATGGAGATCCTTTATACCTATTCATTACCAAAAATGATACAATAGATGCAAAAACTAGAACCATTGTAAGCAATTAATCCTGGAAATGAAATGTTACTGGAAAAGGAACAGGAACAAATACTACAAGAACTAAAAAATCGAACGTTGCATGCTTGTTGTGGTTGAACTGCTACAAAAATATTCATCCTTCCCCCTTTATGTACATTCCCTTCCATGTGAAATTTTTTTCTTGAATTCAAACATGGAGAGGAATCATTGAATTACTGACCATTAATGGATTTCATTAACCAAATTGAGATTACTCACCAATAATTTCAATGAGCATCAAGGTAATCCAATGCATCTTCTCAAGAACGAATAAATGTGTTGAAGTCGAGTAACTTGCAAGATCTAACATGGTGGGTAGGTGTTATGTTATTTGCATGTGTGGGGGGTGGTGTGTCAAATTTGACGTGTGTGCTTTCCTAGGGGGTCACTGGGGGCCAGTATTCCCCCCCATGGTTATGCGGAGCATTCATCTTTGGGCGATATCCGGGAGCCAACAAGGTTTGGGGCAACACTCCAAAAAAATTTTTTGGAGGTTTTTTCTATTTTAGCATTTTTCGCTATTTTTTAGTAGTTTTCTAAATTAACCCCAGATTAAGGGATTAGGGTTTTGGTAGCTACAAAATACCTAAAATATTGTGTATATATTGTATTGTGAATGGTGAAATTAATACAATGAAGAGTTGAGAGGTGCGACACCAAGGAAGGCTAGTTTTCTCGAGATTAAGGGTTTCCATTGTAAATATTTGTGTACTATGTGTATGAGTCATTGATTTTTCTATTTTTCTTAAGAATCTATATGCATTGCTTTACCTCACATGTTTAAAACTTGCATGTGGTATTAGAGCACATTTTTGGCTTCAAAGGGACGTCTTTATTGTTGAGGGTTTGGATCAGTCTTGATAGATCATGTTTATGTTGGGTTTGTGATAAACCTAGGTTTAGTGGGAGCTTTTTAGTGTTGATTTTTATGTTGAAATATAATTGCAAGCAGTTCTAGAATCGATATTGAAAAGTTCAATGGTAAATTTTTTGAGCTATGGAAGCTCAATATGGAGGACCTTCTTGTAGACAAAGAACAATGGATCATTGTCGATTCTGGTACAAGATCTACTAGTACACAACCTACTAGAACAAAAGATACCAGTACACAAACTACTAGTACAAAAACTACTAGTACTCAATATATTGGTATGTCGAAAGAAGATTGGGATAAGTTGGATATAAGAGAAAGGAGTATGATTTGAATTTGCCTAGATGATTTGGTGTTATTGAATGTGTCAAGAGAATCTACAACCAAGGAACTATGGGAAAAGTTGGGGACTCTGTATCAGTCAAAGTCCTTGGTAAATAAGTTGTTTCTTTCAAAGAAGTTGTATCATTTTAGGATGGAAGATGGATATTATGTGACAAAGAATCTAAATACCTTCAATAATCTAGTAAGTCAACTTGGATATGTTAATATTACTCTTGTAGAAGAAGATAAGAGTATTACTTTGCTATGTTCTTTACCAGACTCTTAGGATAATCTAGTTGTAGAAATTGGTAGTACCACTCAATCTGCATTGAAGTATGAGGATGTAGTTTCATCCTTGTTATCGGAAGAGATGAGGTTGAAAATCATGGATATTAATAACACAGATGTTTTATTTGTAAGAGTTCATACCAAATATAGGAATACAAATAAGTCTTCTAGGGAGAGATATAAATCCAAATGTAGATCTAAGTCCCTAGGAAAATATTTGAGGAAATGTTGGAAATGTGGTAAAGTTGGGAATTATAAGAAAAATCAAGGTATAAGAAAGTTAATAAATCAAAGGGATCTAATGATGCCTCTTCCAAAGAGGCAAAGACATCCACAAAATAAGGAGGAGATTTTTACCTGTCGTTTATAGGCACACATGTAGATCGTGATGTATGGTTGATTGACTTAGGTGCATCATTTCATATGACTCCTCACAGGGAGTGGTTCAATAAATATGGAAAGCATGATGGTGTTGAGGTATTCCTAGGAGATGAATCAACAACGAAAATAATCAGACATGCAAGGGTTAAGTTGTTGCTGAAAGATGGAACGATTAGAACTCTCCCTGTATTTTTTCACATTCAAAATCTATCTAGGAGCCTAATATTTGTAAGTAAGTTGGATGATGCAGGTGTGGATACTTTATTGGTAAATGGAACTTGCAAGATGGTTAGAGGAGAAATGGTGTTGATGAGGGGAGTTTGATGTGGAACTATGTGCAAGTTGTTGGGAAGCACTTATACTGGTGGGTGTAATAGTTCTATTTTCCTTGAGCAGAGAAATAAAGAAGACAAGATCCATACTCTCCCTGTAAAGAATACCATGTTATGGCATAAAATATTGAGACATATTGGAGAAAAGGGCCTTCAAACACTACACAATAAAGGTATGGTTGAAGGAATTTCTAGTTGCAGCCCAGATTTTGATTTCTATGAAAATTTCTTATATGGTAAACAAAATCAAGTAATATTCCCATTTGATGCTACAAGAGAAAAGGGGATCTTAGATTTGATACACAATGATGTGTTTGGACCCATGCTTGTTCCATCACTAGGTAAATATGTGTATTATGTTTCATTCATAAATTATTTATCAAGGAACACGTGAATTTATTTTCTTAGGAATAAATATGGGGTGTTTGATAAGTTTAAAGAGTTTAAGGATCTGGTAGAAAATCAATCAGAGAATAACATAAAGGCGTTAAGGAAAGATAATGGTGGAGAATTCTTTGGTAATGAATTCAAAGAGTTCTGTAAGAAGTGCGGTATAGAAGGGAAAAATACTACTCCATACACACCTCAACATAATGGAGTTGCAGAAAGGATGAACATGATATTGATGTAACAAGAAAGGAGCATGCTCAGTGGTGCCAGTTTAGGACAAGAATTATGGGAAGAGGCAATGGGCATTGCATGTTTACTGGTAAATAGATCACCCTCGTCATCATTGGTGGATAAAAATCCACATGAGGTATGGACTGATAAGAAACTCTCTCTTGAACATATTAGAGTGTTTGGTTATGATGCTTATGTACATGTTCCAAATGAAAATGGGAGTAAGTTTAATAATAAATATGAAAAGAGTTTGCGTTGGATGATGAAAAATATGAATCAACAAAAGAAGATGCATCAAAAGAAGAACCTCATACTCAAGCACTGAGGGGATCAATGAGGGAAATAAGGAAACCAGAAAGGTATATTCCACCTAATTTTCATGCTAATTTTGCTTTATCTATTGTTGATGATGATCCAGGAACTGTTAGGGAAGCAATGAATTCAAAGGTTAGTAAACTTTGGAAGATGGTTGTGGTTGAAGAGATGAATGCCTTGGATAAGAATGAGGCATGGGATCTAGTTGATTTTCCAACTAGAAGAAAGGACATTGGAAGTGAATGGGTGTTTAAGAAGAATTTGAATGTAGAAGGAAAAGTGGATAAAAAAAAATCTTGGTTAGTAGAAAAAGGTTTTTCCCAGGTAGAGGGAATTGACCTTGCTGAAATTTGTTCTCATGTTGCCAAGTTAAGTTCTATTAGATTTCTTTTTTTTGTTGCTATTGATTTTTATTTTGAGGTAGAACAGATGGATGCGAAGACAACATTCCTACATGGGGATCTGGAAGAAGAAATCTACATGAAGCATCTAGAAGGATTTGTAGTGAAGGGAAAGAAAGAGCTAGTATGTAAGCTAAAAAAGTCACTATATGGTCTGAAGCAATCACCTAGGATGTGGTACCAAAATTTTGACACATACATCCTTGAACTGGGATTTCTGAGAAGCAGGGATGATCACTATGTATATTCCAAGCAGGTTGATAATCCTTTCATTTATGTAATTTTGTATGTCGATGACGCGTTTTTTTATAGAAAAGCATTGATGTAATCAAGGAGGTGAAGTTGCATATATCCTACAAATTCAACATGAAGGATATTGGGGCTGCTAAATTCATTGTGGGAATGCTGATTAAAAGAGATCATGCAAACAAGAAACTTTGGTTGAATCATAGAAAATATTTTGAGACAATATTATAGAGGTTTAATATGCATGAAAGTAAATTGGTCAACGTTCATATTCTTGTAGGTGTCAAGTTATCTATAGATTAGTGTCCCAAGACACATGAAGAGGAACATGACATGCCCCATGTTCCATATTCTAGTGTAGTTGGAATTTTGATGTATGCAATGGTCTGTACTAGACCGGACATTATAGATGAAGTGGGAGTTTTGAGCAGGTATATGTCAAAAACCAAGGAAGGAGCATTCAACAACAATAAAAATGGTTTTCATGTATTTTCATGTGGCACTTCTAGTTACGGATTGTGCTATCAAGGAAGACCAGGATTTGACAGAGTGTTGGACATACATGGGTTTTTTTATGTAGACTGGGATGGAGATATGGATCACAAAATATCTACAAGTGGGTATTTGTTTAACCTATATGGAGGAGCAATCAGTTGGATGAGAAAAAGATAAGTTATAGTAGCAATGTCAACTACATAAGTTGAATACATGGTAGCCACTCATGCAAGAAAGGAAGCAGTAAAGTTACAAAGATTGTGTTCAGGTATTGGGTTGGTACAACAAGAAGTAAGGTTAGATTGTGACAGTTAAAGTGCAATATTCCTAGAAAATAACCCAACTTATCATTCAAAGACAAAACATATTAATGTGCAATATCACTTTGTGAGAGACATGGTTGAATACAAGAAGGTGTTGCTGGAGAAGGTTGACACTTTGAAGAATGTTGCAGATTCATTAACAAAGTTGGTGAGCTCCGATAATTTATCGTGGTGTATAGAAATAATGGCCATTGATTCTCTATATTGTTGACTATGTAATCATGTGACCCCCTGTATGAAAAGAAAACAACAAGTGGAAGAATGTTGGGTAGGTGTTATGTTCTTTTCATTTCTGGCGAGGGGGTGCATCATATTTGACATATATGATTTCCTAGGGGGGTCCCAAGGGGATAGGGTGTAGGATTCCCCCCTAGTTATGGGGATTATTCGATTACGGGTGGTATCTTGAAGCAACGCCTCTAATTATATTTTTTGGATTTTTTTTTCTATTTTAGCATTTTTTGGTATTTTTAGTAATTTTCTAAATTAATCTTATATTAAGGTCGGATTAGGGTTTTGGTAGCTACAAAATACCTAACATATTGTGTATATATTGTATTTTGAATGGTTAAATTAATACAATGAAGAGTTGAGAGGTGAAACACCAAGGAAGGTTGGTTTTCTCTCGATTAAGGGTTTCTAGCGTAAATCTCTTTGTACTATGTGTATGAGCCATTGATTACTTTATGCTTTTCTTAATAGTATGTATGAATTGATTTACTTCACATGTTTAAAACTTACATAATAGTCAGGAAGAATTAAGGTATCCCCACGACTGTCAACGATAAAACCTGTCATTGAGGCATACAAGTTAAAAGACATTATTACAATATTTGATCTCATAACCCAGAGAAAGAGTTGGAGTTGATGGTCCAAGATTACTAGAAGGAGGGCCTTAATGAATCTCCCATCATCCAATGCGAGAATCATTCAAAATTATTGAATAAATTTTGAAAAATGAACCACCACAAGATACAATTTTATTTGGGAACCTCACCAGCCAAAAATCTAGTTTTCAAGTAAGGTTCTGGCCCAACTATGCCAGAATTTCTGGTTTTCAAAACTAAACATTATTTTCTCTTTACTTTTTATTTTATTATTTTTATTTTTTTATTGAAAATAGATGAAAACTAAGAAGAGGAAGGATGTGGGGAAACCCCCTCACCTACAATATGCATTTCATCTTGCTTCATAATACATTTGACAAACTCCCCCTTATATTTTGGCTTCTGGTATAACTTGAGCCTAGGCCCATTGACCAATAAAGAGAATTTTTCATCATTTATAGTTCTAATATTAACATATCCATTGTCGAAGACAACTTCAATCTCAAAAGGACCAAGATAACGGATATTAAATTTCCCTTTTGAAGTCCTTAAATATTGAATTGAACAAGAATACCTAGACACCTTCCTTGAATTGTTTCTTCTTAATGATTCTATCGTGCCACCTTTCCCTCTACTGATTAGATCAATATGTTGGAAGGATTCCTGATGCATCTCATCCAACTCATTGAGTTGAAAAAATCTATCATTATGCTTCTCGTTCAAGTCCATCCCCAATTATCTTTCCATTCAGAAGGTTTTGATCTGAAAATCTATGTGAAGAAGAACATACTTCCCATATACGAGCTAATATGGGGAAAATCTAGTAGTAATCCTCCATGTTTTCATGTAAGCCCATAAGGATTTTGGAAGTATTTCTAACCAATCCTTATTTGTAACTATATTGTGTTTGTCATAATTCTTTCCAAAACCTTATTTGTTGACTACACCTTCCCATTAACCTGTGGGTGATACGAAGAATATTTCTTGTGCTTAATGTGATACTTTTGAGTAATTTTCTGTACCAACTTAGATGTAAATTGAGTTCCTTGGTCAGTAACAATTTCTCTAGGTACCCTGAAACAATTAATAATATCCTCAAACAAGAAATCCACTACTACATTTTTTGTTTCTCTAAATAAATCCTTTGCTTCCATCCATTTTGTAACATAATCGGTGCAAACCAAAAATGTCATTCTTACCTTTTGATAGGGGATTGTTCGGTCCCACAAAGTTTAGGAGCCATTTTTCAAAGATTCCTATAAAAACTTGCAGTTAAAGTGGCATCTCATCTGTTGGAACTAGATGACCCATCCTTTGGAAATTATCGCATTTCAGGACATACTTCTTGACATCTCGAAAGAGAATAGGATAATAGTATCCTGGATGGAGGACCTTGTGAGTTTTTCTCCTATATGCAAAGTGCCCCCCACAAGGTTCATCATGACATTCGTTTAGGATGTCGAGCATCTCATACTCCCTTAAACACTTGTGAATAATCACATCAAGACCAGTGTAAAATAGATCCCCCTTAATCTAGGTGTATGGAGCACTCATTTTAACAACCCTTTTCTTTTTTCTTGGGTGAAAAGTGAGGTGGAATATTTCTTGTAGTAAGATATTTAGATATGTCTACGAACCATGGTGAGTTAGTATATATAGAAAATATATTTTCATTTGGAAAATTGTCATCAACAGGAATATTCTTACCTTTATTATCAATCCTAGAGAGGAATATTGCTACCTAATTTTCCTTACTCAGTCTATCCACAAAGGTGATGTCAAATTCCTGCAACAACAAAATCCATCTGACGATCCAACCATTCATAATGGGTTTTTTCATCAAGTGCCTAATTGTAGAGTGGTCATTATGAATAAAGAATTCATACCATGTGATGTAATGCCTAAATTTATTGTTGCATAAACCACTGCAAGGAATTATTTTTCAATCACGGTGTAATTTAATTCAACTGGAGCTAGGTTCTTTCTTATGAAATAAATAGCATAAGTTAAGATAATTTCCTTTTGACCCAATACGACTCCTATATTTGAATCTGATGCATCGATCGAGATGTGGAAAGGGAGGGTCCAATTCATACCTCTGAATACTGGGGCTGACGAGATATTTTCCTTGAGTACATCAAAGGCATATTGACATTCATCATTCCAATGGAATTCAGTATATTTTTGAAGCAATTTAAATAAAGGCAGGACTATCTTCATAAAATTTTCTACAAATCATTGGCAGTAGTCTACATGGCCTAGGAAGCTTTAAAATCCCTTTGGTCTATACATGAAGGTGATGTCAAATTCCTCCAGCAACAGAAGCCATATGACGATCCAACCATTCATAATGGTTTTTTTCATCAAGTGCATAATTGTAGAGCGGTCATTATGAACAAAGACTTCATACCATGTGATGTAATGCCTAAATTTACTGATTGCATAAACCATTACAAGGATTTTTTTTTCAATCACAGTGTAATTTAATTTATCTAGAGCTAGGTTCTTTCTTATGAAATAAATAACATAAGTTAAGATATTTTCCTTTTGACCCAATATGGCTCATATATTTGAATCTGATGCATGGGTCTAGATGTGGAAAGGTAGGGTCTAATTCAGACCTCTCAATACTAGGGCTGAGGAGATATTTTCCTTCAATACATCAAAGGCATATTGGCATTCATCATTCCAATGGAATTCAGTATATTTTTCAAGCAATTTAAATAGAGGTAGGACTATCTTCATAAAATTTTCTACAAATCGTCGGTAGTAGCCTACATGGCCTATGAAGCGTCAGACTCCCTTTTGATTAGTTGGAGGTGACATCTTAACAATTAATTCAATCTTGGTTGGTTCTACCTTTATTCCTACAGAAGACACATGGTGACCTAATATAATTCCTCCAGTCATTATCATAATCATTTCTCATTGCTTAATGCAAGATTTTCATGTCTACATATTTTCAAAACTTTTTCAAGATTAATCAAAGCTTCATCAAAGGAATCGCATGTTATAGTAATTTCATCCATATATATTTCCATATAGTCATGTAATAAGTCAGAAAAAATGTCAAGTGTCACTCATTGAAATGCAGTTGGTGCATTACATAAACCAAAGGGAAATACATTTTAAGTGTATGTATCCCAAGGACATGTGAAATTTGTCTTATCCTAGTCTTCTCAGAAAATCTGGATCTGGTTGTATCCGTTGAATCCATCTAGAAAATAAAAGTGTTTATTTTCATCTAGTGTGTCTAAAATCTAGTCAATAAAAGGTAGCAGGAAGTGATCATTTAGGGGGGTTTATTTAACTCGACATTTTTTCATTATTTTTAGAAATGATCACTAATGGTGACACCCATTGGCTATCCAAGATGGGATAAATGAATCCAACATTCAATAGTTTCTTCAATTCATCCTTCATTATTTCCCCCAAGGATGGATTCATTCTTCTATGCGGTTGTCTAACAAGGGTCATGTTTCTGAATATAGATGTGATGGATGCATGTGCCCAGGTGAATTCCTTTGATATCGGTATATTCTCATGCAAAGGTATCAAATTTTTTTCTTAAAACTTGGATTAATTCTTCTCCATGTGCATTGTCTAAGGAAAAATTTATGTTTAATGTTTTTTCAAGAAAACTTTCAATGGTATTATAACCAGATTCAAAAATTGAATGCACAGGAAATACTAGTGAAAAGGTAGAGGATAGTCCCTCTTTAGTGAAAATTTCTTGAAAATTATGTTCACAAATACAATCAATGGAGGATTGAATGTGAGATTATGACTGCCCACAAAAATTTTGCGAGAGATATGCATTAGTAATGTTATGATTAATTAGATTCTTGTCATTATTTTCCTTAAATCTCATGGCTTGCGCAATAGTCAAAACATGTTGAACAATTTCATCATTGTTCTCTTCATCAATCCATTGTGTACTTTAAATTTCAGTTGCTCGTCTAGCAAGGCGTAACACTAATACATTTGGCTCATTCTCCGACACTCATCTGATGGATTCTCGTCTGACTTCTGATAAACCCAATTTACAGCTATTAGTCAAACCCCTTTCGTCTCACTCTTGACGACACCAAATTATGTCAAATATTTAACGTACAAAGCTTCCACATGGCATCTCGTGGAGAGATTTTATGAAATAAATGTTCATCTCAAATCATAATTGTACTACCAGTTATAATTTAAATATTGGTATTGCAACACCTATGTATGTAGCGTGGAATTTTCCAAGAAAATTCCACCAAGTGACCCATCATCATTTTACACACAAAGGTCCTCATTTTTGTGACATAGGCACTTGTAAGTACCCTCACAAATTCGGTGTGGATGCCATCAAAATTGCAACTTTAGGGTCGATGGCCTACATTGACGTGGAAATGCTCAACAGTGTGCAGTCCATCGGTGATCCAATGATATGATGTGAAGGATTCCTTAGATGCACGATGCCATGGTGCACAACATCCATTGGAGTGGTGAAGAGATACTTGTCCTCTTGGGAATGAATAGACAGGCATCAGAGCTCCAATGGAAGTATAATAATAAAAAATAAAAATTATATTACATTGGACATGGGGGGTAGGTTGAGCTAGATGTAGATGAAAATGTTATCAATATATGATGATATAGATAATTAGGATTAGGTTTTATATTATTTCATAAAACCCTAATTCAATATTGTTAGAGCTTCCACAACTAAAAATGCATAGTCATACTTAAGAAATACATGTTTTTCTTTTAAAATTTATTTTATGCCCTTGTGCAGAAATGAAAGACAAGCTTCACTAAAATGCATGCCCAGGTATTAACACCCCTGCAATTTGAGTGGTACAAGTTTCTGAGGGTGTCTTAGATAATTTTACACTTGTCTACATATTTATATTTTCATTTGCAAACATAAAAGTGGTTGTTGTGTAAAAAGAGCAAATTATACATTGTAAATTGAGAGACCAAAACAATACAGAGTGACCTAATGGAAATGCACGCCCATGATTCTATATAGCTCCAAATTTAGTTATATAACTTTTGTAGTGCATTTTAAAATGACTAAGGACTTCTACCTAACCAAGATTCTAGACTTTTTGTAAAATGCAAGGTAAAATCATCTTACTGTAAAATGCACGCCTAAGACTTATATGACCTCCAATTTGAGTGGTTCAAATTGTGGAGTTTGTATTTTATCATTTACATATATTCATACTTTAGTTGTGCATTTTGAAACCAAAAACCCTTTGTTGTGCACAAAGGCTAAAATTTTCCTTGTAAATGCAAAAAAAATGCATAAAGGGGAAAATTCATAAAAATGCAAGAAAATGGGGCATGATGAGAAATGCATGCCCTAGGAAGAAAAATCCATGTATGGTGTTTTTAATTTACAAGTTACAAGTTACAGGACCTTGGATTTCTTGTAAACCCTAAAGAATACATACTAGGGTGATTTGTGCCCAGCATTTGGAAAAAGGTTAAAATATAAATGAATCTTTGGAAATTGTGCTAAGACACTAACTAAAATAGAAAAATGAGTACTAACTACCTACGTCCATGATATCGATGAGGAAGAATATTGTATATCCACATCACACATAGGCTATTTGTTAGTTGCATTTCCATTACGAAGACCTGCAGAAATCATTAGATAATACAAGGTGATATGACTAAATAATAGTTGATTAAATAAACAGACATATCAACATGTGAAAGACTCTAGAAAGAATAAAATGGAATACATGATTGAGAAAAATACTTGTTTTTCTTTTAAACTATAATTTTTTCATTTGTGTAGAACTGCACACCGGGCTTCACTAAAATGCACGCCCAAGTATTTACATGCCTGCAATTTCAGTGATTTAAATTTCTGAGGGTGTCTTAGATAATTTTACACCTTTCTACATATTTAGATTTTCATTTTCAAACACAAAAGTGGTTGTTGTGTAAAATAGATAAAGTATACCTTGTAAATGGAAAGACCAAAACAATACAAAGTGACCTAATGGAAATGCACACCCATGTATAGTTCTGGTAATTTACAAGTTACAAGTTATAGGACTATGTCTTTGTTGTAAACACTAAAGAATGCATACTAAGGTGATTTGTGCCTAGAATTTGGTAAAGGGTTGAAATATACATGAATATTTGGCAATTGTGTAGAGACACTAATTGAAATGGAAAAATGAGTACTAATCGATTGATAAGATTTATGTTGTGAGAGTTTTTTTCAGAGATATTAGGAGAAACCACAACATTTTGTTTTGTTTTTCGATGTTTCATATCCATATCAAGATCCACCTTCAAGTCAAGAATTCTAAGTAAAAAAATGAGATGAGTAGTAATAAATACTAAAGAGGGAGGGAAACCTAAGAGTCGGTTATCTAGAACCCTAAAATTGTAATTAAAACTAAAATTTAATAATCAATAAGTATTATTAAGATGGATCCTGATATGGATTTGAAAGGTCGACAAACAAAATAAAATGATGTGGTTTCTCTGAATATCTCTGAGTACTAACTACCTTTGTCCATTAGATCGATGAGGCAGGATCTTGTATAGCCACATCAGGCATATGCTAGTTGTTAGTTGCATTTCCAATGCGAAGACCTGCAAAAATCATCAGAGAATACAATGTGATATGATTGAATAATAATTAAATAAATAAACAAACATATCAAGATGTACGAGACTCTAGAAAGACTAAAATGGAATACTTGATTGAGCAAAATAATTATTTTTCTTTTAAACTATAATTTCTACATTTGTGCAGAAATGCACACCATGCTTCACTAGAATGCATGCCCATGCCTTTACATGCCTGCAATTTCAGTGGATCTAGTTTCTGAGGGTGTCTTAGATAATTTTACACTTGTCTACATATTTATATTTTCATTTGCAAACATAAAAGTGGTTGTTGTGTCAAAGAGGAAAAGTCTATCTTGTAAATGAAGAGATCAAAAAAGTAGAAAGTGGCCTAATAGAAATGCACACCCATGTATGGTTTTAGTAATTTATAAGTTACATGTTATAGGACTATGGATTTGTTATAAACCCTAAAGAATGCATACTAGGGTGATTTGTGACCAAAATTTGGTAAAGGGTTGAAATATACATGAACCTTTGGCAATTGTGTAGAGACACCAACTAAAATAAAAAATGAGTACTAACTATCTGTGTCCATGAGCTCGATGAGGCAAGAGATTGTACAACCACATCACACATAGGTTAGTTGTTAGTTTTATTTCCATTGCAAAGACCTCCATAAATCATCAGAGAATATAAGATGATATGACTAAATAATAATTCAATAAATAAATAGACATATCAACATGTACGAGACTCTAGAAAGACTAAAATGGAATACCTGATTGAGAAAAATACTTGTTTTGATTTTAAGCTATAATTTTTTCATTTGTGCATAAATGTGTGTCACGCTTCACTAAAATGCACGCCCAGGTATTTACACGCCTACAATTTTAGTGATTCAATTTTTTGAGAGTGTATTAGATAATTTTACACCTATCTAGATATTTAGATTTTCATTTTTAAACATAAAAGTGGTTGCTATATAAAATAGGCAAAGTCTACCTTGTAAATGGAGAGACCAAAATAATAGAAACTAACCTAATGGAAATGCACACCCATACTTCTATATAGCTCCAAATTTAGTTATCTAATTTCTCTACATGGAAAATTTTCCCACAGGCATGTGGGAATATTTGTAGATGCTAAAAATCTACCCACATTCCTGTGGGCATAATTTCAATGTAGAGAACACAAGCATGTGGGAAAATTTGTAGATGATACAACTCTACCCACAGGCCTGTGAGTAGATATGTGGTGATTCTTCCCATAGGCATATGGAAAGAGTTGCCATGCTACAACTCTACCCACATGACATCTCTTCCAACAGGCCTATGGGCATAGATGTGGTGACTCTGCCCATAGGTTGGTGGGAAGAGTTGTAGATGATACAAATATACCTAGAGGCATGTGGCAAGAGATGTGGAAAATATTCCCATGGGACTATGGGCAGAGATGTGGCAACTCTACCCACAAGATTTTGGGAAGAGATGGGCAACTATGGATACCCTGGATGAATTCCCACATCTAAAACTATTTTGGGTGGAAGAATTTCAAGGTTATTACACATAAATCACAAAGTTCCTCAAGTTGGGTTATGTACAAAATATGTATGACCATAAAAAATGAATATGATTGGTTATCTACTATACAAAATACAAGTTCACCATGGGAAACCTATATAATCTTTCCATAGATAGTATTTTAAACTAATGCATTCTAGATCATAACGTATAAGTCATCCTTTGGGAGGCACATGACATAGATAATGGAGGGAATTATGGTGGAATGGAAACTACTAGGTTGAAGTCTCTCTATGTTAGACTATGTTAATCAAGAGTATGTTAAGATGTCATGGGATATGCAAAGATTTGCAACAGGTGTCAACTAGTCAGTCATCCTTATGCATGTAATGAGATTCCATTGCAACCCATTGTGATAGTGTGGATTTTATTAATAAATAAGACTAAGAAATTATATCGAAACAACAAACAAAGATACAAGGTATTAAAATTTGGAGATACATTTAGTCTGAAGTGAACACCCCACATATCTAGAGAAAATCTAACTCGACGCCATTTCCCTAACCTTCTACTTCAACAAATATTACAAATAACCATATGATATTTACAATTTTTCCCACAATACTTTGAGTAGTATTTCCAAAATGCTACTTACAAGTTTTCATAATGGGATATTTTGAGTAGCATTGATTGACATTTATACTAAACACAAATACATCACATAAATAATTGAAATAATTCTCATTAATTTTCATATAGCATGACAACTCTGCCCGCATTCATGTTGGTAGAGTTTTCATGCTACAACTCTGCCCACAAGCCTGTGGGCAAAGTTTCTACAAGAAAACCCTTCCCACAAGCATGTGGTCATATTTTTATACAAGGAAACTCTACCCACAGGCATGTAGGCATATTTGTATCATCTACAACTCTACCCACAAACCTATGGGTAGATTTGTATCAACTACAACTCTACCCACAGGCTTGTGGGAAGACGTAGCATCTACAACTCTGCCCACTAGCCTGTGGGAAAAATGTTATCGAGCTCCCATGAGAAAAACATGAAATGTGTCGAAAATCAACATCTTTGTAGTCCAATTTTTTGTGAAGACCTGTAGAAATGATCAGAGAATAAAAGGTTATGTGAATGAATAATAAATAAATAAATAAATAAGCATATCAACATGTACAAGACTCTCGAAAGAATAAAGAGGAATACATGAATGCACTTCTCTTGGTTTCGAGAATAATTTATTCTCTATTGAACAAGGCCAACTGTGTGAAGGTGGAAGCTCACCCCCCCCCCCCTCGCATCACCCTCAATTACCCATACCCAATCTATCTACTGGAAAATAATTGAAAGTGGAATAGTACGAGTCATGAATAGAAAGTAACAAAACAAAATTTAAAGGTAAATGAAAGAAAGAATGTGTGTGCATCTATGTGGTTCTATAAATACAAAACATATAACATACATAGATAAGCAGGTAGCAACAAATAGTATGTATTAATATATTTTATCATCAAAACATGTTTCCATTATACATGTTTCTGATCATAATATAAGCAATCATTGTTTTTTATGTTTTTTAAGTTTTCAAAATTCTGTTGATTGACCCATCCATGTCTAGATTTGTTTTAGTTTTTAGGTCGTCTCTTGGTGTTGATTCAATATGCATGCTCTAACATGTTGTACGTTTAGATGGGTACTCTACACGACGTGTAGGACGTTGTTGAGGGGCCTCATCTACAATAAAAAAAAGGGTTAAGTTGATATGGTTAGTTATTATTCACAGAAGTAGTTAATTAATGAATATATCATTACAATGTTCTTTACCAGGTTGAGTAGTCAAGGCC
>JZKD02S2304115.1:46382-56643 GCA_000966675.3 Picea glauca | reverse complement strand
CCAATGGCTTCAGAACGTCCAAAAACCCCTAGCTGGGCTTTTTCGGCACCTCGTTTGGCCAAAAATTGAAGAAGATAAGCTTCCTGGAAGTCCCCCTTCAAACTTGTTGTCTCTGAATCGCCAAAATGCACCCTTGTTGGCTCAACCTAGCCCCCACACGCTTTTATGTGGAAAAACTCAACACCGGGTGCAACCGCACAACCGGTACAAACTGTCGAACTGTTATGCGTCGGCCCTTAACCACCAAGGCCCATGGGCACATGGCCACCACATGACCGCGCACAATACAAAACAGGGCTAAGGTTCAAACCATATATATAAACGTAGGATTAAACCACGCGCATCCACAATGGTCACCTGTTATATTTATAACAGCTCATACCATAACAGTTACACAACACACACACACACACACACACACACACACACACACACACACACACACATATATATATATATATATATAACCGTGGGTTTAACCGCCCATAGCATTGGTCGTATGCAATACATATATAACCATGGGTTTAACCACCCATAGCATTGGTCGTATGAAATACATATATAACCATGGGTTTAACCGCCCATAGAAATGGTCGTAAGCAATACATATATAACTGTGGGTCGAGGCTTAGCCCCAGCCCGGTTCGCGCCCCAATTCACATATTTTGAAACTCAAATATAATCAAACGCATACATATGTTAAGTAACACATGTGGGTGCGTCGGTTGGGTAGCCCTTCCCAAGGCTTTACCCTGCCTGGAGGTCACGGGGTCGACTCCGGCCAACAACATAACTTTTAAACCAATACATAGGTGACACGTGGCGGCCATTGATTGGGCCACGTGTCGCTATCCCATTCGCTTCAAACAAGCCATGTCACATGCCAACTGTCCACACAACTGCCTGCCACGTGTCGTATGGCCTGCCACGTGTCATACGGCCTGCCACGTCAGCGTCCGTACGGACTGTACAGTCAGCATCCATTTTTTGCATGTTTGTCGTTTTGAACAGAATGTGATATCTCTCGCTCTCGACGTCCGTTTGAACCCAAACGAGTTGTGTTGGGTTCGTAACGATGAGGCCTACGCTCCCATTCAATTTGAAGAAATTTCGAGCACTTTGAATTTTGAGCAAAATTTGATCCCCTAGATCATTGACCTTGCAAATTACAAAATATTTTTTCACAACAGACTCTTTTATGATTGAAAATGAAAAAATGACCTTGTTTTCCCTTGTTAGATACCATCCTATGATTCATCATAATGTTGTGAATATTTGTGCATAGAAATCATCCTTTTTGGAGTGTAAATGCACTACTAATTGTACAAACGAGTTATAAATATTTGAATGATTAGTTTTTGAGGGTTGTGGAGGAATCAAGATGTTCTGAGAGAATTCTTGCAGTTGTGAATGCTACATTCATTGTTTTGATCCGGTATTTGTTTATGCGGAATTTCACCAATTTGGCTAACTTATACTTGTTTTGAAGAAATTTGGGCTACAAATTTCCATATTTTCATTGAAAATAAAAATAAAAATTGTAGGACAATTTACTTTACTTGTATTATTTGTTTTACTGGTTTCAACATCTAAGTGATATACCATGTTGTATATTAGTGTGTAGAATTTTTCCCTGCATGTATTTCTAAAGATACTTTCCATTTCCATTTCTTCTTCTTGTAAGTTGTTAATTATTGTCAAAGATTCACAAGTGACACTAATGGAATGGTGTTGTTGCCAAATTTTAAAGTTATTAACATGAATTCAATTGGTTATCGCCTAAGATATATATGTGTGTGTGTGTGTGTGTGTGTGTGTGTGTGTGTGTGTGTGTGTCTGTGTGTGTGTGTGTGTGTGAACATTGCTTTTATCCCCAAGTCTGGTAACCCTAATTGTTTTGAATCTACCTTCTATTTTCAATAGTGACTAAAGGTCTTATTAGAGCCTTGTTGGATGCAAAAGAAGGTGGGTCAAAAATGGAACTAGGACATGCATTTTACTCTAAGGAATTTTTTCATTCACATTTACATGATATCCCAAATCTAGTTACATGAAAGCAAACTCTCATGTTCTACAATTGCACTTTAAGTGACATATGTAAATCAATAATGTATATAACTCCATATTACAACCTTTAAATCAATTTTTGAGCTATAGGGAAGCTTGGGCGTGCATTTTAATGTTGTCACTAATTAGTATAGGTTCAACCTTGCAAATTACAAAGAATTAGGGAGTAACGTCTGACGATAAGGTGGATTTTGTCTGTATCATCGGAACACCTCGTTGGACTTCAACACCATATGTATAAGTATAAAGGGTAATTTTTTTGGTCTTAGTTTCATGTGTACTTACCATATTACTAGACCTACAACCAAGGAAAGCATCATTTGTGGCCAACCACAGACTCTCAAGAATTAAGGGATGCCCACATAGAATAAATTTAGGTTGTATGCCATAGAAATATGTTGGGTAATCCCATGATTCCAGTGAGACAATCACATCCTCTAAAATACCCTCTGGCTTCAATTTGGATCTATCATCTAATTCAAACACAGTGGGTGTAGGGAGGATATTATGAAGTCCCAATCGAATCAGGGTTTCTAATGTTACCACATTTATGGTTGCACCCAAGTTGATTAGCGTATTTGCAATGGATTTTTTTTTAAATAATTGTGATTAGAGGATTCCCAAGGTCCATGTACTTTTCTGCAGTGACTTTAGTGAACATGAGACTTGCCAATTTCCCTATAACTTAGATGGTTGGGGGTTCATTTTTTCATCTACCTGGATTTTTAATGCACAAGTCCCTAATTGTTTTAGTATAAATGGGTATGTCCTTTATTTCTTGAAGCAGAGGTATTTTAATACAAATATTTTTCAGTTCTGATACCAAATCGAACTCAGAAGGTATAATCCGTTTTTCCAATGCCAACCTATTTGGAAAAGGAGATTGATTGGGATGTAATATTTTTTCCTTCTGAAAAACGAGTTGTGGGGTTGTTTGAACTTGAGATTGAATCTGAGATTGAGATGGTGACTGAAATTTATCAAATTTAGACTAGATGGGAGCTTCCTCCTCTTGGATGATCACTAAGGATTTTGCATTAAGAACCTTCCCAGACCTCAGGTGAATTTCCTGCAATGACACACCCATGATGGAATATGTGGGAAAGGTTTTGCGGATCAGTTCCATACATGACCTAAATTGGCTTTTTTTTTTTAGGATTCAAGATAGGTTGTGCAGGAATTTGGGTTGGTTGTGGAGAGTTTTGACTAGTAGGTAATGAAAGTTGTTGTGCATGATCAAGTTCTGGTTGAGCATATTGTGGGGTAAATGTTGTATCTGGTGGTAGTGTGGAGTAAGGAAAAGTAGCCATGCCATCATAGCATGGACCACACCAAACTTGCTGCAAAATATGTTGTGGAATGGGATGAGGTTGCCAATATTTACATGCCATAAGAGTGTTCCACATTTGATTATGAGAATAAATAAATTGAGAAGCATAATTTTGAACAATACCTGAAGGCCTGAGATTCCATGGTTTATGTGGTGCCATCACATAAAGTGAACTTGATGCCTCTTTCTCCCCTTGACATATTGCCTTAATTATTGGTAAGGAATGGCATGTTCAGTTGTTATATTATTTGCAGTGAAAGTTGAGGTGGACCGACTGATGGTCGAAGTCGAGGTGGATCGACAGCAAGTCAAAGGTCGAGGTTAGTCGATTGGGTAAAGTCGAATTCTAAGGTCGAAGTGGTTCGACACGGTAAATTAATTAACAACAAATTGAAGAGGTCAATAGGTGGGCGTGTGGCGAACGACTAAAGACCGAATGAAGGCTGACTAATAGTCAACTGGTAATCCAACTTGGAGTCGACTGTAACAGAATCTCGAGATTCATGGGATTTGTAACCAGTGATCTACATGGATCTGTAACCATTTTTAGGCACCATTTATTTAGGGTTTTTCCTATTTTAAATCCTATAAAGAGGTGTGTTGTAAGATCATAAAGTCTAATAAATGAATTGTAATATATCCAATCTTTAAACAAATCTTTAGATGTAGGTTGTTGGTCATGCAGATGTAATCTGAACTGGCTATAAATTTGTTGTTGTGGAAGCAAGAGAGTATGATGTCGATTGTGTCTTAGGTGTGGACCAATGTTAGACATGTAACCTTTTATTTAGATTGAATAAGACAACAAGAGAGAAGAACACGCAAGGAATGTTGGTTTTCCTGGTTTGGGTTTCCAGGGTAAAATCTCTATGTATTGTCTGATTGCTTTGTCATTTACCGTCTTGATCAAATTCTTCTTCTCTTATGCTAGGTTTATTGTAGAAGTGTGTCTCATTTCTTGACAAGTGGTATCAAAGTTGTGTTAAGATTTGACCTATGTATCAGATCTTGATTNAACCGCCCATAGCATTGGTCGTATGCAATACATATATAACCATGGGTTTAACCGCCCATAGCATTGGTCATATGAAATACATATATAACCATGGGTTTAACCGCCCATAGAAATGGTCGTAAGAAATACATATATAACTGTGGGTCAGGGCTTAGCCCCAGCCCGGTTCGCGCCCCAATTCACATATTTTGAAACTCAAATATAATCAAACGCATACATATGTTAAGTAACACATGTGGGTGCGTCAGTTGGGTAGCCCTTCCCAAGGCTTTACCCTGCCTGGAGGTCACGGGGTCGACTCCGGCCAACAACATAACTTTTAAACCAATACATAGGTGACACGTGGCGACCATTGATTGGGCCACGTGTCGCTATCCCATTTGCTGCAAACAAGCCATGTCACATGCCAACTGTCCACACAACTGCCTGCCATGTGTCGTATGGCCTGCCACTTGTCATACGACCTGCCACGTCAGCGTCCGTACAGACTGTACGGACTGTACAGTCAACATCCATTTTTTGCATGTTTGTCGTTTTGAACAGAATGTGATATATCTCGCTCCCGACGTCCGTTTGAACCCAAACGAGTTGTGTTGGGTTCGTAACGATGAGGCCTACGCTCCCGTTCAATTTGAAGCAATTTCGAGCACTTTGAATTTTGAGCAAAATTTGATCTCCTAGATCATTGACCTTGCAAATTACAAAATATTTTTTCACAACAGACTCTTTTATGATTGAAAATGAAAAAATGACCTTGTTTTCCCTCGTTAGATACCATCCTATGATTCATCATAATGTTGTGAATATTTGTGCATAGAAATCATCCTTTTTGGAGTGTAAATGCACTACTAATTGTACAAACGAGTTATAAATATTTGAATGATTAGTTTTTGAGGGTTGTGGAGGAATCAAGATGTTCTGAGAGAATTCTTGCAGTTGTGAATGCTACATTCATTGTTTTGATCCGGTATTTGTTTATGCGGAATTTCACCAATTTGGCTAACTTATACTTGTTTTGAAGAAATTTGGGCTACAAATTTCCATATTTTCATTGAAAATAAAAATAAAAATTGTAGGACAATTTACTTTACTTGTATTATTTGTTTTACTGGTTTCAACATCTAAGTGATATACCATGTTGTATATTAGTGTGTAGAATTTTTCCCTGCATGTATTTCTAAAGATACTTTCCATTTCCATTTCTTCTTCTTGTAAGTTGTTAATTATTGTCAAAGATTCACAAGTGACACTAATGGAATGGTGTTGTTGCCAAATTTTAAAGTTATTAACATGAATTCAATTGGTTATCGCCTAAGATATATATGTGTGTGTGTGTGTGTGTGTGTGTGTGTGTGTGTGTGTGTGTGTCTGTGTGTGTGTGTGTGTGTGAACATTGCTTTTATCCCCAAGTCTGGTAACCCTAATTGTTTTGAATCTACCTTCTATTTTCAATAGTGACTAAAGGTCTTATTAGAGCCTTGTTGGATGCAAAAGAAGGTGGGTCAAAAATGGAACTAGGACATGCATTTTACTCTAAGGAATTTTTTCATTCACATTTACATGATATCCCAAATCTAGTTACATGAAAGCAAACTCTCATGTTCTACAATTGCACTTTAAGTGACATATGTAAATCAATAATGTATATAACTCCATATTACAACCTTTAAATCAATTTTTGAGCTATAGGGAAGCTTGGGCGTGCATTTTAATGTTGTCACTAATTAGTATAGGTTCAACCTTGCAAATTACAAAGAATTAGGGAGTAACGTCTGACGATAAGGTGGATTTTGTCTGTATCATCGGAACACCTCGTTGGACTTCAACACCATATGTATAAGTATAAAGGGTAATTTTTTTGGTCTTAGTTTCATGTGTACTTACCATATTACTAGACCTACAACCAAGGAAAGCATCATTTGTGGCCAACCACAGACTCTCAAGAATTAAGGGATGCCCACATAGAATAAATTTAGGTTGTATGCCATAGAAATATGTTGGGTAATCCCATGATTCCAGTGAGACAATCACATCCTCTAAAATACCCTCTGGCTTCAATTTGGATCTATCATCTAATTCAAACACAGTGGGTGTAGGGAGGATATTATGAAGTCCCAATCGAATCAGGGTTTCTAATGTTACCACATTTATGGTTGCACCCAAGTTGATTAGCGTATTTGCAATGGATTTTTTTTTAAATAATTGTGATTAGAGGATTCCCAAGGTCCATGTACTTTTCTGCAGTGACTTTAGTGAACATGAGACTTGCCAATTTCCCTATAACTTAGATGGTTGGGGGTTCATTTTTTCATCTACCTGGATTTTTAATGCACAAGTCCCTAATTGTTTTAGTATAAATGGGTATGTCCTTTATTTCTTGAAGCAGAGGTATTTTAATACAAATATTTTTCAGTTCTGATACCAAATCGAACTCAGAAGGTATAATCCGTTTTTCCAATGCCAACCTATTTGGAAAAGGAGATTGATTGGGATGTAATATTTTTTCCTTCTGAAAAACGAGTTGTGGGGTTGTTTGAACTTGAGATTGAATCTGAGATTGAGATGGTGACTGAAATTTATCAAATTTAGACTAGATGGGAGCTTCCTCCTCTTGGATGATCACTAAGGATTTTGCATTAAGAACCTTCCCAGACCTCAGGTGAATTTCCTGCAATGACACACCCATGATGGAATATGTGGGAAAGGTTTTGCGGATCAGTTCCATACATGACCTAAATTGGCTTTTTTTTTTTAGGATTCAAGATAGGTTGTGCAGGAATTTGGGTTGGTTGTGGAGAGTTTTGACTAGTAGGTAATGAAAGTTGTTGTGCATGATCAAGTTCTGGTTGAGCATATTGTGGGGTAAATGTTGTATCTGGTGGTAGTGTGGAGTAAGGAAAAGTAGCCATGCCATCATAGCATGGACCACACCAAACTTGCTGCAAAATATGTTGTGGAATGGGATGAGGTTGCCAATATTTACATGCCATAAGAGTGTTCCACATTTGATTATGAGAATAAATAAATTGAGAAGCATAATTTTGAACAATACCTGAAGGCCTGAGATTCCATGGTTTATGTGGTGCCATCACATAAAGTGAACTTGATGCCTCTTTCTCCCCTTGACATATTGCCTTAATTATTGGTAAGGAATGGCATGTTCAGTTGTTATATTATTTGCAGTGAAAGTTGAGGTGGACCGACTGATGGTCGAAGTCGAGGTGGATCGACAGCAAGTCAAAGGTCGAGGTTAGTCGATTGGGTAAAGTCGAATTCTAAGGTCGAAGTGGTTCGACACGGTAAATTAATTAACAACAAATTGAAGAGGTCAATAGGTGGGCGTGTGGCGAACGACTAAAGACCGAATGAAGGCTGACTAATAGTCAACTGGTAATCCAACTTGGAGTCGACTGTAACAGAATCTCGAGATTCATGGGATTTGTAACCAGTGATCTACATGGATCTGTAACCATTTTTAGGCACCATTTATTTAGGGTTTTTCCTATTTTAAATCCTATAAAGAGGTGTGTTGTAAGATCATAAAGTCTAATAAATGAATTGTAATATATCCAATCTTTAAACAAATCTTTAGATGTAGGTTGTTGGTCATGCAGATGTAATCTGAACTGGCTATAAATTTGTTGTTGTGGAAGCAAGAGAGTATGATGTCGATTGTGTCTTAGGTGTGGACCAATGTTAGACATGTAACCTTTTATTTAGATTGAATAAGACAACAAGAGAGAAGAACACGCAAGGAATGTTGGTTTTCCTGGTTTGGGTTTCCAGGGTAAAATCTCTATGTATTGTCTGATTGCTTTGTCATTTACCGTCTTGATCAAATTCTTCTTCTCTTATGCTAGGTTTATTGTAGAAGTGTGTCTCATTTCTTGACAAGTGGTATCAAAGTTGTGTTAAGATTTGACCTATGTATCAGATCTTGATTTACCAATATTGAATCTGAGAGGTAAACCCTAAGTATAGTAAGAGTTGTAAGTTATAAATTGTGTTAAAGATAGTGGTAAAGAATGGTGAGAAGTTCAACAATAGAGATAGAAAAATTCAATGGCCATAATTTTGAGCTTTGAAATATTAAAAAGAAATATCTTCTTGTAGATCGAGAATAATGGGAAATGGTTTTTCCATGTACCCATCTGATAGGCATGCAAACGAAAGAATGGGAGAAACTCAAAAGAAGAGAAAGAAGTATGATTTATCTTTGTCTTGCAGATTTGATATTGCTAAATGTCTCAAGTGAAGATTCAGCCAAGAAACTGTGGGACAAGATCGGAAGCTTATACCAGTCAAAATATATGGTAAATAAGTTGTTTCTAAGAAATAAATTGAAATTTTATGAGAATAAGTTATGGTATTTTGGTGATTTAGAATTTAAATGCATTTAATACCATTTTAAGTCAGTTATCATCTATGTATATTAAAATCACTTAGGAGTAGAAGTGCATTAGCCTATTATGTTATTTTCCAAACTCCTGGGATAGCTTAGTCTTGGCTATATGGAGTAATACAACCACACTATTTCTAGAAGACGTGGTTGCTTCTTTATTGTCAGAAGAAATGAGAAGAAAGAACATGGAAGAGTAGACCAAAGATGCTTTAGTGGTGAGAGGTCGATCAGTTGAAAGAGATGAAGAAAAATTCTCTAGTAGAAAGTACAAGTTGAAGGGTGTATCTAAATACCCGGTTCAGTCAACAAGAAGATGTTGGAAATATGGTAAATCTAGGCATTACAAAAAGGACCATAAGTCGATGGCGATGGAAGTCAATACAGGATATGAATAAAATCATTCAATAGAGAGAAATATGACCTTGGATAAAGCAGTTGATGTGTACCTGGAATTGACCAGTACACAGTCGGATCAAGTTGTTTGGTTGATCGAATCAAGAGCATCCTATCATATGAAACCACATAGAGAATGGTTTTGTGAGTATGAATGATATGATGGAGGTGATGTTGGACATGAAATATTTCGAATGATACTACAGGATGGGAGGAAAAGAACCCTTCCAAGTGTGCTACACATTCTAGGTTTTGTAAGAAACCATATTTTTCATCAAGATGAGTGATGTTGGAGTGCACATTATGTTTCAGAAGGATTCATGCAGATGGTCAGAGGTGAGATGGTATTAATGAAAGGAGTTTGGATTGGAACCTTGTACAAGATGTTAGGGAATGTCAACTCGACTAGATGCAACAACATTGTTTCTCCTGAAGTCAACTTGACTCGACTTCAGATGAGTCGATACAAACTGACTCGACAAGACATGATAAAGTCGACCGGACCATGCTATGGCACGAGAGTATGGGATACTTTGGAGAAAAAGGACTACGAGCTATGCACAACAAAGGTATGGTCGAAGTTTTTCCTGAATGTGATTTAGAAGTTGACTTTTGTGAACATTGCATATATGGAAAACAAAGTCGGGTGAGGTTCCCATCTAGAGTGACAAGGGAAAATGGGATTCTAGAATTGGTGCATATTGATGTGTTTGGCCCTATTACAGTGCCTTCACTTGGTGGATCCTTACATTATGTCTCCTTCATATATGATTTTTCCAGGAAGACATGGATATATTTTCTAAGAAAAAAATAAGAGGTTTTAGAGAAATTTAAATAGTTTAAAGCTCTTGTAGAAAACCAGATAGATAAGAAGATCAAGGTGTTGAGAACTAAAAACAGTGGTGAATTATGTGGAAAATAATTTGATCAGTTCAATAAGCAGTGTGCCATAGCACGCCAAACTACCACACCATATACCCCACAGAAAAATGGATTTGTTGAGAGAATGAATAGAACATTGATGGATAAGGCAAGAAGAATGCTCAGTGGTGTT
>JZKD02S2304115.1:20700-45976 GCA_000966675.3 Picea glauca | reverse complement strand
TTGAGAATATTGATATTGATGAGTTTAATAAAATTTTGGGACATTGTGCATATGGGAATGAAAAACGTTTTCTCCTTCTTGTAATATAGCTTTCATCGAAGTGAAATATTTTCATTCTCATTTCTTTGCATTGTTTAGAGTCGATCAAAACACCATTTAGTCCATGCCATTTTCCTCTTGAGTAACAACAACCTTAAAAATAAAGCGCTTATAAAAATTGGTTAAACATTTTTATATTTTCTGATAGCAAACCTACATTAGATTAGTTGTAGGGATTTGGAATAGGTGTGAAAGATAACTTTCCAAAGCTGCAAACAAACAAAGTATCTTGTGATAGGGAGAGTTAAAATCCCATTACTACATTTTGTCCTAGAAATCCCTTCTAACACAAGGGTCAATCATGAGGTCGCATTAGGATTGACAAAGTTACTCACCCTGCTTTGTCGGTCTTAGTGTAGAGATTGCGCTTATTATTTTGGCTCACTTGAGAGTATACCCATGTTTATGTGTGGGAGATCCTTGAGTTGATTTTGCGCTAGATACCCTGCCTTTATGCATGGATTGGACTGTCGACTGTTTCCCCATGCATCATTGGAGTAATTGGTAACCTTAGTGGCCTATCTCTTTAGGGTATTTGCATGAGGTGACTGTGGAGGGGCAAGTCTTCACGTACATGGAATCGATGTTGGCCAAAATCACTCGGGCTCCTTGGAGGGTATAACCATGATTATGTGTGGGAGATTGTACGAAGGCGTAATTCTATTAAGCAGGTCGTCAACATAAATTTTCCACCCACTTTATCTCAGCCCCTGCTTACATTGTTCTCACGACGTTGGATTTCATCACCAACTAGTGTGTTCATTGTAAGAATGTTTTGTTTTCTTGTTTTCTTACTAGATTTTTAGTTTGTGTTGTTTGTTTTCTATAGAAGACTCTAGGTTGGATATTTATTTAATGGCATCAGTTCCCGAAATGACCAATGAGGGAACCCATTTTCCAAGGGAACCTTTTGTTTTGCCTTCTTACAGAAACATTGGTCCTCCTCACATCGCTACTTTGAGCCTTCTAGGTCTCACAATTGGATTACCGGTATGGTTGTTTTCCACTCAAGTAATCCTGAATGCAACTAATGCTTCTGTTGTAAACACTTTCCTCCAAGAACAACAACCTCATGTTGATCCTTCATCGTCTTCACCAGTAAGATATTCTTCGCCTTCTCCACTTGCAAGGTCTTATTTCATTTCATCTTCTTCGCCGAGTGAAATATCCGAAGCTAGTAACCCAATGGATAAGAAGAAGAAGAAAAGGAAAAATAATAAGAAGAAAAATAATCAAGGGTCCAAACTTCCAACCACTACCAGACATGTTGGAAAAACACCATTTACTGTTGATCGTGCTGAGAGTGTTGATGATGCCAAGATCACCCAAACAACCTGTAAGCCCAAGTACCCTTGCATGATTTATAAGGGTAGCCATCTTCTTAAGGATTTCCATGGTCTATCCGAGGTTGTAGAAGAATGATCTTCACACCCTCGCCAACCTGCATCGTCAGCCTCTGAACAACATGCTGATGACCTCCTGTCAACTAGTCACGATACTGTTGGGAAGAAGAAAAGTAGAGTTAAGTTCCTGTGTTTTTTATGCAGAGGGAGTCATAAAAATCACCTTTTCCCTCGTATGGACAAAGCCTCAAAATTATTAGAAGACATGACTATCTCAAAACCTCAAATTGCAGTTTCTTATCATAATCTTACTCTCGAACCACCTGTAGTTGATGGAATAATCAATCCGACCCCTTCATCGGTCAATCCAGTTGATGATGTAGTCAATTTGGTCATGTCCTTAATTGCACCAGTTCAAAAAGTGGTCAATCCGATCCCATCCTTGGTCGATCCCACTCTCCCGTTAGAGAGTGAAACTCAAACGGTCGATCAATTTCCAGTCGTAGACCCCATTCTCCCCTTGGAGAATGAAACCCAAGTGGTCGATTTGATGTCATTATTAGTTGATCCTACTCTCCCACTAAAGAGTAAATCCAATACTGCACACATTTTTCTTGTTGATACAAAATCTATCATGCTGGGGGGAATTCCTCCTTCTCCCGTAGAACCCCCTCCAAGTAATGAGACCATCCTTTTTAATTGGGGTGTGCTAACTGGACCTCATATTCCCTCTCACATTCCTTTCAAGATTACAGTACAATTTTGTGGTCAGGATGTTCCTTAGACGCTGATAGATGAAGGTTCATCCGTTAGTATTTTGTCCTCTCTTGCTTGGCAAGCTTTGGGTTATCGCCATCTTGTGTCAGTTACCCAGACTTTATTTTATTTTAATAGAAGAACCAATAACCCCTTAGGGATCCTTCCTCCATTTCCTGTAACTTTGGGAGGGAAAACTGTCTTTATTGATGTTGTGGTAGTCCAAGACCCCTTGGTTTTTGATTTACACCTTGGGCGAGATTATGTCTATGCCACGAAATTTATTGTGTCCACTCTTTTTTGTGTGATATCTTTCCCTCATGATGGAAGAATGGTGACTATTGATCAAATTTCATTTGTTGGCCCTGACTTGACCATCAACTTAATGACCTCCCTAAACAGTTCTTATATGCAGACGATATCACCCCTGCCACAGGTCAATTATGTGGCATTGTCTCCCATGCCTTCTGCTGCCGATGAAGATGACTTGGATCCAGTAGTTGACATGGTGATCTCATCGATAGGGCTATTAGGGCCTGATATCCTTACCCCTATTGCGGCCCTCAACATGTGTTCCTTCCAGAGTGTGTTTCTTCCATCGAGTGAATATCTCTTGGAAGCCATGATCGAGTTTTGTCCCTTGACATGTTGTCCTTCCAGAGAACTGTCCTCTTGGAAGACATGATCAAGAAGATAAGCTTATGAGCATAGTTTTCTGATTTCAATCTCATTAAAAAATGAAACTAGCGATGAGCATGGTTTTCTGATTTCAAGCTCATTAAAAAATGAAACCAACTTTGAGCATGGTTTTCTGATTTCAATCTCGTTAAAAAATGAAACCAACTGTGAGGATAGTTTTCGCATCTCTGTGGAAGCCTCGTTAAAAAATGAAACAAATATTACGAGCATAGTTCTTTTTTATGTGACAAGCTCGTTAAAAAATGAAAAAAAGGTCTAGGGATTGAACATGGACTCTCGAGCATAGTTTTTCTTCTCTGTGGAAAGCTCGTTAAAAAATGAAATAGATTTATCCCTCTTTGTTTGAGTCAAGTCCCATGTATATTATTTGAAGCTTCATTCCATCTGCCTATGATGTTGGATGAAATGAAGCTTGGGGGGAAATGCTTACATCCTCTGAACTTCATGGTGAAGTTGAGTCGCTAGCTTCTTAAGCTGGGGGCTAAGTACCAACCATCCCTGTGTTATGCATTGGGAAGTCTAAGCATAGTTTTATATGGTTCAAGCTTGTTTAAAAATGAAACCACCTACCTCAAGCATATTTTTTTCTGGTTCAAACTTGTGTAAAAATGAAACCAGGTCCAAGCATAGTTTTGGCTAGTTTTAAGCTTGTGTAAAAAATAAAATCTATCCCAAGAATAGTTTTGTTTTGTTTTAAGCTTGTGTAAAAATGAAAACAATCCCGAGCTTAGTCTTTGTTCTTTCTCATGCTCGTAAATATCTGAGACTGTAACTGAGTAAACTTTTATCACTTTTTCGGACGCATAAAGGTTATACGAAAAATGAACCCCTTGAAGTTCCCTTTAAGCTCTTTTGAGACTCTCTAAACATGAAAAGATTGTCGAGTGACCTTGTTCTTTTCACGATCATAAAAGTATTTGAAGGAAACATCTGATGAGCAGTAGGTTATCTCTTTTTTGGTCTCGCCAGACTAACTTACAAAAAAGGAACTTATGGAGTTCTCTTTAAGTGTTTTTCAGACTCCCAAAAAATGAAAAACCCTTGAGTTTTCTTTCTTTGGACTCATTAAAAACACATCGAAAGACCCATATGGGCTTGAGCCACTCCTTCCTAGGGTTCGTTAAACATGCTCTAAGGGACTCATCCAAAGGATGAGCTTACATAAACAAGCATATGTTATCCTCCTCAAGCTTGTGTAAAAATAAAGAGGTACTCACCAGAAATGGTTGGGGGGGAATTTGGAAAGAAATATGTCTAAACCTGTATTCTATGGAAGAGTCACCTTTGAACATGACACCCTTTCACTCGCTTTGTGTCTAGGTTGGAAAATCCACTTGTATCTTGATCATACTCCTTTATAAGATTACAAATCGATCTGTGATCCCTGTCATTGAGTCAATGTTTCCAAGACAGTTGTCATGTCGTCAATATGTTCAAAGAGAAGTTCAACCCGAAAAGAATTCTATTGCGTCGGCCATTTCTACAGTCTTTAAGCCTTCTATTGCATCACCCATCCCTGAGTCAGTCCTAAATCACATGTTACTTTGATCTACTTCAAATATTTTTACCCATTTCATGTCATTGATGGAGGATACATTAAGGCCTTCCCGTGACGAGTCTTTTCCTGTCTACTTCAACTCATTATCCATGAATTAGACTTTGAAACTAATTGGTACCTTGGAAATTGCATGCCTCAATGGTAGGTTTCCTTGATTTCGACAATGGGTTTTCATTATTGACCCCTATTCAAGAGATTCCACCGAGTGTTCGACTTCAGCTCATTAATTCACATTCGTTGGATTGTATTAGAGTAACTTGGGAGTCATCGACATTAATGGTGATTTACCTCACACTTGTTAATGATATTCATTAATGATTGGTAATCAAGTGGTTTCTACCATGTTCGACTTCAACACATATATTCACATGGTTAGATTTTTACTATAGAGTGGTGGAGATGAAGACCCTGAATCTTTTTGGATAGATTCATTTTGCGTTGGAGTATATTCATATTGTGCTATTGCATAGATCCAAATTGTATATCTCGTGGCTATGTTCAAATTTGAGTCTTTAACACACAGATCCACAATGTATTTTTGGTGGCTATGTTCAGATTTGAATCATAATGGAATGGATCCACAATGTATGTTTGGTGGCCATGACCTGTCTTACTTGACATAGATCTTTGTATGTCGACATATATGCTTTGATTCATTTGTATTCTGAGTATGGGAATGCCTACCTCAGTGATGAAGATGTTATTGTACTGCAGTTCCTTGTTTGTTGGCAGGTTTCCGACCGACGTGTTCCTTTTTCCCTACACACACTCGACAAAGTATTTCAGCTATCACTCTGTTCTAAATTTATACTTTGGGGGGCTCTCTGTTACACATTTTTTTTGTCACCCTTATGACCGTTAATGATGTAAACCTATCTATGGCCTTCAGAGGGGTTAGTGGCCTGAATTCCTGAAGAAAGAAGGGAGAAGAACTTTGTCTGAGAGAAGGAGTTGTATTTTCCTTTGTAAAAACCCTATTAAGGAAGATCGCCATAGGCTTCACTATACGCAGGGTTCAGTGATGCCTGATAGCCACACCCTACTCTAAAGCTAGACTACGACGTCGTTTCAAGATGCACTATAGCTTGGGCGTGACGATTTCTGTACATGGGAAAAACAAGCATCTTCTCGATGATTCTAGAAGGAGAAGCTTCTATGGTGAGGTGGCCTCCGATAGGTTTGGATCTTACTCGCTTTTCTGATTTAGTGGGATCATCCTAACCTCCTCACCTTATCCTCTTCAACTTATAAAAGAAGAGGAGCTCTCATGGAGAAAGTTAGCTTGGGTTTTGTAGCTTGGATTCTTTGGAGCTTGTATATTGGATTTGAGTTTTTCTTTGTCAAGATAGATTGTGAGTAGCTATCAGATATACAGTCTCAAAATCCGTGGATTAGAAGTGTGTGGGAAGCAAGGAAATATTGGAAGGAACCTGACAACATCAAGGCATCTGGTTGTATCTTTCTTCCACATTCTTTAATATAGATATACATTTCTTTCCTATATGAATGTTATTTGTTCATATTGTATGATTCCTTGATCACGTACATAGTTTCATATCAAATAGACTCTATTATTCTTGTCTTCACAAATATTTCTCYGTAAGMATTATGATGGAGCTTCGATTGCATTGACGAATTCAGATCTTCGATATTTAAAAGGTATGTCCTAGATCCAKTTCTCATTTGATAATTGAAATCTAAGGAAAGAGTAGTGTACTKTCTTGTTTTGTTCTAGTTTCRTAGTGAATCTAGGGGGATTGATTTGTGTCTGCACTTAACAATTATCCCGATAACACCCTGTATGGTCGCCAATCTGTTGTGTCCATTTCATTACTTTGGTGAGMAAAACAAGGGCACTTACAAGTCTAGTTGGGCCTGCTAGAAAAGACATAGGTTAGTGTATGAATTAAACAATCCAACCACATAAAATAAACAAACAACTAAGCTAGAAACAAATAAGGAAATAACTAAGGAAATAAAAATAAAATGCATAAGAAACTTTGAACCAAAATCAATCAACCAAATGACCAATGATTTTGCCACCAATGGATAACTATATTAGTTGGAAAACACCATAGAGAAAGGAGGACTTATGGATCCCCTCTTCCTCCTTGGGAGGGCTCTTGAGTCCTCTATTTGAGAGCTATTCTTACAATGATAAACTAGAAATAAAATGGTGAAGAAATCCAATCCTATTCCCTCAAGAGGTGAGGTGAATAGCTTATTGAGATGTTGCTAGAATGATCCAAGAAGAAAAAATGTTTCTTGATGGAGGATAGAGGCAGCATAACAATACTATGAGATTCTTAAATTCTTAGTGCACCCATGGCATCCTTTTATAGCATGTATTTGAGGCAATATCCAACTGGTCTTTAATGTGAACAAGGGGCCCTTTAGGGAACCCTTAGGTCTTTGAATAGCCCCCCATTCGGATTCATCTCAGATTTGATGGTCAAATCAAGTTGGGAGCTGGTCCAAAAGTGGGTGAGGGGTCAACAAGAACTATAAATGCGCCGTTCATAGGAGTGCGTGGATTTTCTTGTACACAGTCGCGCATATGGTGCATTGTGCGCTCTACGAGCTTCTTTGGCATGCACACTATGCGCGTGCTTCCTTTAGTGTTTCAATGCATGTCAATTTTTTGACTAGTTGTATAGTTTTTTCCCTTTGGAAATGTATTTTTTGTGTTGCAGGTGAACTAATAGGTGTTTGGAGATGTTGTATTCCTATAATCATTTGCATGCGATGCTGCAGATGAAATTTCAGTGATAACACTTGTTTTAATTGAAAAGTAATTATATAAGTGTTTAAGGCATTCATGGCTAATATAGATCGATAGCAAGTGATAGAAAGAAAGGGGACTGGGACTCTATTTCAAATTTTGTACTCTGTTTTTACAATGAAATATAAGACAATTCTATGTATGTTCAACTCCCGAATTTATATGTTCATAGGTACATAGTGGGCATACTTCTGAGTGAAGGAAGGGCCCCCTTCATATCATAAGCATATCCTTAGTTTAGTTTTACTTATGTATTAGAATAGTGTGATTTTATTTGCTTACATAATATTTGCATCTTGTAGTTTCAATTATTTTAATTAGTATAGCATGCATGACATGATTCGGTAGGGAATGTTGGTTGATTTATGTTGCAATTTTATTTATGTTGTGTGGTTTGAACTAATTCTCGTTGGAACATGATCATCATGCTTACTTGTCTGTCAATGTGAATAGTGATTCTGTGAACAAGGAGTTTTCATAGCTGCAATCTATGCACAGACTTGTCACTAATTCTTCATTGGTTGGAAATTGCACATGATAAGAACCTTACCCAAATTAATTAGTTTCTTATTTTGATTATTCATATTTATGAATGAAGGTCGTCAATCTAACTTATGAAGCGAACTAAGAAGAGTCCTATTGAGTACAAAAGTTTGTACTCAACTTGCAATTCTACCTTAGAGATTCATTGTTAGATGAGTAACCAATTATAAGAGTTTTTCTTTGTTGTTAATTAAGGAGTAGTGTGTTATTTGAAAGGTTTTAAGCACTTCAAGGCTAGTTATGCAAATATTGTGCCTAGCACTTTGTAAGTTTCAAAACTCAAAATAATGATAAAATGTAACCAAATTATTGTTATACAATTCGACTGACATTGTTGGCATTGTTGTTGGGGAAGTGTTGAAGGAGTTAATCTCAAAGTGTGTGTGCAATTAGTTTATTTTAATTTTTGAAGGACCAACATATTAGACTCATAAGGTGGAAGTGGTAAGATGGGAGGTGAAATCCTATGCAATTTATTTAGTGAGTCTCGACGGGCCCTTGTCATGTTGGGATTTTTAGTAGTTTTAATTTTTAGAATGATAAAGATTATATGAATAAGGCTAAGGGTAATATAGGTAAAAAATCTCAAAATAAAGCAAAACCCACCACCCCATCTAGTGGTGTTGCAAGGGCCATCCATTCTACTAATCCCCTGACAAGAAACGTTGGAGGAGGAACTTCAGGGGTAAAAGTTTAGGGGAATAAGAAATCTCCTATACTTGATTTGGTCAAGGAAGAGACCCCCACAACAAAATCATTTCTTACTCCTACTGTTTTAGGGTGGCATGATATGTGTTATATTATTTTCATGAATAGCCCTAGTGTTTTCTATGTTGCGCCGAGTGCGTAGGGGGGTTTAGGGGTAGCACCCTCGAGAAATGTTTTTAGCCTCGGGAAATGTGTCACATTTTTGCCTAGTTTTTCATGTCGCCTCAATTTTCGTGTCCATTGTTGGCAGGTTTTTCAACACATGGTTTTTGATGATGGTTTTCTATTTCCGGTTAATGAATTAGGGTTGTTGACTAATATAGGTCATGGGGTTAGGGTTTTGGATGTTGTTGGATCCTATATGTATATTGTATTGTAAACAATGTATCACTATGAATGAATATAGAATATGTTGGTTTTCTTGGTTTGGGTTTCTAGGGAAAAAATCTCTGTGTAATGTGTGTATTTTCCATTGTGTCTTTTCTGCTCTTTTATTGAAAATATTTTTTCAGTAAAATATTGTACAAGTTTAAAATCTACATTTGGTATCAGAGCTTTGTTGGCTTCAGGGGGATGCCTTTGTGGTCAAGGGTTTGGCTCAGGACTGTGATAAGCCTTGTTATAGTTGGATATCTATGGTATTGATTTTTCAGGTGAAAAGAAATGGCGAGTAGTTTGAAAATGGAGATCGAGAAGTTTAATGGGAAATTTTTTGAGATGTGGAATCTCAAGATGGAATATCTATTGGTGGAAAGAGATCAATGGATCATGGTGGATCCAGGTATTGAACCTACAAGAACTTCATTAGATGACTGGAAAAGGTTGAATCAGAAGGAATATAGCACAATCCGACTGTGTCTCTCAGATTCAGTATTACTGAATGTGTCAGAGGAAGCTACAACCAAATATTTATGGAATAAGTTGGGGAAGTTGTATTAGTTTAAGTCCGTAGTAAATAAACTATTCTTGAGAAATAAGTTGTATAACCTGAGGATGAGAGATGGAGACTCAGTGGCAGTGATCCGGATTATGTTCAGAACGAAATGAAAGCAGAGAGATTACAATGAAATACTCATGGAACTTGCCAGAAACAAAGAAATACAACAATACTTGATTTCTATTAATGAAATAATTGTAAAGAGACTATAGAAATATAGAGTGAAAGACTTGCTATAATGGTGACATATTTATCTCTGAGAATAGATGTGACGACTACACTCATTCATAAGAAGATCCTTACAATGCGGCTCTGAAGGCCTTTTTATGTCAAACAGGAATGCCAAAACCCTAGAAATCCAAAAACCTAACCCTAGGAGATGAAATGCCAAAAGTCATGTGGACCCCGTTTGGGTAAGTTAGTACATTAACTTCCCAGTATCATAAATTTTGCATACGATCTCTGTTTTACGTGCATGATAGCCCATTGGAAAGGTATTTTAGAGAAATACACATTATGCCATCAAAATATAACTATGTCTATAGTTTGACTATGGCATGCCAAAATAACATTTTTTAGGGCCCCAAAACGACCCTGGAAGTACAACAAGATGTGTCGACATGAATACATACAAAATAAACCAATTGGATTAGGCGGGAGGCTACTCATATCCACCTAGAATATGTGTAGGGATTCAGACAACCCATGAAGGGTAGAACCCACAACTGCAAAGAAGTACAAAATAACATGCTAAACTAAAAACTAACAAAAGGAGCTAGTTGGAACATGTGGTTGGCCACCAATATCGACCTGGATCAATCCTCCCCCATTAGGAAGAAATGGTATACATTGTGTTGAGTGCCTAGGGAAGAGGGGAAATCATTTTCTTAATCTGAATCTTGGTGAGCTGCATGATTTTTTGGAGAAGTTGTGTTTCTTGGTTTGTGGAAGACTGCCACAAACCAGTTGCTGGCAAGGTTGAATATGATCCACCAACTTGTTTTCTTTGGGTTTGATGGGGCATTATGTAGGAACCATTATAGGTGAAGAAACAATATCTTCTTTCTCTTTGACAATCTATTTTTTTTGGATAGAAGGTGTTGAGGTTGCAGTGGTTGGAGCGGTATTTTGTGCATCCTTTGAACAAACTGTGAAGAGGATGAATTTTGCAGTATGAGAGATTGCCTTGCGACACTGTTTTGGTGGAGAAATACTCAGAACTACCTCTGGTATCCGATAGATTTAACCTACCAGAGTAATAATGACACTATAGGGTATAGACTCATAGACAACATAACATCTCCACATGTATGGTTAGCCCAAAACCACATCACAGACATCAAGAGGGGAAACACCACACACTACCTCATCCTTGAAGGGATGGATGCCATAGGATAGGCGACATTGTTGGATGACACAAAGATCTCATCCCTGGTGAAGCCACCTAATGTTGTATGGTTGTGGGTGTGGTATTGTCGACGACCCCAAATGTTTGATGGACTTAGATAAGATGAGGTTCTTCTAGCTACCGTTATCAAAAATGAAATGCAACGAGTTCCCATTCACCCAAATATGTGAATGGAAGAGGTGCTCCCCCTCTTCAGGATCTACTGATTCTTCTGGTTGAATTGTTGTGGTCGCGACAATGGAAGTGGGGTCTGCGTCGATGATCTGTCTATTTTCAATATTTTTGGATCAGATTTCGAATCAGAGTTTGGCTCTATGTCTTTTACCTCGTCCACCAATGACTGTTTTGAGCAACATTCATTGGTGTTGTGCAAGTAGATTTTTTGGAAGTCAAACCACTTTCCAGTGTAATTCTTCGTCTTCCCTTTACCCTTTTTGTCCTATGTCTTGTACTGGTTGTCTAGGGGATGTTGGTTAGGGCCATCTTTACCATGATTTGATTGTTGTATATTTTCAAACCCGAATTCCCATTTGTTCTGGTGCCTAAAATTCTGCTCGATTTTGACAACATATCGATAAGAAACACCTAATGATGATATGTTTCGGAAATCCATTTTGGTTTGGATGTACCTATGCAAATCCCCACAGTATTTCAGAACTAGATGTCACTTGGGGTCCTTGATACCCAACTTGGTGCACAAGGTATCGAAAGTATTTGTGAACTCCGACACTGTTTGGATCTTTTCTTGCTGCAGTGTGGTCCATCCTATGTATTGGTATTCATAGTTATCAACAAGATAGTACTGTTCTTTTACTGCATCCACAAAAAAATCCCAAGTGGGCTCGACCCCATAGATTCCAGATTCATCTGTGGAAATTGGCTCCTAGTAAGTTTCCCACCAATGTTTGACATGGGGGAGAGCCTTGAGAATTGCGAAGGTGATATTTTCCCTGTCGAAAAAAATTTGAACAGAGAAATAACCTTCTAATATATTTAACCATTTTTCTAGGGCATTCGCATCTATCTAACCTTCAAATATGGGGATATCAAAATTAACTTGTAAGTTTAAGGGAGAGGTTCCTCCAAAATGGCTTCTTGATGAAGATGCACATGTTGTTATCTACAGGTGTTGAAGGATGTGTGCAAAATTATCCATCATTTCGTCCCTATGTCGCATGAGAGATTGATTGAGGAACAAGTTAATATAATCTTCTACTCCGTCATCTTTCTTTTCTTCCTCCATCGAGGGTTTCTTGGGTGTGTGAGAGTGATTTTCCTCAAGAGAGAAAAACTCAAGACCCAACTGGCTATAATTGGACCTCGTCGGGGACATGCGCTGAAAAACGATCAAGAGCAACCTGCTCTGATACCACTGATCTAGAGTATGTTCGGATTGAAACGAAAGCAAAGAAATCACAATGAAATACTCATGAAACTTGCCAGATATAAAGAAATACAACAGTACTTGATTTCTATTAATGAAGGAATTGTAAAGAGACTATAGAAATACATAGTGCAAGACTCGCTAGAATGGTGGTTACTTTATCTCTGAGAAGAGAAGTGAAGGCTATGCTCATTCGCAAGAAGATCCTTACAATGAGGATCTGAAGGAATTTTTATGTCAAACAGGAATGCCAAAACCCTATACATCCAAAAACCTAACCCTAGGAGATGAAATTCCAAAAGCCATGTGGATCCCATTTGGGTAAGTTAGTACATTAACTTCCCAAGGTCGTAACTTTTGCATACGATCTCCATTTTAGGCGCGTGATAGTCCGTTTGAAAGGTCTTCTAGAGAGATACACATTATGCCATCATACTATAACTCTATCTATAGTTTGACTGTGGCATGCAAAAATATCACTATTTATCACCCGAAAACGACATTGGAAGTACACCAAGATGTGTTGACATGAATACATACAAAATCAACCAGTTGGATTAGGTGGGAGGCCACCAGTATCAACCTAGAAGATGTGTAGGGCTTTAGACAACCCCAGAAGGGTAGAACCCACAACTATAAAGAAATACAAAAGAACGTGCTAAACTAAAAACTGACAAAAGGATCCAGTTGGAACAGGTGGGTGGCCACCAATATCCACCTAGATCAGGTAGATCATTTGAACTCCTTCAATACTGTGGAAAGTTAGTTAGTATCTGTCAAGATTAAAATTTCAGATGAAGATAAGTGTATCAGTTTACCGTTCTCTTTACTAGACTCGTGGGATAGTTTGGTTGTGGCCATAGGTTGTAATACAACTGCCTTGAAGTTTGATGAAGTGGTCTCATCCTTGTTGTCAGAGGAAATGAGACGAAAGAACATGGAAGGACAGAGCACATATGCATTATTTGCAAGAGCATGCTCCCAGGAAAGAAATAGATCTAAGTCCTCCAGTGAGAGATCTAAGTCTAAGGGAAGATATAAGTCTCCTGTAAAGTTTGTAAAGGTACGTTGGAGATGTGGAAAATAAGGGAACTACAAGAAGCAGTGTAGATCTAAATTTGAGAAAAAGAAGGGATCTGAAGAATCTCCTTCTACAAAATAAAATACCTCCAAGGAAGAAGGAGGGGATGTGTACTTGGATTCTTCAATCACACATGCAGATCATGAGAAATGGTTGGTTGACTTAGGTGCATCCTTTCATATGACTCTCCATAAGGAGTGGTTCTGTGAATATGAAAGGTATGATGAAGGTAATGTTTTCCTAGGTGATGACTCGACAACCATAATCATAGGTCGAGGAAAATTCAAGTTGAGGCTCATAGATGGAAGGATTAGAAACTATATGGGGTTCTGCACATCCCAGGATTGGCCAAAAATTTGATTTATGTAATAAAAATGGACGATGCAGGGGTAAAAACAATATTTGAAAAGGAAATCTGCAGGATGGTTCGAGGAGAAATGGTGATGTTGAAGGGAGTTCAATTTGGAATTTTGTATAATATGGAAGGAAGAACTATTAGTGATGTGTGTAATAGTTCTATTGTCCCTGATATTGGAGTTGAATAAGAAATAATTCCTACAGTCTCTAGAGAAAAGGTTATGCTATGGCATCAAAGACTGGGGCATATCAGAGAGAAAGGTCTTCGACTACTACATGGTAAAGGTATGGTTGAAGGTATGTATAAATTATCTCTGGATTTTGATTTCTGTGAACATTTTGTATATGGGAAGAAGAATCAAGTAATATTCCCCTTTGGTGCAATGAGGGCAGAAGGAATTTTACAACTAGTTCACAGTGATGTGTTTGGACCTGTGTCAGTTCCATCATTGGGAAAATCTATGTACTATGTCTCATTTATATATGAATTCTCGAGGAATACTTGGATATATTTCCTTAGGAAGAAATATGAAGTCTTTGACAGGTTTAAAGAGTTTAAGGATCTTGTTGAGAATCAAACAAAGAAGATAATTAAGGTGCTATGAATAGATAATGGCAGAGAGTTTTGAGCGAATGAATTTGAATAATTATGTAAGAAGTGTAGTATAGAAAAGCATCAAACTACTCCATATATACCTCAACAGAATGGAGTTGCAGAAAGGATGAACATGACACTGATGGAAAAATCAAGGTGCATGCTCAGTGGTGCCAGGTTAGGGAAAGAATTCTGGGCATAGGCAGTGGGTATTGCATGTTACTTGGTAAATAGATCACACTCATCAGTGTTGGATGACAAGACTCCACAAGAGGTATGGAATAGTAAGAAACCTTCTCTCACACATCTCAAGTTATTTAGCTATGAGGCCTATGTTCATGTTCCAAAGGAAAACACGACTAAGCTAGATAAGAATGTTGAAAAGTGTATCTTTATTGGGTATAAGGATGGTCTCAAAGGTTATAATCTTTGGAACCCATAAACTAAGAAGGTTGTGTATAACCTAGATGCGGTATTTATATAAATGAAGGATGTTGTTAAGCATGAAGTCCTACCAAGTAAGGAAGAACTAGAGAAATTATAGTTTGATTTAAAGGATGATGAATCAAACTCTAAAGAAGAACATGAATTAAAAGAAGAAGATCCTCATACTCTAGTATTGAGGAGATTGGTTCGAGAAACAAGGCTACTAGAAAGGTATACTCCATATGATTACTGATGATGATCCTAGAAATGTTAGGGAGGTAGTGGATTTAGAGGATGGAAATCTCTGGAAAAAGGCCATGGATGAAGAAATGACAACCTTGGATAAGAATGAGGCTTGGGATCTAGTGGAGTTTCCGACTGGAAGAAATCCAATTGGAAACAAATGGGTATTTAAAAAGAAGTTGAATGTAGAAGGAAATGTGGAGAAATACAAAGCTTGGTTAGTAGCAAAGGGTTATTCCCAGATTGAGGGAATTGATTTTGGTGAGATTTTTTGTCTTGTTGCCAAGTTAACTTCTATAATATTTTTGTTATCTATTGCCACTGCATTTTATTTTAAAATAGAACAGATGTACGTGAAGACAACATTCTTACATGGGGATCTAGAAGAAGAAATCTATATGAGTCATCCAGAAGGCTTTGCTGTGAAGGGAAAGAAGGAGCTGGTATGCAAGATGAAAAAGTCCATGTATGGTTTAAAACAATCACTAAGGATGTGGTATAAAAAAAATTGATACTTATATGCTGGGACTTGGCTTCACAAGAAGTAAAGAGGATCACTGTGTGTATTTTAAATTAATTGGTGATCATTTGATTTATTTGGTCTTCTATGTGGATGACATGTTGATGATAGGAAACAACAAGGAGATTATATAGGATGTGAAAACTCAGTTGTACTCTAAATTTTAATTGAAGGATCTAGGTGCTTCAAATTTCATTTTTGGCATGGAAATTAAAAGAGATTTAAAAAAGATGAAACTTTGGTTAAATTAGAGAAAGTATTTTGAGACAATATTGCAGAGGTTTAATATGCAGGAATGTAAACCGATCAAGGTCCCTATTCCTGTTGGTGTAAATTTATCTATGGATCAGTGTCCCAAGACATAGGAAGAGGAGGAGGACATGTCTCGTGTTCCATATGCGAGTGCAGTTGGCAGTTTGATGTATGCAATTGTTTGTACTAGACCTGACGTTGCACATGCACTGGGAATTTTGAGCAGGTATATGTCAAAACTAGGGAAGTAGCATTAGACAACAATAAAAAGGGTTTTCAAGTATTTGCATGGCACTGCTAGCTATGGATTGTGATACCAAGTAAGACTAGGATTGGATAGAGTGTTGGACATACATGGATTTGTGGATGTAGACTGGGATGGAGATTTGGATCATAGGAGATCTACAAGAGGGTATGTGTTTAGCCTATTTGGAGGAGCAATCAGTTGGATGGGCAAAAGACAGAGTGTAGTGGCACTTTCAACTATAGAAGCTGAATACATGGTAGCCACTCATGCAAGTAAGGAAGCAATATGGTTACAAATATTGTGTTCAGGTATTGGGTTGGTACAACAAGCTGTAAGGATAGATTGTGACAGTCAAAGTACAATTTTTCTAGCAAATAAACCGACTTATCATTCAAAGAAAAAACATATTGATATTCAATATCACTTTGTGAGAGGCATGGTTGAAGAAAAGGAAGTGTTGTTGATGAAGGCGGAAACTTTGAAGAATGTTTCAGATTCATTAAAAAAATCTGTGAGCACTGAGAAGTTCTCTTGGTGTAGAGCATCCATAGGCATTGTTGCCCTGGATTGTTGACTATGTAATCCTATATGTAAAGAAAAAACAAGTGGGAGAATGTTGGGCATGTGTTATATTATTTGGATGACTAGTCACAATGTTTTCTATGTTGCACCGGGTGTGCTTCCCCCATGATTTTTTTACCTCGGGAAATGTGTCACATTTTTTCTTCATTTTTTGTGTCACCTCAATTTTTGTGTCCATTGTTGGGCGATTTTTGCCGTTTTTTTTCTATTTCCAGTTAAGGAATTAGGGTTGTTGACTAATCCAAGTCATTGGGTTAGGGTTTTGTATACTGTTGGCTCCTATATGTATATTGTATTGGAAATAATGTATCACTATGAATGGATATAGAATATGATGGTTTTCTCAGTTTGGGTTTATAGGGGAAAAATCTCTGTGTAATGTGTGTATTTTCCATTGTATCTTTTCTGTTCTTTTATTGAAAATCTCTTTGCAATAAAATATTGTACAAGGTTAAAATCTACAATATGGAATTCCAGACCAATTCGGTTCAAGACCTAGAAATCCTAGAAACAACCTTTGAAACATATATGGTACAAGAACAACCTCTTAGTCTGTGGTACGAAATGGCATATGAGAAAGTAACATGCACCAACTATGAGGAGACAATTAATTTTGAGTTTCCTATTAGAGATCCTGGTGGGGGTAGCACAAATGAAGAACATTCCCCCATCTGCTCAGCCATATTTCCATGGTTTTGACAACAAAGACCCCGATGCATTCTTGTTTGAGTTTGATATGCTTTTTAGGAGTTATGATTCTTCTACTACTACCCAAAAATTGAAATTGTTTCCTGCCACCCTAAAAGGTGCATCCCTCTGATGGTTCATGGGATTCATTTGGGATAACATTCAAACCTGGGATGAGATGAAGAAAGTGTTGTTGAAAAAATATCAGGACTACTGCAAGGCCAAAGAACTCAAAGAAGAAATATTCAAAATGATGCAAAAAGAGGATGAAATTTTGGAGGATTACGTGGAGCGATTTTGGTATAACCTTCAAATATCAAAACAAAGTGAGTTGAGTAAGGAAACAATGAGAACGATTCTTTTAAGAGTAATAAGAGATGAGTGCGTAGAGCTTCTAAATCTGATGGGATTATGAGATGTGTCCCAATTTTATTATGATGAGGTATGTGACTTGTGAAAATGATGTTCAAGAGGGAACTCAAAGACTCGTGGAATCTCTAGAGACATGAATTGTATGGTTACAAAATGTACTACAAGAATAAGAGTCATGAGGGTTGAAATTGGTAATATGTTTGAAATTTTCAAAACTGATATTATCAGTTCTTTAAGTTCAAAATTGGATGTTTTATAGATTAAGAATAAGTAGGAGGAGTTCAAAAAATATTTATCTATATTATGTCATAAATGCCAAAAGAAGCACCCTTTGAGGGAATGTCCCTTGGAAAACATTGAAATTTGTGGCACTTGTGAAGAATCCCATTCCACCAGCAATTTCCCTGTCAAGAAATGAGACACACTTACACACTAAACCTAGCAKAAGAGAAGAATAATTTAATCAAGAACATAAATGACAAAGCAATCACATAGTACACATAGATTTTACCTTKKAAACCCAAACCGGGAAAACCAACATTCCTTGAGTGTTCTTATCTCTTGTTGTCTKATTCAATATGAATAAAATGTTACATGTCTAACCTTTTTCCACAACTATGACACAATGGACATCATACCCTCTTTCTTCCGCAAGAACAATTATGTAGCCAATCTGACTTACATTTGCATGACCAACAAYCCACATCTAAAGATTTATCTAAAGATTGACTATATTACGATTCATTGATTAKAATTTACAACCTTACAACATACCTCTTTATATGATTTACCATAGGAAAAATCCTAAAGAAATGGCACCCAAAAATGGTTATAGATCCATTCATATCATTGACTACAAATTCCTCTTTCGGTTTTTATTCAGTCGCTACACATCCTCTTGTCGACCTCTTTTCAGTTGACCTCTTTGACTTTTTGTCAATGCCTTTACCATGTCGAAACAACTCGACCTTCAACTTCGAATTTACCCAGTCAACTAGCGTCTACCTTCGACTTGTTGTCAATCCACCTCGACTTCGACTATCAGTGGACCCACCTCGACTTTCACTACAAATAATATAACAACCGAACATTCTCCCACTTGTTGTTTTCTTTGCTAAATCCAGGAGGCCCTCGAAATTCCATTCACAGACCTAGGGAAACAATGCCCATTGCCTCTCTGCACCAAGATAACTTCACAACACTCACAGACTTGGTCAATGAGTCTACTATGTTTTCCAACATGTCTACTTTCTCCAACAACACCTTGTTACTTTCCACCATGTCTATCACGAAATGGTATTGTAAATAAATGTTCTTAGTCTTCAAATGATAAGAAGGGTTCTTTGCCAAAAATATTTCTCTTTGAATATCACAACTTATATTCATATCTCTCTACTCAAACTCGATTCCTGAACACAACCTTTGCAACCATATTTCTTCTTGGCTTCCATGAGTGGATGCATGGTATTTAGCTTCTGTTTTTTACAAGGCTACAACCTCTTGTTTCTTACTCATCCAGATTATTACTCTAACGAACATCTTGAAGACATATCCATTGGTGAACCTCCATTGATCGAAATGTCTAGCCCAGTAAGCATCGAAAAATCCATATACATTTAATTTNAAAAGAAGCACCCTTTGAGGGAATGTCCCTTGGAAAACATTGAAATTTGTGGCACTTGTGAAGAATCCCATTCCACCAGCAATTTCCCTGTCAAGAAATGAGACACACTTACACACTAAACCTAGCAGAAGAGAAGAATAATTTAATCAAGAACATAAATGACAAAGCAATCACATAGTACACATAGATTTTACCTTTTAAACCCAAACCGGGAAAACCAACATTCCTTGAGTGTTCTTATCTCTTGTTGTCTGATTCAATATGAATAAAATGTTACATGTCTAACCTTTTTCCACAACTATGACACAATGGACATCATACCCTCTTTCTTCCGCAAGAACAATTATGTAGCCAATCTGACTTACATTTGCATGACCAACAACCCACATCTAAAGATTTATCTAAAGATTGACTATATTACGATTCATTGATTATAATTTACAACCTTACAACATACCTCTTTATATGATTTACCATAGGAAAAATCCTAAAGAAATGGCACCCAAAAATGGTTATAGATCCATTCATATCATTGACTACAAATTCCTCTTTCGGTCTTTAGTCAGTCGCTACACATCCTCTTGTTGACCTCTTTTCAGTTGACCTCTTTGACTTTTTGTCAATGCCTTTACCATGTCGAAACAACTCGACCTTCAACTTCGAATTTACCCAGTCAACTAGCATCTACCTTCGACTTGTTGTCAATCCACCTCGACTTTGACTATCAGTGGACCCACCTCGACTTTCACTACAAATAATATAACAACCCAACATTCTCCCACTTGTTGTTTTCTTTGCTAAATCCAGGAGGCCCTCGAAATTCCATTCACAGACCTAGGGAAACAATGCCCATTGCCTCTTTGCACCAAGATAACTTCACAACACTCACAGACTTGGTCAATGAGTCTACTATGTTTTCCAACATGTCTACTTTCTCCAACAACACCTTGTTACTTTCCACCATGTCTATCACGAAATGGTATCGTAAATAAATGTTCTTTGTCTTCAAATGATAAGAAGGGTTCTTTGCCAAAAATATTTCTCTTTGAATATCACAACTTATATTCATAGCTCTCTACTCAAACTTGATTCCTGAAAACAACCTTTGCAACCATATTTCTTCTTGGCTTCCATGAGTGGATGCATGGTATTTAACTTCTGTTTTTGACAAGGCTACAACCTCTTGTTTCTTACTCATACAGATTATTACTCTAACGAACATCTTGAAGACATATCCATTGGTGAACCTCCATTGATCCAAATGTCTAGCCCAGTAAGCATCGAAAAATCCATATACATTTAATTTACCTCTGTCACCTCTAGGTTTTCCTTGGTAGCATATAACATAGTCCTTCATGCCACACAAATACCTAAATACTCTCTTGACAACTGTCTAGTGATCCTCTCCAGGTGTCGACATGTATCTTCTCAAGACTCCCACTACATGGGAAACGTTTGGTCAAGTGCATACCATCACATACATTAGACTACCAACAAAACTTGCATAGGGAACACGTGTCATGTCCTCAATTTCTTCTTGTGTATTTGGACATTGTTCAATAGTTAGCCTTGCTCCCATAGGAATGGACACCTTCAATGGTTTTCAATCCAACATGTTGAAATGTTTAAAAACTGTTTCAATATGTTTCGTCTGATTCAACCAGATCTTTCTAACAAATCAATCTCTCTTAATATCCATTCCCAAGATGAATTTAGCTACACTGAGATCCTTCATTTTGAACTTGGAGCATAACTACTTCTTCACCTCCTTTATTGTGTCCATGTTGTTTCCAATCAACAACATGTCATAGACATGCAAAGCTACATATATGAAACAACCACCTTCTTCCTTGGAATATATATAATGATCAACTTTGATTCTCACAAATCCCAATCTAAGGATGTATGTGTTGAAATTCTGGTACCACATCCTTGGTGATTACTTTAGACCATAAAGGGATATTTTTAATTTTACACACCAAATATTTATTTCCGTTTACAACAAATCCTTTAGCCTATTTCATGTAGATTTCCTCTTCCAGGTCCCCATGTAGGAACATTGTCTTCACATCCATCTGTTCTCTTTCTAGATCAAATGTTGTAGCCACATACATTATTACTCTAATGGAAGTTAATTTTTCAACAGGGGAAAAAATCTCACCGAAGTTGACTCCCTCGACTTGGGAATATCCTTTCGCTACTAGTTGAGCTTTGAACTTCTTGACTTGTCCTATGACATTCATATTTTTCTTGAATACCCATTTTCTACCAATGGTATTTATTCCACTAGGTAACTTGACTAAATCCCATGTCTCTTTATTTTGCAAGGATTCCATCTCTTTGACCATGGTGTCTTTCTAGAGTTTACCCTTTGCTGAGTTGACTGTCTCATCGATCGACTTGGGCTCATTGTCGATGGCATTTAACATGAATTCAGAATAAAATTCAGGAGAAATATACATTTTGACTATTTTTCTTACTCTTTCTGACCTCCTTACCACTGTATTATGTTGTTCCACCTCTTCATATGATTCAGTAGACTCATCTGAATCAAATTATTCCTTCCTTAGTTCAAATCAAACCATCTCAGAATTATTCTCGATCTGAACAATTTCTTTAGGCTCAGACTTACCTCCGACGTCTATAAAGACCACATATCGATTGTACAGTGTTCTCCTTGATGCAAGATCCCATAGGTTATATCCTTTCATTCATTCTTTGTGTCCAATGAAAATACATTTGACTTCCTTATTGTCCAACTTTATCCTTTTTTCCTTGGGAACATGCACAAATTCATCACATCCAAATAATTTGAGATATGAAACCGAAGGATTCTTAGCACACCATACCTCATTTGTTTCCATGTCAACTAACGCCAATGAAGGATATATATTTAGTAGATATCTTGCAGTTTCGACTACCTCCACCTAGAATTGTTATGCTATCCCAACACCACTGAGCATTCTTTGTGTCCAATGAAAATACATTTGACTTCCTTCTTGTCCAACTTTCTCCTCTTTTCCTTGGGAACATGCACAAATGCATCACATCCAAATACTTTTAGATATGAAACCGAAGGATTCTTAGCATACCATACGTCATTTGTTGTCATGTCGACTAATGCCAACGAAGGAGATGTATTCACCAGATATCTTGTAGTGTTGACTACCTCCACCCATAATTCTTGTGCTATCCCAACACCACTGAGCATTCTTCTTGCCTTATCCATCAATGTTCTATTCATTCTCTCGACAAATCCATTTTCCTGTGGGGTATATGGTGTGGTAGTTTTGCGTGCTATGGCACACTGCTTATTGAACTGATCAAATTATTTTCCACATAATTAACCACTGTTTTTAGTTCTCAACACATTGATCTTCTTATCTATCTAGTTTTCTACAAGAGCTTTAAACTATTTAAATTTCTCTAAAACCTCTTATTTTTTCCTTAGAAAATATATCCATGTCTTCCTGGAAAAATCATATATGAAGGAGACATAATGTAAGGATCCACCAAGTGAAGGCACTGTAATAGGGCCAAACACATCAATATGCACCAATTCTAGAATCCCATTTTCCCTTGTCACTCTAGATGGGAACCTCACCCGACTTTGTTTTCCATATATGCAATGTTCACAAAAGTCAACTTCTAAATCACATTCAGGAAAAACTTCGACCATACCTTTGTTGTGCATAGCTCGTAGTCCTTTTTCTCCAAAGTATCCCATACTCTCGTGCCATAGCATGGTCCGGTCGACTTTATCATGTCTTGTCGAGTCAGTTTGTATCGACTCATCTGAAGTCGAGTCAAGTTGACTTCAGGAGAAACAATGTTGTTGCATCTAGTCGAGTTGACATTCCCTAACATCTTGTACAAGGTTCCAATCCAAACTCCTTTCATTAATACCATCTCACCTCTGACCATCTGCATGAATCCTTCTGAAACAGAGTGTGCACTCCAACATCACTCATCTTGATGAAAAATATGGTTTCTTACAAAACCTAGAATGTGTAGCACACTTGGAAGGGTTCTTTTCCTCCCATCATGTAGTATCATTCGAAATATTTCATGTCCAACATCACCTCCATCATATCATTCATACTCGCAGAACCATTCTCTATGTGGTTTCATATGATAGGATGCTCTTGATTCGATCAACCAAACAACTTGATCCGACTGTGTACTGGTCGATTCCAGGTACACATCAACTTCTTTATCCAAGGTCATATTTCTCTGTATTGAATGATTTTATTCATATCCCGTATTGACTTCCATCGCCATCGACTTATGTTCCTTTTTGTAATGCCTAGATTTACCGTATTTCCAACATCTTCTTGTTGACTGAACCGGGTATTTAGATACACCCTTCAACTTGTACTTTCTACTAGAGAATTTTTCTTCATCTCTTTCAACCGATCGACCTCTCACCACTAAAGCATATTTGGTCTACTCTTCCATGTTCTTTCTTCTCATTTCTTCTGACAGTAAAGAAGCAACCACGTCTTCTAGAAATAGTGTGGTTGTATTACTCCATATAGCCAAGACTAATCTATCCCAGGAGTTTGGAAAATAACATAATAGGCTAATGCACTTCTACTCCTAAGTGATTTTAATATACATAGATGATAACTGACTTAAAATGGTATTAAATGCATTTAAATGCTAAATCACCAAAATACCATAACTTATTCTAATAAAATTTCAATTTATTTCTTAGAAACAACTTATTTACCATATATTTTGACTGGTATAAGCTTTTGATCTTGTCCCATAGTTTCTTGGTTGAATCTTCACTTGAGACATTTAGCAATATCGAATCTGCAAGACAAAGCTAAATCATACTTCTTTCTCTTCTTTTGAGTTTCTCCCATTCTTTCGTTTGCATGCCTATCAGATGGGTACATGGAAAAACCATTTCCCATTATTCTCGATCTACAAGAAGATATTCCTTTTTAATCTTTCAAAGCTCAAAATTATGGCCATTGAATTTTTCTATCTCTATTGTTGAACTTCTCACCATTCTTTACCACGATCTTTAACACAATTTATAACTTACAACTCTTACTATACTTAGGGTTTACCTCTCAGATTCAATATTGGTAAATCAAGATCTGATACATAGGTCAAATCTTAACACAACTTTGATACCACTTGTCAAGAAATGAGACACACTTCTACAATAAACCTAGCATAAGAGAAGAAGAATTTGATCAAGACCGTAAATGACAAAGCAATCAGACAATACATAGAGATTTTACCCTGGAAACCCAAACCAGGAAAACCAACATTCCTTGCATGTTCTTCTCTCTTGTTGTCTTATTCAATCTAAATAAAAGGTTACATGTCTAACATTGGTCCACACCTAAGACACAATCGACATCATACTCTCTTTCTTCCACAACAACAAATTTATAGCCAGTTCAGATTACATATGCATGACCAACAACCTACATCTAAAGATTTGTTTAAAGATTGGATATCTTACAATTCATTTATTAGACTTTATGATCTTACAACACACCTCTTTATAGGATTTAAAATAGGCAAAACCCTAAATAAATGGTGCCTAAAAATGGTTACAGATCCATGTAGATCATTGGTTACAAATCCCATGAATCTCGAGATTCTGTTACAGTCGACTCCAAGTTGGATTACCAGTTGACTATTAGTCAGCCTTCATTCGGTCTTTATTCGTTCGCCACACGCCCACCTATTGACCTCTTGTCGTTTGACCTCTTCAATTTGTTGTTAATTAATTTACCGTGTCGAACCACTTCGACCTTCGACTTCGACTTTACCCAATCGACTAACCTCGACCTTTGACTTGCTGTCGATCCACCTCGAATTTGACCATCAGTCGGTCCACCTCAACTTTCACTGCAAATAATATAACAATTGAACATGCCCTTCCTTACCAAGAATTAAGGCAATATGTCAAGGGGAGAAAGAGGCATCAAGTTCACTTTATGTGATGGCACCACATAAACCATGGAATCCCAGGCCTTCAGGTATTGTTCAAAATTATGCTTCTCAATTTATTTATTCTCATAATCAAATGTGGAACACTCTTATG
>JZKD02S2304104.1:0-18723 GCA_000966675.3 Picea glauca | reverse complement strand
AGGAGGTTGCCCCCTCGAAGAGGCTTATTATCTGAAATTATCTCTTTTTCAAGGCGTTGAGTACTTTTCCTGAGGTTTTTATATGCTATATTGATGTTTGGTTCTTAACACTTTTATATGCGTTTTTCGATATCAAGGATTGGAGAAAACAGTTTTGAGTAGACCTCTTTTCGCCCTGATGTGCCTCTGATGGCACCACACATCCAAGAAATGAAACCATGGTATTTTCCCTGGCCCACCTTTGAAAAATTATCCTCTGCGCTACTTCAATGCCCGATATGTGTCTTGGTCGTCGATCTAGGTCACTCCAAGATCTACGGTCTGTCAGGTCTCATCAACTTTCGATATCGTGGGTTGGAAAGAATGGTGGGTAGACCACTTTTCGCCCCAATGTGCCTCTGAAGGTGCCACGCGTCCATGGAATGAAACCATGGTATTTTCCCCGGCTCGCCTTCGAAAAATTATCTCTCACACTATTTCATTGCCCGATATGATTGTTGACCATTGATCTGTGGCATTTGAGATCTGTGGTTGGACGATTCCCATCACCCCCACGTCTCCGCTATATTTTTCCATATGTCGCCATATGTGACCTTATCCTCCAAACTATCACACTTCCATAGCGATGTATCTCTTCGCTAAATTTCCGAGACTTGGATCCTATCTGAAAATTGTTATGGTGATAACATAGGCTCCAACTAGGGATGCTATCCTCCCTGTGAGGTAGCAAAGAATTTTAGACTAAGTGCCTACCCATTGGGCGGTGGTTTATTCATGTATTTTGAATCTGCTGGTCTTTATTCAAAAACTCAAAATTGACCCAGCATAGCTCAGGGCCTTCACCTCAGGCCTCAACTATGCTGCTTTTATTCCAACTTCTTCATGTGAAAAAAAAAAACACAAAATGATTATGTACAATGAATGGAAGGGGTGATGATTTTTAAATGATATAATTCTTGAGGAGCCTGCCATTCAAAGACCCTCCTCCAGTAAGCTCTCCATTACTCTCCTGTAACAAGTAGGCATTGCTCCCACGGTATGCTGCAATTTTGAACGGGCCCAACCATAGGTGATCAAATTTCCCATTTTTTCCCTTATCTTTGTTTATGGCATCCCATTTTAGTACCCAATCTCTTGGTTCGAATTCATCCACCTTGGTATGTCTGTAGAAATCCTCTTTAATCTTGTCTTGGTGCAGCTGGGCATTATGGAAAACCTTTTATATGGTATGTTGTACACTGATGAGTTCATCCACCCTTCTTCGTGTGTCGTCTTGCTCCTGCAACAATATCATTATCGGCAACCCAAATGTAGTAGGAAAAATTGCTTCAATGCCATAAACGATCTGGAAAGGAGATGTTTCTATGGACCTCTTAGGGGATATTTTTTCAGCCCACAGTGCATGGATGAGATTTTTGTGCCATGCCTTTTTATTCTCTTGCAACAATTTTTTATGATTCTGACTAAGCTTTTATTTGAAGACTCAACCAATCCATTCCCTTGAGGGTAGTATGATGTAGAATGGCCAAGGGTGATATTGTAATCACTGTAGAATTTTTTTATTTTCTTGGATTTGAAAGTTGTTGCATTGTCTATTATAATCTTGATTGGGCATCCAAATCTGGATAGAATATTGTCTTCTAAGAATCGAATGATAACATCATATGTCGCTTTCCTGGTGGGAACTGCATCAATCCACTTAGTGAAATAATATGTTGCTTTCAGGATCTATTTATGTTGAGATGAGGATTGTGGATGTATTTCCCCTATAAAATCAAGGCCCCGTTGTCTGAAAGGAGCTTCCACTAAAATGGGTTTTGAAGGAAGAGACTGCAATTTTCCTTTCCCATCGAAGATTTGACATTCATGGCACTTTGAAACCTCTTTATAAAAATCAGAAAAAAATGCTAGGCCAATAAAATTCAGCGCTCATAATTTTATGCGCGGTTGTCTTCCATTAATGATAACCTCTACAGTCACCTTTATGGAACTCTCTGATGGTTTTCTCTACTTCCTTCTATCAAACATCTCAATAAAATCCCTCTTGGATCTTTCCATTATAGCAATTCGTTCACTATACAAAAATTTTCTACCTTCAATTTTAAGAATATGGCTTTTGTTTTACTGAATTCCGGAGGAGCCTGCAAATTTTTAAACACAAAGATGATATCCACATACCATGCAGAGTCAAGGAACTTCTTGGATATCAATGGAGTTTCCTTTTCCTCTTCTACAACTTCTGACAGGTCTGCGATGAAATTTATTCCTAAAATATCACGATTCGTCTGTGCCATTAGCTTTGCCAACCCCTGTCCCTTGATCAACTTTGTGGGTTTGATTTCAAGATCATATTCTAATAGTACTACAATCCATTTCCCCCTCTTTCCTTCAGGATCAGGCTAAGTCAAGATGTCTTTTATTGAACTATTGGGTACATAAGAAGTGGTATGGCAGTGTAGGATGTAGACTCTTAATTCTTTCAAGGCCTTTACTAGAGCATATGCTTGCTTCTCCATGATGTCATATTTTAAAGGAGAATACCTCATTGTCTTGTTGTAATACGCTATTGGCTTCTCAAAATTCTGGTCATCTTTCTGGAGTAGCACACTTGCAATTGTGTGTTTTGAGGCAAAAGAGAATAATATGAAATCTTTCTCAAAATTGGGACTAGCCAGTACAGGAGCCTTCGTCAATGCCACCTTGATGTCTTCAAAATATTTTCTAGCCTCAGGAATCCACTTTATTTCATTTCCCTTCCTGAGCACGTTGGTAATATGTTTTATGATTTCAGCCAAATTAGGGATGAATCTCCTCAGAAAGTTCACTTTTCCCAGGAAAAATTGTACTTCCTTTTTACTTCTAGGTATGCCAATTTTTAGGATTCCCTCAACTCTGTCGGGGTCTACCTTTATCCCTTCTTTTGAAATAATGTTTCCTAGTAGCTTTCCTTCTTCCATGGCGAAATTTGACTTCTTAGGATTTAATGAGATCCCGAAATTTCTGCATTTTTGAAATTCCCTTCTGAGATGTTTGAGGTGTTCCTCATCTAAGGCAGAATACACAGTGATATCATCCGGGTATATAACAATGAATTTGTCTTTTTCATCAGCAAACGCTATGTTCATAGCTCTTTGAAATGTTGCCCATGCATTCATAAGACCAAACAACATTTTTTCATACATGAATGTTCCCCATGGTGTGGTAAATGTTGTCTTCTCCTGATCGTCAGGGTGCACCATAATCTGATTGTATCCAAAGAAACCATCTAACATTGACATATTCTAAGAGCCCACCACCTTCTGTAAAATATGATCCATTTTGGGCAATGCGTAGTTGTCCTTAAGAGATACCTTATTCAGGTTTCTGAAATCCACACACAACTTGATTTCTCCACTCTTTTTTCTAACTGGCACCAGATTTTCCACCCATTTGGAAAACCTTAGGGACACTATGATTTTGGATTCAAATAGTTTATTCAATTCTTTCTCTGTCAAAGGCAGCATCAAAGGATTTATCCTTCTCAATTTATTTTTGAATGGTTTGTGATCTTCCTTTATTGGGATAACATGTTGGATTATACTGGTATCATAAACTTTCATCTCATCATAACTCCAAGAAAAAACATCAGGGAACTCTTTCATTAATTTGACATACCTTTCCTTGACTTCAGGCATGAGATTTTTGGACAGCTTGATGATTTTTGGATCTTCTGGAGTCCCAATATTGCAATCTTCCACATTCCCTTCATTTACTGTAATCTTTGGACTTCTAGCCACATCAATATTATCAAAGTGTTTCTCCAAGGGGACCAGACCTTTGGGAATGATGTTGCTCTTTAGATGAACGATATCTATGCCTGCAATCTGATTGTCAAAATACCCTTCCTTTGTGAAAGCAGCTACATCCACCTCATCATCACAATATTCGTCATCAATGTTTAAATTCTCGAACTCATTCTCCAGCTTGAGGAAGCTTTCTATATGTTTATCATCCTTGAAAACTTGTCACTGCTTCATATTATATGGTACTGCTGGCATGTACTTGACCTCAACCTTGTATCTTTTTTCAGGGAAAATTGGAACTCTGAAAACTGTTGCTGAAGTAGCTAAGGCATCAACAACCTGATTTTGTTCTCTTGGAATTGTTGAAAGATTACATTCTAGAAACTTCTCAAGGAGGTCTAGTACCATATTTATATAAGCCCTCGGTCTGGGGTGTTTTTCTTGGTATATTCCTTTGATTTGATTTATAATTAGCTCAGAGTATCCATGTACAACAATTCTTTTGGTACCCAATTCTTCCAAAAATTTCAACCCCAATATTAATGCTTCATATTCAGCCATGTTATTTGTGCATTCAAACACAAGCTTATAAGAACATAATTTGGAGTCTCTTTTGGGATGATTGATCGATACGCCAGCTCTAGCTCCTTCTCTGCATGCAGCTCCATCGAAATTCATTTTCCATATCTGATCCTTTACATCATCTTGTTCCTCTGAAAACTTCTCTATTTGTTGGTCGAGCTTGTCTTTGTCAGCCATAATGATTTATGTTTCCTCTTATTTGGAGCACAAGTCATTGAAGAAAATAGAAGACCCCAATTCAGTTTCCACTGAATAGATAGGATGATTGCTAGGCTGTGATTTGTTTTTGACCATGTTTTTAATAAAAAACTCTTTGTACAATATTTTGTCTTGACCAAAGACGGGAATAGTGGCATATGACATGTCCATCTAGAGGGTTCCTTTTAATTTTGCAGCCCATGACCTGAACAACAGTATACCAAATTTTGGAGGGATATCAGCGACCACTACGTCCATCACCATATTCTTTGTGGGGATTTGTGCCAAAGACACCACCATATCTTTGATCGGGCCAAGGCATTTCACCTTTCTTGAATTGAAAGAGAACAGATCTTTATAAGGTCTTATGACATCGAGACCCAATTGGTCCATGACCACTTTGGGCATCAGGTTGTGAGATGCTCCTGAATCCAACATAGCATTGTGCAGAGTCATGTCGTGGATTTTTAAACTGACATAAAAAGGAGGCACTTCTTCATTTTCATGGATTTATTCTACTCTCGATCCAAATAAGATGGTTGGGTGATCATCTTGTATGTTTAGGGTATCAAAGGTTTGCCCCATCTTAAGCATCCTGGTGATCTAATTTCTATACTCACTATTCTTGATTAATTCATTAAATGGTATAGGAATTTTGATCTTGGTCATCTCACTTTCAAAATTAAAAGAGGATGAAGTCTTCTCTACCTCTTTGGTGACCATTTCTTTCCTCGCTTCCAATAATTTATTCTGAGGTTATTCTTTCTGCTTCCCTTTTCTACAGTACCCTTTACAGCAAAATCTTTTGCAGCTGAGTCTTTTGCAGCTGAATCTTTTTTGGCCTGACTTGCAAAAGGTATGTTACTCTAAGCTTCTTTGGTGGGATTTCCCTTTGGAGGATTTGGAAGTACCTTTTGATTTCAAAGGTTATATTGTCTTTGGAATTGCATGATGGATTTTTTCAATAATGTCTCGTAATCTTCCCTTTCTATTAATACCCTTTCTTCCTCATCTTGCAAAAAGATCTCACTTGCATCCATGAACTGGTCGTGTTCTTCTTTGGTCAAAAATACCTATATTTATTTATCACCGCAACAGTTCATGTTGTCTTCAAAATATCCATCATAATCCTCATTCACATAATTATTTTGGAAAGGAGGTCTGAATTATTGTTCCCCCTGATTTCCTTGATTTGCCTAATTTGCCTGATCTGCTTGATTTGCTTGGTTCCCCTGATTCCTTTGCTCTCTTTGTCTAATCTGTGGGATTTCGGGTCTCATTGGATTTCTGGGTGGACCATCAACCTATTCTATGGGGTTAGCCCTGTTACCCAAAGCCATTATTTCCATGTTTCTCATCATTTCTTCAAACCTTTCCTCTGATGTTTGTGATGTTGAAGGTTGTGTTTTATCCTGAGTTATGTTTGTGTCCCTGCCAGGGTTAGTTTTCATCTTCCCTGAAGCCATTAGGTTCACTTCAACCTCTATGGCATCGATCATCATATCATCCAATATGGTAGATCTTTGTTCTCTTAATAATAAAGCAAAGCCACTTTCAAAAGAACCAACATATATGAGCTAAGCAGCTTTAGGGGGGGGTTTACTTCAACAGGAATTGCATTATAGACCTTCAGGAATCTAGCTGAAAACTCCTACATTGTTTCGGCAGGTGATCTCTTCATGTTATTGTACTATGTCAACAACTGAAGACTATTTTTCTTATTCCCCCCATTTTGCAAGGAATATTGTCTCAAAGGCTTCGAAATTTGCGATACTAGCTGGTGGAAGGGCTCTGAACCACTTCCTCACTTCTCTTGCAAGACTTTGTGTAAACAACCTCATCTTCACATATTCAAAGTCCACCTCTTCCAAGTCTATGAAATAGTTAATCCATCCTAGATTCTTCTGAGTTAATATGTTACCTTCAACATCATATAGTTTGATCCTTGGGTTTTAATCTTGAGGAAAATCATGTAGTTGAGTAGGCAGTATGAGGGGAGAAAATATGGCTTCCATAGTTGTTGTGAGGGGTCGGAGTGGTTTTTGGTTCTGAGCAAGGATCACTAAAGTCTTGGCAGATGCGGCTAGAATAAAATCTAAGAATCTCTTTTCATCAAAGATAGTCTCGCTTAAACAAGATTCAGACTTAGTTCTGAATAGGACTTGCTCAAATTTCACATCAAAATTGAGGTCTTCAATGATAGTCGCTCCGTCCTTGGGAAAGGACAGATATCAATCCAGTAGCAACACTGAGGTTACTGGATTTTCTTTTCTTTTACGTACAATATTTTCAGTGTCAGACACATGGATTCCAGCTTCTGGGTCTAGGTTTCTCCTGCTGTGGATTTTCTTAGGAGCCATGATTTCTATCTCACACGGTGTGGTGCAACTGATCTCTGAGTAACGAAGTTGCAAGGGTAAAAATAATCACATCCAATAAGGTATTTGATCCACTGTCACCCTCAGGGATCAAACTAAAGCTTTAAGTTGTTTTTCCGAGGGAAGATTTTTCAATTTCGTCCCCGGCAACGGCGCCAGAATGTTAGCACTCTGTCTGGCTAATAGAAAAATGACAGAGGTAATTGTTTCAACCAGCTTTAGAGCTGAGGCACTATCCTTCTCACCTCAGAGAGGGATCTCTCGTGTCACTTGATATTTATTTGGAAATCAATGGCTAGATTTTGTTTGTTTGGGGGTTTTTAATAAAGGTGTTGGCAATGAAGGGGAGGAACACTTAGGGATATGGAGTCAAAATTCTGAAAGTGAATGAAAACAATGATCATCTGGTAGAACTCTCCAGAGGATAAAGGATAAATGAGGCAAAGAATCTGAGTTATATTTGAATTTAAGTAGAGTGTAGGAAGATAGAGAAAACAAATAATTGCATCAGAGAATTACTGAAATGAATTATGAATTCATTAAAAATAAAATTACACAGTTTAAATTGCTTAAGCCAAGAGCATCACAAGATGAATCCTGGGCCTTTAACTATCCAATTTAAACAAAAGAAAATGCAAATGGAATAAAATATCACAGGAAATACATACAATGAAGGAAGACAAAGCTCATACCACCACCATTAGAATCTTTTCATAGAGACTTCAAAGCTTCTGCATATATATTCAATTCAGCTTCAGAAAGTTACAATAGAGTTTGAAACAAACAAAAAGGTGCCCTTGCACTTCTGCCAACATTAATTCATTCAAATGTCCCATTCGATTACAATGGCTGAACTTGAAATGTTTCAGCTTCTAAAACTGATTATAATAATTTCAAATGACAGTCTCGGTATATGAACCGATTTAAAATGATTAAACAAAAATATGTTTCAAAACTAGGGACGGATTTCTCTGACTGCTCATCTTCCTTCACGACATCTTTCTTGCCCTGATCTTATGTCGAACTTGTTGGTTTGGTGACACCTGGAGGTTACTTACTGGTTCCGGGAAAACTGCATTTCGTCTTGCCCAGCCGCACGATTTCCTTCCACTATGAGTCAGAAGGAATCTCATAATCCATAATCTCCTTTATCAAAATATCCAGGTCAATGCACGTAGCGTAGGACATAGTCGGCAGCCCAATCTTCATTGTTTTAAACTGATTCAAAATCTCAAAGTTTGTGGCCAAATACTCTACCAAACTTGGGCCTTTCAGACTTTCCTCCATAGCTTCAAATTTGGAATGATCCATTCTACATTGAATTAGGAGAGAATTGTAGTCTTCTTGATTGTATAATTTACCTTTTCCATCCCAAAATGGTGGGAGGCCCTTGATAAACAATTGTTCAAATGTATCCTTAAACTCCTGTATATTGTGCTCAATTTGCATAGCTTTGTTTTGAACCGATTTGAGCAAGTTGTTCTTGGTGATGATCCTCCTGGCCCAGATGATCAACGCAGTTTTGTCCTTTACCCCAATAGTCTGAAGATCAGCAGTGGGCATACAATTCAGCAAATCAATAGCGTTCTGGGCCCATTCTAAGAGTTTCTTAGCTAATGTTTCATTAACAACAGTACACCTTCTTCGATCCGTGGTAGCCACGTTGTCTTTGTCATTTATAAAATTCAGATAAACCCTGAACTTAGCAGCCTCTGTAGCAATAGCATCCCAGATCACATGTTTATCTCCTTGTAAAAATGTTTTACCTTTTAACCTCATTTTCAGCTTGTTTACTCTCTCTTCCAAATCTTGATTCTCTCTTTGGAGTTGATCCATCTTTTCATCTTTTATTTTCATCTCTTGTTTCAACTTTTCTAAGACCTCCTTAAGGCTTTTGATTTCCCCTGTCTGTAAACTTACTTGGGACATAACTTGAACCAATCCATCAGTGCTTGATCTAGCTTCTGTATTGGAAGGTATAATAACATCCATATCTGATTTTTCTACCTATCCCTGTAACCAATTTTCTTTCTCTTTTTCTAGCTACAACACTTTAGCTTTGTAATTTAGTGCTTCTTTTCTGAACGTCTCCTTCTCTTGCTCTAGTGAAGCTAGCTCTAATGTCTGTGGATATTCTATGGAGGACATCTTCAGCTTCTTCTTTAGGCTTTGGATCATCTTCGCTTTCTCATCTAAAGAATCATTTACCCCTTGAGGGCCTTCAGATTCTAATCTTTTGACCTGTGTTTGCCAGGATTTGTTGAATGTTTTCTCCTGCTTCAATTGACCATCTAATTTGAGTGCATGTGTTGTCAATCTCGAAACCCTCAGACCTAAACTCTGGTAGTCTAAATATAGCATGTCACTGACATTCCTGTGGATCTTTACTTTGTCTGGGGCACCAATATTTTCATAATGCATCTTGATTTCAGACACATTATCATCATCTGCCACTACTATGTTAAATGTATTTCTTTCCACATCCCTGATTGAGAGCAGGGAAGCCTTATGTTGGGATATATTCTCTACCTCGGGCAACAGATCTCTTATTTCACTATTGGCCATACTTCCCTTCACAACATACTGGTTCATTAAGTCTTCTTTGGACTGATAAACTGCCCTAGGTGTCTTGCTATATACATGTTTCTTGTTGTTGANGTAGTTGTCCTTAAGAGATACCTTATTCAGGTTTCTGAAATCCACACACAACTTGATTTCTCCACTCTTTTTTCTAACTGGCACCAGATTTTCCACCCATTTGGAAAACCTTAGGGACACTATGATTTTGGATTCAAATAGTTTATTCAATTCTTTCTCTGTCAAAGGCAGCATCAAAGGATTTATCCTTCTCAATTTATTTTTGAATGGTTTGTGATCTTCCTTTATTGGGATAACATGTTGGATTATACTGGTATCATAAACTTTCATCTCATCATAACTCCAAGAAAAAACATCAGGGAACTCTTTCATTAATTTGACATACCTTTCCTTGACTTCAGGCATGAGATTTTTGGACAGCTTGATGATTTTTGGATCTTCTGGAGTCCCAATATTGCAATCTTCCACATTCCCTTCATTTACTGTAATCTTTGGACTTCTAGCCACATCAATATTATCAAAGTGTTTCTCCAAGGGGACCAGACCTTTGGGAATGATGTTGCTCTTTAGATGAACGATATCTATGCCTGCAATCTGATTGTCAAAATACCCTTCCTTTGTGAAAGCAGCTACATCCACCTCATCATCACAATATTCGTCATCAATGTTTAAATTCTCGAACTCATTCTCCAGCTTGAGGAAGCTTTCTATATGTTTATCATCCTTGAAAACTTGTCACTGCTTCATATTATATGGTACTGCTGGCATGTACTTGACCTCAACCTTGTATCTTTTTTCAGGGAAAATTGGAACTCTGAAAACTGTTGCTGAAGTAGCTAAGGCATCAACAACCTGATTTTGTTCTCTTGGAATTGTTGAAAGATTACATTCTAGAAACTTCTCAAGGAGGTCTAGTACCATATTTATATAAGCCCTCGGTCTGGGGTGTTTTTCTTGGTATATTCCTTTGATTTGATTTATAATTAGCTCAGAGTATCCATGTACAACAATTCTTTTGGTACCCAATTCTTCCAAAAATTTCAACCCCAATATTAATGCTTCATATTCAGCCATGTTATTTGTGCATTCAAACACAAGCTTATAAGAACATAATTTGGAGTCTCTTTTGGGATGATTGATCGATACGCCAGCTCTAGCTCCTTCTCTGCATGCAGCTCCATCGAAATTCATTTTCCATATCTGATCCTTTACATCATCTTGTTCCTCTGAAAACTTCTCTATTTGTTGGTCGAGCTTGTCTTTGTCAGCCATAATGATTTATGTTTCCTCTTATTTGGAGCACAAGTCATTGAAGAAAATAGAAGACCCCAATTCAGTTTCCACTGAATAGATAGGATGATTGCTAGGCTGTGATTTGTTTTTGACCATGTTTTTAATAAAAAACTCTTTGTACAATATTTTGTCTTGACCAAAGACGGGAATAGTGGCATATGACATGTCCATCTAGAGGGTTCCTTTTAATTTTGCAGCCCATGACCTGAACAACAGTATACCAAATTTTGGAGGGATATCAGCGACCACTACGTCCATCACCATATTCTTTGTGGGGATTTGTGCCAAAGACACCACCATATCTTTGATCGGGCCAAGGCATTTCACCTTTCTTGAATTGAAAGAGAACAGATCTTTATAAGGTCTTATGACATCGAGACCCAATTGGTCCATGACCACTTTGGGCATCAGGTTGTGAGATGCTCCTGAATCCAACATAGCATTGTGCAGAGTCATGTCGTGGATTTTTAAACTGACATAAAAAGGAGGCACTTCTTCATTTTCATGGATTTATTCTACTCTCGATCCAAATAAGATGGTTGGGTGATCATCTTGTATGTTTAGGGTATCAAAGGTTTGCCCCATCTTAAGCATCCTGGTGATCTAATTTCTATACTCACTATTCTTGATTAATTCATTAAATGGTACAGGAATTTTGATCTTGGCCATCTCACTTTCAAAATTAAAAGAGGATGAAATCTTCTCTACCTCTTTGGTGACCATTTCTTTCCTCGTTTCCAATAATTTCTTCTAAGGTTATTCTTTTTGCTTCCCTTTTTCTACAGTACCCTTTACAGCAAAGTCTTTTGCAGCTGAGTCTTTTGCAGCAAAATATTTTTTGGTCTGACTTGCAAAAGGTATGTTACTCTGAGCTTCTTTGGTGGGATTTCCCTTTGGAGGATTTGGAAGTACCTTTTGATTTCAAAGGTTATATTGTCTTTGGAATTGCATGATGGAGTTTTTCAATCATGTCTCGTAATCTTCCCTTTCTATTGATACCCTTTCCTCCTCATCTTGCAAAAAGATCTCACTTGCATCCATGAACTGGTCGTGTTCTTCTTTGGTAAAAAATACCTATATTTATTTATCACCGCAAAAGTTCATGTTGTCTTCAAAATATCCATCATAATCCTCATTCACATAATTATTTTGGAAAGGAGGTCTGAATTGTTGTTCCCCCTGATTTCCTTGATTTGCCTAATTTTCATGATCTGCTTGATTTGCTTGGTTCCCCTGATTCCTTTGCTCTCTTTGTCTAATCTGTGGGATTTCGGGTCTCATTGGATTTCTAGGTGGACCATCAGCTTGTTCTATGGGGTTAGCCCTGTTACCCAAAGCCATTATTTTCATGTTTCTCATCATTTCTTCAAACCTTTTCTCTGATGTTTGTGATGTTGAAGGTTGTGCTTTATCCTGAGTTATGTTTGTGTCCCTGCCAGGGTTAGTTTTCATCTCCCCTGAAGCCATTAGGTTCACTTCAACCTCTATGGAATCAGTCATCATATCATCCAATGTGGTAGATCTTCGTTCTCTTAATAATAAAGCAAAGCCACTTTCAAAAGAACCAACATATCTGAGCTGAGAAGCTTTAGGGGGGGGGTTTACTTCAGCAGGAATTGCATTATAGAACTTCATGAATCTGGCTGAAAACTCCTGCATTGTTTCATCAGGTGATCTCTTCATGTTGTTGTACTATGTCAACAACTGAAGAGGATTTTTCTTATCCCCCCATTTTGCAAGGAATCTTGTCTCAAAGGCTTCGAAATTTGCGATACTAGCTGGTGGAAGGGCTCTAAACCACTTCCTCACTTCTCTTGCAAGACTTTGTGTAAACAACCTCATCTTCACATCTTCAAAGTCCACCTCTTCCAAGTCTATGAAATAGTTAATCCAGTCTAGATTCTTCTGAGCTAATATGTTACCTTCAGCATCATATAGTTTGATCCTTAGGTTTTAATCTTGAGGAAAATCATGTAGTTGAGCAGGCAGTATGAGGGGAGAAAATATGGCTTCAATAGTTGTTGTGAGGGGTCGGAGTGGTTTTTGGTTATGAGCAAGGATCACTAAAGCCCTGGCAAATGTGGCTAGAATAAAATCTAGGAATATCTTTTCATCAAAGATAGTCTCGCTTAAACAAGATTCAGACTTAGTTCTGAATAGGACTTGCTCAAATTTCACATCAAACTTGAGGTCTTCAATGATAGTCGCTCCATCCTTGGGAAAGGATAGATATCAATCTGGTAGCAACATTGGGGTTACTAGATTTTCTTTTCTTTTACGTACAATCTTTTCAGTGTCAGACACATGGATTCCAGCTTCTGGGTTTGGGTTGCTCCTGGTGTGGATTTTCTTAGGAGCCATGATTTCTATCTCACACGGTTTGGTGCAACTGATCTCTGAGTAACGAAGTCGCCAGGGTAAAAATAATCGCAGCCAATAAGGTATTTGATCCACTGTCACCCTTTGGGGTCAAACTAAAGATTTAAGTTGTTTTTCCGAGGGAAGATTTTTCAATTTCTTCCCCGACAACGGTGCCAGAATGTTAGCACTCTGTCTGGCTAATAGAAAAATGATAGAGGTAATTGTTTCAACCAGCTTTAGAGCTGAGGCACTATCCTTCTCACCTCAGAGAGGGATCTCTCGTGTCACTTGATATTTCTTTGGAAATCGATGGCTATATTTGGTTTGTTTGGGGGTTTTTAATAAAGGTGTGGGCAATGAAGGGGAGGAACACTTAGGGATATGGAGTCAAAATTATGAAAGTGAATGAAAACAATGATCAGCTGGTAGAACTCTCCAGAGGATAAAGGATAAATGAGGCAAAGAATCTTAGTTATGTTTGAATTTAAGTAGAGTGTAGGAAGATTGATAAAACAAATAACTGCATCAGAGCATTACTGAAATGAATTATGAATTCGTTAAGAAGAAAATTACATAGTTTAAATTTCTTAAGCCAAGAGCATCACAAGATGAATCTTGGGCCTTTAACTATCCAATTTAAACAGAAGAAAATGCAAATGGAATAAAAGATCACATGAAATACATACAATGAATGAAGACAAAGCTCATATCACCACCATTAGAATCTTTTCATAGAGACTTCAAAGCTTTTGCATATATATTCAATTCAGCTTTAGAAAGTTACAATAGAGTTTGAAACAAACAAAAAGGTGCCCTTGCACTTCTACCAACATTAATTCATTCAAATGTCCCAGTATTTATACAATTCGATTACAATGGTTGAAATTGAAATGTTTCAGCTTCTAAAACTGATTATAATAATTTCAACTGACAGTCTCGGTATATGAACCGATTTAAAATGATTAAACAAAAATATGTTTCAAAACTAGGGACGGATTTCTCTGACTACTCATCTTCCTTCACGACATCCGTCTTGCCCTGATCTTATGTCAAACTTGTTGGTTTGGTGACACCTGGAGGTTACTTACTAGTTCCAGGAAAACTACATTTCGTCTTGCCCAACCGCACGATTTCCTTCCACTATGAGTCAGAAGAAATATCGTAATCCATAATCTCCTTTATCAAAATATCCAGGTCAATGCACGTAGTGTAGGACATAGTCGACAGCCCAATCTTCATTGTTTTAAACTGATTCAAAATCTCAAAGTTTGTGGCCAAATACTCTACCAAACTTGTGCCTTTCAGACTTTCCTCCATAGCTTCAAATTTGGAATGATCCATTCTAAATTGAATTAGGAGAGAATTGTAGTCTTCTTGATTGTATAATTTACCCTTTCCATCCCAAAATGGTGGGAGGACCTTGATAAACAATTGTTCAAATGTATCCTTAAACTCCTGTATATTATGTTCAATTTGCATAGCTTTGTTTTGAACCGATTTGAGCAAGTTGTTCTTGGAGATGATCCTCCTGGCCCAGATGATCAACGCAGTTTTGTCCTTTACCCCAATAGTCTGAAGATCAGCAGTGGGCATAGAATTCAGCAAATCAATAGCGTTCTAGGCCCATTCTGAGGGTTTCTTAGCTAATGTTTCATTAACAACAGTACACCTTCTTCGATCCGTGGTAGCCACGTTGTCTTTGTCATTTATAAAATTCAGATAAACCCTGAACTTAGCAGCCTCTGCAGCAATAGCATCCCAGATCACATGTTTATCTCCTTGTAACAATGTTTTACCTTTTAACCTCATTTTCATCTTGTTTACTCTCTTCCAAATCTTGATTCTCTCTTTGGAGTTGAGCCATCTTTTCATCTTTTATTTTCATCTCTTGTTTCAGCTTTTCTAAGACCTCCTTAAGGCTTTTGATTTCCCATGTCTGTAAACTTACTTGGGACATAGCTTGAACCAATCCATCAGTGCTTGATCCAGCTTCTGTATTGGAAGGTATAATAACATCCATATCTGATTTTTCTACCTGTCCCTGTAACCAATTTTATTTCTCTTTTTCTAGCTGCAACACTTTAGCTTTGTAATTTAGTGCTCCTTGTCTGAACGTCTCCTTCTCTTTCTCTAGAGAAGATAGCTCTGTTGTCTGTGGATATTATGTGGAGGACATCTTCAAATTCTTCTTTAGGCTTTGGATCATCTTCTCTTTCTCATCTAAAGAATCATTTACCCCTTGAGGGCCTTCAGATTCTAATCTTTTGACATGTGTTTGCCAGGCTTTGCTGGATGCTTTTTCTTGCTTCAATTGACCATCTAATTTGAGTGCATGTGTTGTCAATCTTGAAACCCTCAGACCTAAACTCTAGTAGTCTGAATATAGCATGTCACTGTCATTCCTATGGAACTTTACTTTGTCCGGGGCACCAATATTTTCATAATGCATCTTGATTTCAGACACATTATCATCATCTGCCACTACTATGTTAAATGTATTTCTTTCCACATCCCTGACTGAGAGCAGGGAAGCCTTATGTTGGGATATATTCTCTACCTCGGGCAACAGATCTCTTATTTCACTATTGGCCATACTTCCCTTCACAACATACTGGTTCATTAAGTCTTATTTGGATTGATAAACTACCCTAAGTGTCTTGCTATATACATGTTTCTTGTTGTTGAAAACCCTTGGGGTGCTTTCACTTTGTGGCATGCTTCCTGTACCAGCCTCTTCGTTCTTGATTGCACTTTCCACCATATCCATGCTCGTTTTATCTTTAGGTTCTTCTTCTTCCAGGTCTACTAACTGAGAAGATGGTGTGATTTTCATTTTCTTGAGAATATTTTTCTGACTACTGGCACCCAGTGCCTTTGAATTACTCCTCTTGTTATAAACACTCACATTTGGAGATTTAATAATCAAATTTGGAGAATTTTTCTGTGTCTAGATCTGCTAAGGGGAAGACTCTATTTTTTTTGTATGATCAAGCTACAAAGTGACTTCCATATTTGCACAGGCTTCCAAGTTTTCCAATCTATCAAATTCTTCAACTTGCTCATGTTCGTAGGGGCTTTGTCTACTCATCAGTCTTCTCTTAGATATGATCTGGTGCGGGTCATATCTCCTCCCTTGTAACTATGTAAACCTAAATTCACTGATTTTGGCTTGAATCTGAGGTAAACAAGACCTAGTCTTTACCACAAAGGGCCCTACCGTGAAAGGGAATTTTAAGTTAGATGCCTTGTGCATTTTCAGAAAATGCTTTGTCTTTGAAATGAACCTTTTTCTAATGAACTCTAAGGAAAAGACTCTGGGAGTCAAAAATACTGGTAAAAGGTAAGGTCCTTCTTGATAACCGTATACCCAAATTACAATAGACTGTAAAAACAACATCCAATCTCCCACCTTGTTTTATGGATTAGGTTGTAAAGAGATTTTCATTTCTTCCAAAACCCTTTGCAAGTCTGTGCCGAAGATGAGACTATAAACCTTGGACATAATCTTGTTTATGAAAATAAGCATGGTGATTCTTTTGCATTCAGTGGATATGAATGTTGCTTCAAGGAATTCGGTCTTATTTGATTCCAAGATCATTCTCAGCAAGTGTGTGTATTACTTGAAATGTCTCAATGAATTGAAATTTACCAGTTTTTGGTGCATATTGTCATCGATGAACTTATCAAAACATATACAAACTGAATGACTAGACTCTGACATAAAAAAGGTCAATAGGAAACCCAACATGACTTCTACTACAAATTTTTCGTTATCCAAACCTAAAATTTGACTCAGTAGGGAACAATCCCACTAGACTTCAATAACCATGACGCTTACACTTATAGGTAACGACGTAATTTCATAATGGTGTTCAGGTTTAACAATGGTTTGCAGAAATAGGGTTTTTACTTCGGGGGGACACTCTCGGTAGACTGTGATCATTTTCTCTTCCTCAAAGGGCTCTGACACAGTGGGGTAAGAATCTGGTATACTGAGGGTGTGTCGAATTGACGGACTATCTATTTCGCATAAGACCTCTGACCCTAACTTATTCAAAATGACCTTTTCTTCCTGCGAAATTTTTTCTGCACACCAGCTTATGAACTCTGGGAAAGGGAAAATGACTTCTACAGTGTAAGGGGTAATGGAAGCTTGGGCCACTTCGAGGAAGCGTATCATTTTTCCAACATTGTCTAGCAAATTGGATCTGGACACGGAAATGGACGAAACTGTAATTTATGTGTCAAATACATCGAAATCCCTGTCAATTAGGGCTTCTTCTTTAGAGGCAGAGTCTTTCTTTTTCACGGATAAAACGACAAGGTTGGTGTCCATGATGAAAAATACATGTAACTCGATAGATAATGTGTGAAATGAGTTCACTATTGAGCTTTAATTTCGAGTGGGGGGTTTGTGCCACTTTTCAAACGTTCAAGTGCTTTGAAATATTATAGAATAATGACCCAAGACCCTCCTTTTATATGCGTTTTTCGATATCGAGGATTGGAGAAAATGGTTTTTAGTAGACCGCTTTTCACCTCGATGTGCCTCTAATGGTGCCATGCCTCCAAGAAATGAAACCATGGTATTTTCCTCATCCCGCCTTCGAAAAATTATCCTCCACGCTACTTCAATGCTCAATATGTGTCTTTGTCGTCGATCTGGGCCGCTCCAAGATATACGGTCCGATGGGTCTCATCAACTTTCGATATCGAGGGTTGGAAAGAACAGTTTTGGGTAGACCTCTTTTTTCCTCGATGTGCCTTTGAGGGCGCCACATGTCCACGTAATGCAACCATGGTATTTTCCCTGGACTGCCTTCGAAAAATTATCTCTCATGTTATTTCATTGCCCGATATGATTGTTGACCGTTTATCTATGGCATCTAATATCTGTGGTTGGCCGAGTCCCATCACCCCCGTGTCTCCTCTATATTTGTCCATATGTCGCCATATGTGACCTTATCCTCCAAACTATCACGCTTCCATAGCGATGTAGGTCTTCGCTAAATTTCCGAGACTTGGATCCTATCTGAAAATTGTTATGGTGATAACACATATGAAGACTTAAACTTGTAAATGAATACATTTATTTGTAATTATGAAAGTTATGTTAACTTTAAAAAAAAAGAGAAAACAAGAATGAAAAATGTTGAGAACAATAAACAAAATATCGATATATGATCTTGAAAAGTTTATCTATAACAATTAAAAATATGTTTACGATCAATGACTTGAATATATGGGTTAGCTTGGCAATGCTTGTAGTGGTTGTTAGTATGTAACATAGCTTGATGGGGACATTGGAAAATGGATAAGTATCTCATGAGAATCCGGCTTTTGAATATTTTGGAGAGGATAAGGTTGAAAGGTTTCTCTCACAATTAAAAATATGTTTATGGTCAATGTCTTTGACATGCGGGTTAACTTATCATGTTTGTAATGGTTGTTAGTGTGTAACAATTGGAAAATGGATATGGATCTCCTCATAATGTGGCTTTTGAATATTCATTGAGAGGATAATTGTGTTC
>JZKD02S2304093.1:0-12777 GCA_000966675.3 Picea glauca | reverse complement strand
AGGTACCATCCTCCGAAGACAAGTATGGGTGCTACTACTTGTCTTCAGAGGATGGTACTACTATCACCTCGCCATCAAAATCAAAGTTTCATGTGTAGGAAAATGTGGGTTTGAGGAAAATTGTTGCTACATGAATGGGCGATGGAGCATCCTGGTCCATCAAGTATAAATCAAATCCCATAATAATATTTGTCTATGAAACCCATGTCTACCCTTTCCCACATAATAAGACCAGATAGCTTCTTTGGACCTATCCATGGTCTCATACAAATAGCCTATTGTGGGCTTATCGCTATCAACCAATATTATAACCTTTACCAAAGGTTCACTCACTAAGAACACCTCTGACACTCCTTCCCAGAAGGAGTCTTTGTACACCAACCTGGAAATGGATTTCCCATCCTCTCTCCTGCTATATGTAGAATCTTTCCACTCATCAAAAACAAACATTTGCTTCAACTCAAACTGACATCGAAGCAAATACTAGAGAGTAATGAAGTTGGTAGAAAAACAAGTGATTGCAGGACGTCACACCTCCCTATTTTTGGTGTGTCTCCTCATGAGGCTAAGAATAAAAGTATGTTTATATATGAACTTGATGACACTCCTAGCCTGATCAATCACCTCCTTGATTAAGGAGATTTTCCCCATATCCTTGAGCATCAAATCAATATAGTGTGCAACACATAGAATCTATAACAATGAACGGTACCTCTCCATAAGAAACCTACAAGAATCCACATAATTAGTTGCATTATATATTATGATTTGCACCACATTATGAAAACCGATCTCCTGGATGAACGCATCCATCAACTCACACAACAATGTTGCATCTTTCACATGTGATGATGCATCCATTGATTTGATAAACATGGTACCTCTAGGAAAATGTACCAAGAAATTGAGAAGGGACCTACCCTTCCTATCTGTCCAACCATTAGACATCACTGTGCATCCAGAGATCTCCCATGAATGCTTTAGCTTTGCCAATCTAGAGTTGATTTCCTTCTTTTCTTATTGAAAAATTATCCCCCACAACTACTCAAAGGTAGGGATTTTATACCCTGGGCCAAAAATAACAATGTCATCACACATCATCTGCCAAAATGGATTTTTCTTAGTGATGTTGAGAGGTATGTCACTCCAGAAAAGACACCTCCCCACAAACCTGTATGCTTCTTTTTTATCATTTTTCTTCAACATTTACTTGATGGAAGGTTGTGCTCCATGGGTGGTTCGTGGAACAAAAAAATATGTGAACCTCCTTGTACTTGAATCTATGGAGTCCCTCGCACTACATTGTCCCTCTGAGGTAGATGTCGATGAACTTCTAAATGAAAGTTCATCCTTCTTTGCGGCTGCTTCATATTTATTTTTATCCTTTTCTTTAAGTGAATCAAATGCAATTCTCATAATCTCTAGGTCATTATTAGGACAAACGTCAACATCATTCCTGAGGATTTTAGCTAAATGATATTTCAACCTACAAATCCCTCCAAACATTTTCTTCCTACAAAATTTGCAACTTAATCATTTTCGGTTTGTCCCATCTATAGGCATCCTATACACCCAAAATAGATCCGAAGGCTTCGACATATTTTTTGATAAAATTGGTAGCTTCAAAATTCAACCCTAAGGCACAAAAAAAAATGATATTAAACCCCACTTGAAAAAATAACATCCCATTGGTAAAAAAAAAAAGACCTCTAGATTAGATTATTAGCAATGAAAAATGACAATAAGAGGGTGGATAAAGAATTAACATCAAGTCTCAAGCTTGTTGTCCCATAATAATAATAAAACATTACATTGTTTTATGGGCATGAAAATCATGGAAAAATTACCAAAACAATTAACCAAAACGTAGGCAAGCAAAGAGGCAAGAAAACTTGCAAAAATATATGGAAAAAAAGAATTAACATGGTGGGTTTTATTTACATAGCACCTATGAATGAAAGATTCAATACCGGGTGGAAAATGAAATTGAACCCTTTCTTCACCTAGAAACCCTTGATGGTGATGATGATGGTTGTTTAGTTGCCTCCACAATGATTGAGGAAGACCACAAACCCTTCTCCTTCCTTATTCAACAACAAACACGTCAAATGATCAAAATAAAAAGACCAAATCACCTTTATCCCCATGGTTTGGGTGCGTTTCATGAATTGTTGGGTCAACTCATGATTTTTTCGAAAACGTTGGTAATTTTTAGTATAAGTCGCGACTTTTTCGAAAGTGAAAAAGTCGCGATTTTTAGAGGGCGATTTTTCGGGGAAGGTAAAAAATCATGATTTTTCGATGATTTTTTCAACTATGATTTGATATGTATTAAGGAACCATGTTTTTCCTTTCATCAAAGATTCATGGGGCTCTCTTAATATGTTTTTCTTTAACTTTGATTGAGGGCATGAAAATATTTAATCCTTGTACCAAAGTATATCTCACTTCCACTCCCAATGTTCCATAGAGTTCATCCCTTCCTTTATACATTGTATTTTTTGTTTAGTATTGTTCTCATTTTTTCATTCATGGAGAGCTTCTTCCAGCCACACGGGAATATAAGATATAATAGAATATAATCTTGAGGCTTCTTCTATTATAGAAAAATCATTTTCTACTACATTGTCCTTCGCCTTTCTGTAAATTATTTCAAAATCAAACCCTTGCATTTTTGCTACCCATTTTTGTTTCTCTTCTGATGAAAATATTTTTCTAAAGATTGTTCTCATTGATGTGAAATATAGAGGGAGACTATGAATGTCCAAGATAAATATTGCAAGATGGATATTGTTGAAAATATTGTTTTTTTATTTTTTTTATGCTTAGTTTGGATACCCTATCGTTGAAGGCATTTTTACTCTAGATACCTAGATCAAATGGGAGCATAAGTTATATTTTTTGAAATATTATTCGGATACGTTTCTAACGTTGTATGTCATTCCCTCTAACACTTTAGGAATGAGGATATGTGAATTTTTACGTCAGGAAACCTAGCCAGAAAATTTAGGTCACCTTAGCCAGTTTTTATAAGTCAGCCCTAAATACGAGGACAAAAATACTACAAATATAGAATAGATTTGTGAATTTGAAGAGCATCCAAGAAAAAGATCAAGTCTGAGGTGCACAAAGAGATTTGAGGTGTGCTAAATGAGTCGAGCTGTCTTTTTGGGATCTAAAAGTGTGAAGAGAAGTCGAGAGGTTTTCTTGGGATTTTCTTGTTCTTAAGGTGCACTATGAAAGACTAAAGGTTTGTGATGCTGAAAAGTGCGTTGTTTTGAGGTTGTGATGTTGCAGTCTTGGATCATATTCTGGGAATGATACTATGAGGCTCACTAGGGAATGAAGGATAAATGTGACTAGGGTTTGAATCTATGAGGCTCGCTAGGGAATGAAGGTTAAATATGACTAGGGTTTGAAGCTATGTCTGAAGTATGAAGCATGCAGGTGAAGTCAAAATTACTCTGTGTATAAATATCTTGGATTGGTTTCTATACAGGTCTTACTGAGTCGGTGTTCAACTGAGGAGATTGGTGCCTCAATTAGTTTGGTTCCTACACAATATCTTGTGGATTTGGTGCTTAATTGAAGAGATAGGTGTGTCTAGTAGGCTGGTGCCTACAAGTGTTGTTGATTTGGTGCTCGACTGAGGGGATTGGTGTCTCTAGTAGGTTGGTGCATGAAAATATTGTAACAATAGGTTGGTGCCTACATGAATTTATAAAGATAATTTTTATGGTTTTGTTTCGTGGGTTTCCATGTTAAACTTTGTGCATTGTGAATTGATTTTATATGTGATTATTGTTTCTTATCTAATGAACGATTGATGAATGGTTAAATAAAGTAAAAAATATTTTATATTGATTCACGTCGCCTCGCAATATAAGCATAAGTTCAACAATTGGTATCAAAGCAGGTTCCTTCAAAACTAGTTTAACCACTAGAAGGTAGATCTTGAGTACATATGGATTGTAAGGAAGGTCTTGTTTATATTATGGTAGTTGCAGGAGGTATTAACCTTCATTTGTAACCTTTGAATAGAATAGAATATTCCAAAAGCAAGAGAACCCTAAACATATGTGTGAAAACCCTAGAAGACATGTCGGCTCAGCATAATATATAGTATTAAGATGTTATCCTCCAGGAAGACAAGTTGGCCTAGACTGGTGACTATACCCACTATAAATAGAGGACGTCTTGGCTCATTTGTTCACTCACTCACTCTCACTCAGGAAACCCGAAATAGTAAGCAAGTTTGGAGGAGGAGTAGGAGCAGCTGGAGTTGTATGGTTTTTTCTTGTTCAATCTTTCTGGTACTTTCTATTGTGCGCTACACTTCGAGAAGGTGTGTTCTCTTGGTCATCTGTTGGTTCTGGTGTGGCTTCTCGAAATCATTCTTTCTGTCAAACATTATAGTGCTCTGGGGTGGATGCGTGCCTATGGTTGGGTGACAATGGTGTAAAATTGTCTATGGTTAAACAAGCACAATATTCTAATAGGTTATGGGCCCACACCACCTTCGAAACAGTCTAAACACTGGAAGGTAGATCTGCAGCTCTCTATCAAGCTCGTTGTATCACAATTGTAGTTTCAATGCCAGTTCCTTCGTGTCAGTTCCTTCATGCCAATTGCATTTCCATTTGCAGTTCCAACACCAGTTGTAGTACTAGTTGCAATGAAAGTTTATGTGAAGTATTGGGACTAATTTTTTGTTGTCCTAGTGTGCCTTACCCTAGCACATCTACAGCTACCTCCAGATTGCAAGTTGGAGAACTTTAAAAAATTTGGGTTCGTCATTGCTTGTCACTATTGTCGGATGGTGTCGCTGCTGCCGGAGGTATGTACTTGTATATGTTTAAACTGTATCACTATCTTGAGGGTGTTTGTAGGAGAAGGGATTTTTTTCGAAGTAGCATTAGTAGATCCAGAGGGATCTCAAATCCAATACATTCAAAGGAAAAACACACTCTTCAGGTTGGAAAGAATACTTGTCTCATAAGAAACGTAACTCAAGCGGAACAGTAGCTAGACTCCATGTTTGCATATCAGGTTTGATATTTTTATTATTGCTTCTTAAGTGAGTATTGAAATCCTTTATATTTTATTAATGCTAGGAACAAATGAATACTTAGTAGCATGTACTATTAATATAAATGTTTATTTTACTTAATTGCAATATGAACTAACATCTCCTCTAGGAGATATTTCTTCTTCTTGTTCTCAGGTAGGACACCTTGGTAATGCTATAATGAATTACCACAAAATTGATATGTTATTATACAAAATTCTATTATATTGGAAATACTTTTTCTCTTGTTGATTTTGTTTTTGTAAGGTTATCCTACGTATTCTAGGAAGGTTACCACAGAAAAGAAAGACTTGAAAGGACTCAGAGGGAGTCATTGATTAGGAAGAGGCCTTGGTTTCATGAAACTTTGCAGGATGCAAAGGGGCATGCAGTAGATGAAAGTGTGGTCCAAGGATTCTCTCAGATAGAGGGAGTTGACTTCATAATTTTAGATGAAGGATATTGCAAGACTTCATCAGATACATGGTGCAGGAAGGAACAGTGAGGCTCCATCACTTATCCAAAGATGAACAGATAGTTGAATTTTTCACTAAGCCTCTGTCTGGGACAATCTTGGAAGGAATGAAAATGTTTCCCTGGGGTAGTATTGATGATTGCAACATCATGTCGATATTCCAAGATTGATCAGACACATTTGATCATGTGGGAATAGGCCCAAATGTAATCTTCGATGGACTGAAGATTCGAGTTGATGCTAGATATCATATGTGTGAATTGCATCGGGCCTTGAAACTTTCACGAGTAGGTGAGTATCCTCGATAAGAATTGGGCCTACTCTATCTCCACATGAACTAGGATGCAGACCATAGGATATAGGGAACATCTACGTCTGGAGTAGATGTGCCCCGATGCATTCTTCGATGTACTGAAGACTCGAGGTGCTTGAGGTGAAATTCCACGTGTTTGATAAAATCAAGCTAAATGCATTCACAGAGTGATCCTATGAGAGGATCACCATGAGGTGTTTGTGGCTCTGATGTGGTCATAATTCTTGTCATGGGATAAGACCGACTCGAGGTGCTAGACACATGTGTCCGATAGCATCGAGCTAAATGCATTCAAGGAGTGATCCTATGAGAGGATCACCATGAGGTTTTTGTGGCTCCGATGTGAGCATGATTCTTATCATGGGACAAGAATGATTCAAGGTGCTAAACACATGGTGGTGGAGATGGATCATCAATATAGCTAAATGAAGCTCATGGATATTGTGATATTGTCTATGACAGAAGAATACCAAGAACAAGTAAGACAATATGTTTTTATGCCATATTTCTACGAGATGATGATTATAGTAATGATGATACTCACGACATGGGTGTAGCCACGGGTGGGCATGTCATGTAGGTGTATCCCATGACGATGATGGTGACACACACTACAAGGTGTATCTCTAGTGTTCTCTAGTGAGTTGTGGCCCCTAGGTGAGATTGAAAGGTCCACATGGGTGTATCCATGTGTGATGTAATGGTTCTACCAATAGCATTGTTTGCATAACCATGACAAGAGGACCATGGCATAGCGAGCAAGGATATGAAGACCAAAAGGCAACATCATGGTTAAATACCTCCCTAGATAAGAGGGAGTGTTGATATTATGGTATTTTTGGGAGGTACTAAACTCCATATGTAACCTTTGACTAGAATAGAATATTCTGGAAGCAAGAGAAACCCTAANTGGGAATGATACTATGAGGCTCACTAGGGAATGAAGGATAAATGTGACTAGGGTTTGAATCTATGAGGCTCGCTAGGGAATGAAGGTTAAATATGACTAGGGTTTGAAGCTATGTCTGAAGTATGAAGCATGCAGGTGAAGTCAAAATTACTCTGTGTATAAATATCTTGGATTGGTTTCTATACAGGTCTTACTGAGTCGGTGTTCAACTGAGGAGATTGGTGCCTCAATTAGTTTGGTTCCTACACAATATCTTGTGGATTTGGTGCTTAATTGAAGAGATAGGTGTGTCTAGTAGGCTGGTGCCTACAAGTGTTGTTGATTTGGTGCTCGACTGAGGGGATTGGTGTCTCTAGTAGGTTGGTGCATGAAAATATTGTAACAATAGGTTGGTGCCTACATGAATTTATAAAGATAATTTTTATGGTTTTGTTTCGTGGGTTTCCATGTTAAACTTTGTGCATTGTGAATTGATTTTATATGTGATTATTGTTTCTTATCTAATGAACGATTGATGAATGGTTAAATAAAGTAAAAAATATTTTATATTGATTCACGTCGCCTCGCAATATAAGCATAAGTTCAACAATTGGTATCAAAGCAGGTTCCTTCAAAACTAGTTTAACCACTAGAAGGTAGATCTTGAGTACATATGGATTGTAAGGAAGGTCTTGTTTATATTATGGTAGTTGCAGGAGGTATTAACCTTCATTTGTAACCTTTGAATAGAATAGAATATTCCAAAAGCAAGAGAACCCTAAACATATGTGTGAAAACCCTAGAAGACATGTCGGCTCAGCATAATATATAGTATTAAGATGTTATCCTCCAGGAAGACAAGTTGGCCTAGACTGGTGACTATACCCACTATAAATAGAGGACGTCTTGGCTCATTTGTTCACTCACTCACTCTCACTCAGGAAACCTGAAATAGTAAGCAAGTTTGGAGGAGGAGTAGGAGCAGCTGGAGTTGTATGGTTTTTTCTTGTTCAATCTTTCTGGTACTTTCTATTGTGCGCTACACTTCGATAAGTTGTGTTCTCTTGGTCATCTGTTGGTTCTGGTGTGGCTTCTCAAAATCATTCTTTCTGTCAAACATTACAGTGCTCTGGGGTGGATGTGTGCCTATGGTTGGGTGACAATGGTGTAGAATTGTCTATGGTTAAACGAGCACAATATTCTAATAGGTTATGGGCCCACACCACCTTCGAAACAGTCTAAACACTGGAAGGTAGATCTGCAGCTCTCTATCAAGCTCGTTGTATCACAATTGCAGTTGCAATGCCAGTTCCTTCATGTCAATTGCATTGCCATTTGTAGTTCCAACACCAGTTGTAGTACTAGTTGCAATGAAAGTTTATGTGAAGTATTGGGACTAATTTTTTGTTGTCCTAGTGCGCCTTACCCTAGCGCATCTACAGCTACCTCCAGATTGCAAGTTGGAGAAATTTAAAAAAATTGGGTTTGTCATTGCTTGTCACTATTGTCGGATGGTGTCACTGCTGCCAGAGGTATGCACTTGTATATGTTTAAACTGTATCACTATCTTGAGGGTGTTTGTAGTAGAAGGGATTTTTTTCGAAGTAGCATTAGTAGATCCAGATGGATCTCAAATCCAATACATTCAAAGGAAAAACACACTCTTCAGGTTGGAAAGAATACTTGTCTCATAAGAAATGTAACTCAAGTGGAACAATAGCTAGACTCCATGTTTGCATATCAGGTTTGATATTTTTATTATTGCTTCTTAAGTGAGTATTGAAATCCTTCATATTTTATTAATGCTAGGAACAAATGAATACTTAGTAGCATGTACTATTAATATAAATGTTTATTTTACTTAATTGCAATATGAACTAACATCTCCTCTAGGAGATATTTCTTCTTCTTGTTCTCAGGTAGGACACCTTGGTAATGCTATAATGAATTACCACAAAATTGATATGTTATTATACAAAATTCTATTATATTGGAAATACTTTTTCTCTTGTTGTTTTTGTTTTTGTAAGGTTATCCTACGTATTCTAGGAAGGTTACCACAGAAAAGAAAGACTTGAAAGGACTCAGAGGGAGTCATTGATTAGGAAGAGGCATTGGTTTCATGAAACTTTGCAGGATGCAAAGGGGCATGCAGTAGATGAAAGTGTGGTCCGAAGATTCTCTCAGATAGAGGAAGTTGACTTCATAATTTTAGATGAAGGATATTGCAAGACTTCATCAGATACATGGTGCAGGAAGGAACAATGAGGCTCCATCACTTATCCAAAGATGAACAGATAGCTGAATTTTTCACTAAGCCTCTGTCTGGGACAATCTTGGAAGGAATGAAAATGTTTCCCTGGGGTAGTATTGATGATTGCAACATCATGTCGATATTCCAAGATTGATCAGACACATTTGATCATGTGGGAATAGGCCCAAATGTAATCTTCGATGGACTGAAGATTCGAGTTGATGCTAGATATCATATGTGTGAATTGCATCGGGCCTTGAAACTTTCACGAGTAGGTGAGTATCCTCGATAAGAATTGGGCCTACTCTATCTCCACATGAACTAGGATGCAGACCATAGGATATAGGGAACATCTACGTCTGGAGTAGATGTGCCCCGATGCATTCTTCGATGTACTGAAGACTCGAGGTGCTTGAGGTGAAATTCCACGTGTTTGATAAAATCAAGCTAAATGCATTCACAGAGTGATCCTATGAGAGGATCACCATGAGGTGTTTGTGGCTCTGATGTGGTCATAATTCTTGTCATGGGATAAGACCGACTCGAGGTGCTAGACACATGTGTCCGATAGCATCGAGCTAAATGCATTCAAGGAGTGATCCTATGAGAGGATCACCATGAGGTTTTTGTGGCTCCGATGTGAGCATGATTCTTATCATGGGACAAGAATGATTCAAGGTGCTAAACACATGGTGGTGGAGATGGATCATCAATATAGCTAAATGAAGCTCATGGATATTGTGATATTGTCTATGACAGAAGAATACCAAGAACAAGTAAGACAATATGTTTTTATGCCATATTTCTACGAGATGATGATTATAGTAATGATGATACTCACGACATGGGTGTAGCCACGGGTGGGCATGTCATGTAGGTGTATCCCATGACGATGATGGTGACACACACTACAAGGTGTATCTCTAGTGTTCTCTAGTGAGTTGTGGCCCCTAGGTGAGATTGAAAGGTCCACATGGGTGTATCCATGTGTGATGTAATGGTTCTACCAATAGCATTGTTTGCATAACCATGACAAGAGGACCATGGCATAGCGAGCAAGGATATGAAGACCAAAAGGCAACATCATGGTTAAATACCTCCCTAGATAAGAGGGAGTGTTGATATTATGGTATTTTTGGGAGGTACTAAACTCCATATGTAACCTTTGACTAGAATAGAATATTCTGGAAGCAAGAGAAACCCTAAACAAATGTGTGAAAACCCTATAAGACATGTCAACTCAACATAATATATAATATTAAGATATTATCCTCTAGGAATACAAGTTATCCCATACTTGTGACTAGAACCACTATAAATAGAGGATGTATTGGTTCATTTATTCACTCACTCACCCTCACTCAAGAAACTAGAAACAGTGCGTAATTTTGGAGGAGGAGCAACAACAACTGCAGTTGTACATTTTTCTCTTGTTCAGTCTTTCCAATACTTTCTCTTGTGCACTACCCTTGGAGAAGGTGCACTCTCTTGGTAATTTGTTGGCTCTGGTGTGGCTTCTCGAAATCATTCTTTATGTCAAAGGTTACGGCGCTCGTGGGTGGTTGTGTGCCTATGTTTGGGTGACAATGGTGTAGCATTGTCTATGATTAATAGATCATAATATTCTAACATGTCTCTCTATAAAAAAAGATCCTTTGTTTAATGGAATAAACTATGCATCATTGATCTAAAAATGACGAAGACTTGTATTCTTGAAATTGTTTGCAAGTAAAATTTATGTGTTAAAATGCAAATGGATCAAATTTGCAACACAACTTTAATAGGATTTACTCATTTAAGATGCATATAAACAACAACATTAACAATGAACAGAAAAAACATAACACAACAAATCATAAAGGAGTTCACCCCTCTCTTGGGCTACATCTCCTGGTCCAGCTTCCAATGGATCATTTGTATTATTTTCTCAAAGTGCTCAAAAATGTGTTTTACAATGCTCAAAATGCCAAATAGACTGCTCCAATGGATTCAAAACGTCAAAAAACCCCTAGCTGGGCTTTTTCGGCACCTCTTTTGGCCAAAAATTGAAGAAGATAGGCTTCCTAGAAGTCCCCCTTCAAACTTGTCTCTACATCTACAAAACACACCCTTGTTGGCTCAACCTAGCCCACACGCATATTTAAGCGTAAAAACTTGGCACCGGACGCAATTGCGTGAACCGTGCAAACTATAGGACAATTACGGGTGCACCAAGCCCTTAACCATCAAGGGCAAGGTCGTATGACCCATATGACTGCGTGCAAGTATAAACATAGCCCCCCCGTTCCACAAGCCAATGGTTAAAGGACAAGTGGCGGGTCGTTTGTATAACCGTTGGAACCAAATCAAAACGCAACCACGCGTACGCACCAAACGGTATAGAAATGGGTCATATGTTAACACAATGTGTGACCAAGGGCTGGGGCTAAGCCCCAGCCCGGTCGCGCCCCAACGATCCACATATGAAAACATATATAAATATATATTCATATATATAACAAGGAACAACTAGTGGCATGCCGGTTGGCGGCCCTTCCCAAGTCTCTTCCCCCTATCCAGAGGTCGCGGGGTCGACTCCGACCAACAACATAATTTTAAACCAATGTAGATATGACACGTGGCAGCCATTGACTGGGCCACATGTTGCCAACCCGTTCACTGCAAACATGCCACATCACATTCCAACTGTCCACACAATTGTCTGCCATGTGTCGTACGACCTACCACGTCAGCGTCCGTACGGACTGTACGGACTGTATAGTCAACATCCCTTTTTTTGTCTGTTTGGCATTTTGAATAGAACGTGATATCTCTTGCTCCCGGTGTCCGTTTGAACCCAAACGAGTTGTGTTGGGTTCATAACAACGAGGCCTACGCTCTTGTTCGATTTGAAGCGATTCCGATCACTTTGAATTTTTTAGCAAAATTTGATCCCTTGGATCACACCTCCCCATTGGAAAGCTTTTGGACCTCCAAAAGACTATTTTTAGTCTATTTGAATATGAGGGTATAGTTCCCTCACCTTTCCAACATCAATCCACTTGTCTTTGCTTGGATTTGTACCTTTAAGACCAACTCGAAGATACTCCACATTTCCTCGTTTTGAAATTCGTATTCTCCTGTCAAGGATTGTGTCTTCATGCAGTTATGTAAGATATTCTGGGGAAAAATCATCTATAGAAGGAATCTGAACATGCTCTCCTTGATCATCAATCAAAGGAGGCTCATNCTTCTCCTTTAAGCCTCTCCTTACTGATGTAAAGCCAAACTTCATCTCCAACTTGGAAACTGTGATCAACACGATGCTTGTCATGTCTCATCTTATACTTGGCTTGACTCTTTTCTAACTGCTCTTGCACCATTTGATGTATCGACTAAATTTGTTCAATGAACTTTTCTTCCCTATCAATGTCATATTGACCATCAATAGCATTATCCTTCCCAAAGATAAAATCTAAAGGAGATTTGAGCAAATAGCCAAAACATGCTTCAAATGGCGACGTTTGAGTTGAAGAGTGCTTAGCTCGATTATAAGCATGTCGAATGTAGTGTAAATGCTCATCCCAAAGTTTAGGATGTTTGCTGCAATAAGCATGAAGAAGATGCACCATTGTTCGATTTACCACTTTTGTCTGACCATCTATTTGCGAATGAAAAGCTGTTCTCTTTTTCAATTTGGTGTCCATGAGTGCCCATAAACTCGACCAAAAACTTCCAACAAATCGAGAATCCCGATCAGAAATAATGGATTTAGGCAATCCAAAATGCACCCAAACAT
>JZKD02S2304082.1:12154-23880 GCA_000966675.3 Picea glauca | reverse complement strand
TCAGAGATAAGCTGCCACCATTCTAGCGAGTCTTTCACTCTATATTTTTACAGTCTCTGTACATTTCTTTGATTAATAGAAATCGTGTATTACTGTATATCTGTGTTTATGGTTGGATCTTTGATACATTTCTGTTATATTATTGAATATCTGTAATATCTCTGTGCATTTCTTTATTATATCTCTGCTCTCATTTCGTGCCGAAAATAATCCGGATCACCAAGCCTATATAAGGAGGCCTTCTCATGGTAAAAACAGATATGGAGAAATTGAGAGATACCTAACTTATGATCTCATAAGGAAGAGAGACATTGAAGGCATCAAACTTATGATCTTATAAGGGAGATAATCAGTGAAGCATAGTCATTTTGTTTGTGGATTATTTGAGCAAAGGGTTGGACAAGGAGAGCTGGGAGAGGCTACTGCGACATCATCAAAGTTCTATAAGAATCTCTATTGAGTTCTCATTAATACATATGTGCTTGGCCTGTTTCTTTCAAGATTGTGTTTATCTACATGAACTTGTATTTAATGGATAGATATAGCTTCAAGCTAATCATAGTATAATAGGAAGCATGTTTTGTCTTTGATTGGATTGCAGGACTTGTTGAAGAGCTTGGAGATCAAAGCTCAACTCCGACTGTGCGAGGACAAACATCGTAAAAAGGTACATCTTCTTCCTCTTCTCTATACATTAGTTTAGCTAGGTTAAAAGGATGTCAGTGACCAACATTAGCACCTTTCTGTCTTGGTCTTAGGAGTCTAGAGCCCAAGAGGGGATTCACATGTCCGCAGGGGAATTTCCCTGTAATAATAATTTTAAGCAAAATAGATTTATCTATATCAAACTAGGAAAAAATAGACATGCATACAATGAATAACATAAGCATGAGTGGAATATGCCAAGTTATATTATATGGAAATCAATAAGTAATGAAGCATTTACAACCTTCATGTCAATGTTGCAACAACTCCTCCAAGTTCTCCTTTCCATCCATTTGAATGTCACAAGACCAGTAGTATGATACTCCGAAATTTTTTCTTCCCTTTCACCCAAGAATGGCCTCCATTATATAGGATTTGAGGCATAACAACAATAGGATAATGTTGAGGAGAGGATATGTTCAAATGAGGATTTAGCTGAACAAGAAAGATTGACCTTACCTTGGATAGAGGGTAGCTTGAACCAACCTCTAACCAATCGAAATCTCCCAGAAACAACCTCTCAAAATAAGGCATAATGGTTGCGACCACTTCATCACCTCCCAGCTAGAACTAAGCACGGGGAGAAGTATCGCTCCCACAGAACTAAGAAAGGAGCGATGACAAGGGTTCATCCTCCTATTCATATGGGAAGGGGAGAAATGATACTAAAAAAGGCCAAAAACTCAAGGTGAAATATGGCATTTCGACCTCCAAATGATAGGTTTCACTTCCAACATGTCTATGGATTATGACAAACACTCCTACATGGTGATGAAATTGCAACACTTACGTGTGATTCTTAATTGCGACACTTGGTAATGTGACAAATATGTGTGTAAAATTTCTTCATGTTCTCATCCATTTGATTTAGTAGTTGGAGCCGACCTTGTCTAGCTCCCCTCTTCCTAACCTCCTCAAGTTGTTCTTGTGTAATATCCACAGACTCTTCATCTTGGAAAGAGAAAATTGTATCTATGAAGTTCAGACTGTTAGCGAGACCTGAGTGTTCCTCTTTCTTTCATCTTGGGCATTCATCTTCCAGATGCATCTCTTGACAAGGAAAACACCATGGTAATTCCTCTATATTGACCATTCCAACGAGATTCAAAGTGTTGGGAGCCTTTGCCTCTTGTTGAGGCCTTGTCTTCCAACTTGTAGCATCCCTCTGTTGTCTGAAAAAATAAGGTCTCAGAGCAGACTGATTTCTTTCGAAGGTTGTTAATGGTTTCATGATTTGATTTTGACTTTGAAAAAACTGAGTATTCATCTAATCAAACTTCTAATTCAAGAGAGTTATTGGATCTTGTGCATTGTTGATTGAATTCTTTGTCTTTGCTTCTACCCTAGAACGAGGATACTGAAAGGGATCAATCTTCGAGCAAAGAATATTTTCTTCGATTTCAACACTATATTATTTGGCCTTTGCCAATGTTCCAAGCTTCTTTTCCCTTAGGATAAAACCAAATTTCCATTCAAATGAATTTACATAGAGAAGACAGACATCAACTTCAGGTGGGAACAAGTCATTCGGGATATGAATATGTAAATTGTCGAGCCTGGTATCAAATTCATTCACTGTCTTGTTTTCTTTCTTATTGATTTGGTTGAACCGAGTCATTATCATTCTTCTATCCTTCTTTGTTTTCCATCTTCTTTTGAACAACTTAGCGAAATATTCATAGGATGTTAGGTGATTGTTGGGTGTTTTTCTAGAGTCTATACTTAAGGCTTTAAAAAGTACAGTGTCTAGGCATCCGAAAGTTAGTAAGGTGTAAAAAAGGGGGGAGAGTATACCTTAGAAAAAGGAAGCTAGGGTTGATTTCTAGGGTGTCAATGTCTGGCTTCCAATTGTTCCTGGATGTTTATATCTCGTTTGATTGCATCCCATGAATGTTCCAGTTCTACCCGGGTGGTGGTTGTTTTAAGTATAGTATCAAAAAGATTTAAAGCGATATGGGTTTGGTCCAATAAACTAGGTTCAATATTAGGTTGTCTTACAACGGGGACAGTCAGAGAGGAACATAAAAATTTAAAATCTAAATGTTTTTATGCTGTATCAATTTGATCTTATAAAGAGAAATTTGAAATTAATGTTAAAGACAAAATGTAAACCAAAGGCCTTTTTCTGTAACTGTGTTATATTTGAAATAAAAAGTGTGTGAAATATGAGAAAAACATTTAGCTGTTTATAAAGTAAGGCTCCTATCAAGGGAGAATCTCACTCCTTAAACAGAGGAAGAAAATAGACTAAGAAGGAATCTGACAAAGTATAAAATATGACAACTTAAAGGTTCACAGGTATTGTATCTATTGTTAGCCAATACAGAGGAAAAACTGTAAACGATATAGATGAAAAAAAATTAACCACCACAGTAGAAGTTTTACTAAGTTGCAGTGCAACATTCATCAGATGTATATAAGCGAAATAAAATTGAATATGGATAACAAAGAGAACAAAATCATAGCACACTCGTGACAGAATCAAGATTCTCTGGATTGCTTTGCATTAATTCAAAAAGCATATAGCCTCTATTACAATCGACCAAAAAGGTCGAGCCCATTTTCTTTCTACAAAATGTATATTTATACAGATTTTCATATGTTGGAATCTCAATCATTCCAGAGGTTTTCGGTTACAATCAAAGGAGTTAAAACATTTCGTTTCTTTATCTCTGTCCTCATTTGGTACTGGAAACCTGCCTCTTCATATGCTTCGTGCAAATAACGCACTTCTCCACCAACTGTGATATCAACTTAGAAGGTTCTGCTTTGTTATTTGCCTCAAAAATATAACAGTCTTTCACCATTTATTTGCCATTTATCTATTTGAACTATGTTTGTCTGGGTTATTTGTAAAATTTCGGCTAATTCTCTTTCTTCATTTTCCTTGATATTTAGCAGATATTTTGCGATATTGATCTGACCCAGTATCTCAATGCTACTTTCACCATCAAAACCCAACCACATCCCATTTAACAAACCAAAAGTTTCTTCACAAGATTTTCTTATCTCCTTAGCTTGTTGTCTGCCTTCAAATATATTTCTCTCCCATTCTTTCAACAAGATATTTCCCCTAGTATGCTCTAAGATGGGAAAACTGGAACTATTGCTTATTTCCTTTCTCATCCTGGCTATAATAGCCTCCTGGAATGCAACCCGAGCCGCTCCGACTTCCCTTTCTCTGAGAGAGAGGTTCTCCAATATCTGATCAATGAGTTGGCAACTACTTTGAATCGTTTCTACTTTAACAAGCAGACCTTGCTACGCCACCGATAACCTTTTTCTAATTTCTATTGCTTGGGATTGAAATATCCCGATATTGATTACCTGGCTTTCGGCTAACTCTAATTTGGACTGAAGATGTTATATCAATTCTCCTTGTTGGACTATCTGTATCTGACTTGTCTGAACCATCAGCTTTGTCTGTTCGAGATCAACTTTGAGCCGCTCGATTTCATTCTAGCTTGCTCCAAAGTTGCACTCACCTGATCTTTGGCAGCAACCTCTGTTGTAGCTAGTTTAGCCTCTAATGTCTTGATTAGACAATTTTTTCGCTTCAGCTGATCTTTTAGGGTCTCGACTGAATATTGGTTCACCGTATCGAAAGCACCCAATGTTCCTGCTATTTGGGTTGCAAATTATTCTTTCTTCATGGTTCTTCCATCAGTTATAATTTTAAATTTCTTGGATACAGTACCTGCCTCTTGGTAGAGTTCTTGTCTCACGACAACCTTTCTCTTCTTATCAAAGAAGAATTCATTCCGAGGTAGCTCTTCGACTGGTATGGGTGCTAATTCTTCACCAAAAATTCAACCCGCGTCTGGTATTTCCTTTGTCGACTGCAGGGGAGTAACAGAAACAATGGGATTACTGACTTGTTTAGATGATTTCCTTGGAGTAACGACTGAAGTTGGCTCGCTTGGAGGATCGAAAGCCTCGGCTTCCTGTTTCAGGCCCCCAGCTTGCTCTTCTTTATCTTGATGTTCTTCTTGGTCAGGTGCTGAATCTTTGGAGCCTTCGGCCTTTGTTTTCTGCACCTCTACGGTCGTTGGATTCTCGCCCCATAATACTGGGGGAAGGCAGGTCCGCCTATGTTCTTGGAATTTGAAAACATCGGCCCTCTCTTCGGGCAACAGGGCTTGTATCCGAGGCAAAACCTCGGCATACGATCTCGCGCCTTGGAAAATATCATCATGAGGTGAATTCTCATGCTCAAACCTTTTAAGGCCACAACTAGCTAAATGATTACTCACGACCTTGTGTGGGTCGTGTTTCTTGAATTCAATATTGACTAATTTTATATCTTCTAAGGCTACTGCCTCGGCCTTTGCATGCCCCTTCAGCTCTTTACTTATGCCACCAATCACGGTTTGCATGGAAATCTCATGACAAGCCAACCTATCGAGTATAAATAATGGTAGAGCATGTGGAGGGACATAAGCGCCGAAAACCCTGATGTATGAAAACTCTTCCTCCACGTACCAATCGGCCAACCTGCTCAAATTGGCCGTAATGCTATCTGAGATCCGGGGCAGTGGATTACCGAAGATGGTGACATGCATCGGTACCATTACCCAATTGAAGATTTCATATATAAAATCTGAGGCCTTATCCTCCCAAAGCTTAGAATGATAGACATGGATAGGCTCAGTCTCCGATGGAGCCCAGCTCCAACTCATTAAGGGAAAAGGTGTCATGGATCACATGGCATCCATGATGTATGTATACATAAAAAATGAGGCGGCTCTCCCGCTTTCCCTCTGCATCCGATATTCTGTAATCAGACTGGTCAGACTATCTAACAATAGTTTGGCCCAAACGAAAGAACAACCTTCTGCTACTGTATGCATCAGAGGCACCCATGGGAGGAAATAATGCATGGTGTCTTCCCTCCCGTACAATCTATAGGTCATCATCGCTATGTATTTGAATTGTGGTTCCAAAGAAGATATGGAATAAAATCCATTGCTATCTGCTCTGAACTTCGTTGGGTGTGAGACCCAATCCTTGATCAAATCAGATAAGATTTTCGCGTATTGCTCGCATTCCTTCTGTTTAAAACCCTCTAGAAATTTTGCATTGTATGTGAAGTTCGACGTGGGTGGTAACTTGTACATTGCCTGTAAGTTTTCTGGTCTAAAGGTCCCAATAGTGACCTTCTGCTCACTGATGATGGTTCTGGTAGGGATATCTACATGATCTAGTGCCCATCAGATCATGTCATAATAAGGCAAAAGACGTGGCCTGGCCGCTGCTTTGTGCATCTCTGCCTGGACGACGATCTTATATTTGGTAGTCAAGTCGTCTTTCTCGTTGTCACTGGAATCGTCCGAACAGTTCACTAAATCTGATTGCAAAACCTCTGAGATGTATGACCAGGTTCGTATGGAATCAATGCTTCGAGGTGAAGTATCCAAAACATTATCGGAGCTTTGTCCCGAAATCTCAACACTTTTCTTGGATGCTTTTTGCAGGGCCATGACAGAAGATTGTGACTTAGCTCTCCTGTAATAAAAATGTGTATACATACAGAGATTAGTTTGCTGAGAAAAACTTATCTGCGCAGGATAGAAATGAGCTTTATGAATAGAACAGAAAGGAAAAAGATCTATATCTTCGATCATTTAAAAAATTTGGTGTCCTTATGAACAGAACGGTCAAATCATATTTAGAGATAGATTTAGAAATAAATACCTTATCCTTACTTGTCATTTCGCCTCATTTCCAATTAATGCCATAAATTTCGACAGTTCGTGACACAAGTTGGCATAGGGAAAATTTAAAATTACCTCATAGACTGTGCATATTATTATTTGTATTGAACATTGATTAAGCTGGCTTAGCTTTTTTGATTAAACTTACTTAATTTAATCAACCTTTCGGCATTCACTATATCAAGAGTTTTCACTTTAACCTTTCGAGCCTCTAAAACCCGAGATCACGATGATTAGATTTATTTAAGCAAGGACGTAACCAGGATTAAATGTTTAATTAATCATGTTTTAATTTATATCGCGACTTCGCGGCTCGGGGTTTCGAGGGTATGATTTCTGGGAGGAGCGCTAGCCGAGTCACGAAATCTGGAGATCACTATGATGTGATTTATTTAAACCAGAAGGTAAACCAAATTAAGTGTTTTAATTAATTATGTTTGAGCAATATCGCGACTTTGGTACTCGGGGTTTCGAGGGTATAGTTTCCGGGAGGAACGTATGCCAAGTCGCGAAATCCCGAGAGACTTTAACCATGTTCAAAGTCAATCACCCCTAACACTAACTCGGTTTACTTAAGTAAAAGTCTCACGGCTTCCTCTTTCAGAGTTATGATGGTAATGTTTTAGGAGAGAGTGAACGCTGAGACGCGAAATCCCTACAACACTTGACTGGGGTTTAAAGAATTTTACTCTCGGCTTTCACCTGAGGTAACCTTTTTAAAACTTTTCGTGACCTCGCACATCAAGGCTTGTAAATATTGTGACTTGTAACTCACGAACATCGATATTTCGAGGTACAAAAAGTGGTAACTTATGAAACATAACATCCTTCGCTATTTCGCATTTCGAGACTACTGATATTTTCAGTAGGTAAATATCACGAGGTGAAAAAGAACTTAAAAAACAATATTTGACTTTAAAAAATACATTTAAACTAGTTGAAAAGGCGGCTCCAACTAGGGATCCCGTCTTCTTGCAAGACGGGAAGAACAGTAGACCACGTGCCTGTATTGGGTAAATGGAGACATTTTCTTCACTTCTGCTAAACTTCCTTTAGGGAAAAGATAAACGGAGGGAAGAACAGATCTTGTCTTTCACATCTGCAAAGCTTTTCAATACTCAACTATGTTTCATACTCAGCTACAGTCCCTTTCACAACTTTCTCTTTCTCTTTACTAAATTTAGGTCTGCATTAAGACAAATCAAAACAGTTCTAGGAAATTCAACAGATCTTGTAACTTTTGCCTTGCATCCAACGAAATTCATTACATGTTTTTTAATCGGGGAGTCCCATCTAGACTTAGGATGTGGATCCAGTCTCAAGAAAGTTGATTACCAGAGTAGAGTGAAAATCGTTTATAACAGCCTTATAGACATCTCAGATATTGCTTCACTACCAACGGCCCTGTTAAGTACCCCGGTGAAGTTATCTGCCCCTTTTTTGTTGAATTTCCTTTCACCACATTGAAATATATTAATGCATTTAAATGCTAAGACGAGGGAAGTCATTTATGAATTTCCTTTCCTCGTCTCTTCAGACTAGATGTACAATTAGATATGACTTTCTTTCCACCATCTGTCTTGTAATTTTCTTTTTAGAATACGAAGTGGGGGCAATTGGTTTGTATGAGGGGTGATATTTGTATAATATTTTGCAATGGCGGTCTGTTAACTTACTTTGGTTTCTTGGTACCAACCTTCCCTTAACCTTCACCACACCTTAACCCGCAGGAAAAAGGGGAAAAATTATTTCTAGGGCTTTTCCTTAGAGCAAGCCTCAATCCTTCGAAATTGTTGAAAAACCCAAAATATTCAGGATCCACCTACGCATAACTTGCTTAGTAAGAGACTGAAGAGTTATAAAGACCAGATTCCTTTCCAAAATACTCTTTATAGCTTTCAAAGTTAAAACATAATCTCTTCCCCCTATGTATATAAATCCGGAAAGGTACTTGGCTTTTTAAGAAGATAAAAGTGAAGACCAAAAGAAAGGTGATGGACAGATTTTTGTACACTGAGGAGCAGGGGTCGAAAATTAAAACCGTTTTTGGAAAACCCTTTCCCAAAGATGATTTACTTAACTATCACCTATCTTTATTTTAAGTTAACTTCTTAGGACCCAGAGAAAGTAATTGTTCTTTTTAATAACAACTAAGCGAAAACATTAGATTGATGGGACCTTTACGGTGCTTAGGAGAACTTTGCTTTCTTAAAGAACAAAATTCTCAGGAGTTCATACCTTTACCTTACCATTTTGAAACAACCGAAAACCTTTTCTATCACCTGTTTTTGGTGAATTCAGCCTCCGATATACGCCTTTCTGTTTTTTCCTTTCGCTCGTTTAGGTCACAAGCCGAAATCCTGTAAACACAAAGAGTGTCCCTTAAAAGAGTTGAATGTATTTGAAAATTGCATATCTCTATTTATACTGACCTAATTAATTAAAAATGAAAACTTAACTCAAGGGAATCATGAAATAGAAAGCAAATACAAACTGGTATATACAATGGAAATCATTTGAGAACCAATTATTTCATGTAGTGTTTTAGATAACGCCCGTTGACAGGGGCATTGAAAATTTTACCATCCAGATTTTCTAATAAAAACAATTTTTTTCCTTCGGAAGGTACGACTCTAAATGGTCCATACCAAATATGATCGAATTTACCATGTTTCACCGAATATTCCTTCCTAGCATCCCATCTTAAGACCAAATCACCTAGAAGAAACTCTCTGTCTTTTGTCTTACGGTCAAATAACATTTTCATGTCATCTTGATATTTTTGCAATCTTTCATCCACTTCGACCCTATGTTGTTGTACTTCAATCAGCTAATTTATTCTCCTTGTGACGTGGTTTGGTTCTTCTTTCTCATCTTTCCATAGTTTCATTACGGGAAGTGCAAGGTTTATGGGTAATACCATGCCAGTCCCGTATACCATCTGGAAAGGAGAAATGTCGATGGATTTTTTCATGCCAATCTGATTTGCCCATAGTGCATATTTTAAATGTACATGCCAAGATCTCTTGTTCTCGTTCAACACTTTCTTAATTATGTTGATCAGACTCTTGTTCGAAGACTCAGCTAGTCCATTTCCTTAGGGATAATATGTCATAGAATGGCGAAGTACAATATTGTATTTTTGGCAAAAACTGATCATAGCCATAGATTTAAAAGCCTGGGCATTACCTTTTATTATCTTTCAGGGACAACCAAATATAGATAAAATGTTTTCTTCTAGGAAATCTATTACCACTGAATCTATAGCCCTCCTGGTTGGAATAGCCTCTACCCATTTAGTAAAGTAATCTGTGGCAGTTAGGATCCATTTGTGTTGAGCGCTGGAATGGGGGTTAATTTTTCCTATAAAATCCAGTCCCCACTATTGAAAAGGAGCCTCTGTTTTGACTGGAACTAAAGGTAGCATTGGGAATTTATGCTTGCCTGCAAACAGTTGGCAAGGGTCACAAGCCCTGACTTTGGCATTTACATCCGAGAAAAGTTTGGGCCAGTAATACCCTGCCCTCAGGATTTTATAAGTTGTCGCTCTCCAAGCGTGATGTCCCCCACAAACTCCTTCGTGGAATTCGCTTATGACCTCCTATGTTTCATATTCAACCAAACAAACCAACAGGAAGCCAAGTGGGTCCTTCCAAAACAATTTACCCTCAGATATACAGTATTTGACTACATGTAGTTTTAGCGTTCTGGCTTTGGATGGAGATAAATCACTCAGACACTTCAAAGTCAGTAGGTAGGATACTATGTTTTCGTACTAGTTAGAGGACGTAAATTTCTCTTCGATTCTGATTTCACTTGTTTGCTCATAGAGCTCACTCATATCTTCATCTTCTCCACGTTCCTGTATGTTATTTATGCCGAGGGCTCTGAAATTAGATTCAACTAAGATTTTAGCCAAACCTTGACCTTTTACTAGTTTCGTCAGCTTTATTTCCAGATCAAATTCTTGAATTTTTGCGCGCCACCGTCCCCTCTTGCCGTTACTGTCAGGTTACACTAAAATTTCTTTTACAGAGCTAGTAGGTACATACGCGATTATCTTGGAATGAAATACATAAGTTCTAAAAGCCTTTAATGCCTTTACCATAGCATATGCTTGTTTTTCCATTACATCGTATTTTAGTTCCACGTCTCTGAGACTTTTGTTGAAAAAGGCTATCGGTTGTTCGAAGCCTTCCTCATTTTTCTGGAGGAGCACTGTGGCAACGGTATCCTCGGAGGCGAACGAGAAAATAAGAAAATCCTTTAGATAGTCGGGGCTTGCCAGTACAAGTGCCTCGCTTATAACCCTCTTGATACATGCAAATGATTCTTTGGCCTTTGTTGTCCATTTTACCTTGTTGTTTTTCTTTAACATACCTATGATTAATTTCACAATTTCAACAAAGTTTGGCATAAACCTTCTCAAAAAGTTTATCTTTCCTAAGAATGATTGAATTTCCTTTACATTTCTAGAAATATTTATTGTGTCTATAGCTTGAACCCTGCTGGGATCAATTTTAATTCCATCTCGGGACACAATATGGCCCAGGAGTTTACCTTCTTGCATGGCGAAGTGAGACCTTTTGGGGTTTAAAGACAAATCGAACCTGTGACATTTTTCAAAAGTCTGTTTGAGATGTATTAAATGATCTTCGTCAGACTTAGAAAAAACGGTTAGATCATCGAGATAGATAACTACCAACTTGTCTCTCTCGCCGATGAAAGCGATATCCATAACACACTGGAAGGTGGCACATACATTCATTAGACCAAAATTCATTTTATCATACATGAATGTACCCCAGGGTGTAGTGAAGGTTGTTTTTTCTTTATCTTGTTCATTTACAACAATTTGATTGTACCTAGAGAAACCGTCGATCATAGACATCCTATTTGCTCCGACTACCTTTTCTAAGACGTGATCCATTTTAGGTAAAGGATAGTTGTCTTTGAGGGAAGATTTATTTAAATTTTTGAAATCAACACACAATCTAATTTCCCCACTCTTTTTTCTAACCGGGACCAGATTTGCCACCCAATCGGAGTATCTTAGTGGTACTATTATTTTCGCATCTAAAAGCTTCTTAACTTCTCTTTCGACTACGGGTAATAAGATAGGGTTGATTTGTCTAAGCTTTTGCCTAAAGGGTTTGACACCAGGCTTCAGAGGTATCTTGTGTTTGATCACAGTAGTGTCATAGGTCCTAAGCTCTTCGTAAGACCAAGCGAAAACGTCTTTATATCGTGCAAGCAAATCTTTATACTTATTTTTCACCTCAGGAGGAAGGTACTTTGATATTTTCA
>JZKD02S2304071.1:0-12215 GCA_000966675.3 Picea glauca | reverse complement strand
GAGCATTGTAGAAAGCCCAAGTACGTGCCCAAAACCAAGGAGACAACTGGACGCACAGATGCAATTAAATACGCTTTGTGAAAATGTTGTGACTTTCAAAATCTGAAACATTAATGTAATGGATGGGAGGAAAGTGCATTAGCATTTATGTATTGAAGTTCCAAACTAATTTTGGAGCGTATGTTCCTATCCACTGGATGTAATAGGCGTTTATGTGTGTTTAATGCAAGTAGGTATATTTAAATGATAGATTAGACAGTTTTAGGATCTTAGGGGGGGGAATGGATGATAGACACCCTCAACCCTGGTATCATTTTAACATTATTTAGAATTCGTAAGTTGTAGAGATGGAGAGGAGAACAAAGAATTTTATGCATTCTAGCTGTTGTTATTTACCATGGACAGGAGCACTGGAATTAATAGAAGAAAGCTTTGATTCCAATCTATGTGTTTGTTATGGTTGTTGGAACCACCTGTTAACTGGTATGTTGCAGGCTTGTTTGCATTCTCTGTATGCATTTTCTTTCAATGTTATGTGTGTATATAGAATCTAGAATTCTATGTTGAATGTTTGAATTCTAGATAAGGGGAGAATGAGTTTCAGTTGTTTCTCTTTCTGAGAACCCATGCAAAGTGTGCAGTGGAGGGTACGCAAGGAGTGCGTCGACCAGGCTCTGAGTTTCATCTCAGAACTCTCAGAGGAGATTCAAATTTGTGTCTTTACCGACAAGAGTGCTAGCAGAGCACAGAGTCATGCAAAGTGTGCGCAGGATGGGAGAGGGAACAAATTCTCTCAAATTCATAGAGGAGTTGAGGAGTTCTCTATTGTGAAGAGTGCACAAATCCGAAGACCCAAATAACCTGAGGTTATTTGAAGTTTTTCCATAAGGAATGCGTACAAGAACCCTTTTGGAAGCCTTGGATTCGCAAGCAGAAGCTCAGAATGGATAGAACCTTTGAGAAGTTCAAAGGGAGGTGGAGCTCGAAATTGTTTCACAGAAGTTAATTTCAGGAGGGAGGATGCCATGTCATTTGGCAAGAAGTCCTCATGAAGTTGAAACGAACGGTGGAATCACTTCAAGGAGAATTGGCGAAGTTCCATTGGCCGTTGGATTTGATAGACCAATAGAGGGATTAAAACTGAGTGTCTTTCAACACTCTTAAGCTCAGGAAAGATAGTGACTGTAAGATCTGGATCAACGAGGGCTGTTGATCTTGTATGTGAATTCGCATATCAAAATTCGGGGAATGGAGTGACCAGTGGTTTGGGTCGAGTGTTGTGGATTTTCGATTGACGAAATCTCGATACAACGAGAGTTGGTGGATCGAGGGAGACACATAGCCATCGATCTCATCTAAGGCACAATTTCGGAGTCGGGGATTTGTAGAGGGAGAGGAATAATTGTTCGTTGTTCTCTCAAGTTGCGAAAGCCGAAGACTCGTGTGAACAGGTGTCAAGGACCCACTCTATAAGCAGAGTAAAAAAAGGTGACAGGTGGCCTATGCCTATCACTTTGGGTGGAGTAAACCTTCGTTGACATATTGCGTTTCGAAAATTCGCAAGGGAAGAGCACAAGAGTTTGCCTCTCCAACTCGCAAAGTCGTGAGTTGCGAAAGGTGCTTGCGTTAAGGCTTAGTTGTGGTCATATTGGAAAAGGGACTGAAGAGGGGGCTTACACCTTAAGCGCATTTGCAATTTCGCATTTCGGCTATTGCCAGGGGCTGTGACATTGTATTCAAAGTTTCCAACTCGCGAGACCCGAAAAAAAATTGCGAGCTTAAACAAGGAGTTCAGTTAGCCCTTGTCGTGGTTTAGAGAAGATCCTGCGCGGATCCCAGCCTAAGGGCAAGAGGTCCGCACCACTTAGGGATATGTTCGCTGAAGTTTACCGCATGGATCACACAACCCCATGAACCTCACTAAATGTGTCCCAATGGAAAAGTGGCATTTTGAAGAGCTAGTAGTCTATTTAAAAGCTGTAGAAATCTCAGAAGCTCATAGTCTCCCTAACATACAAGGTAAGGAGCTTTCTATATAAAAATCACAAATCAATCAAATCGTTTTCTTTTCTGATAATGTTTTTTTAATCAATTATGATAGTTTTAAATTGTTTTAACATATTAATAAAAAAATTTGATTCATTATAATTATTTAGATAGTATTTCCTGGTACATGACATCAAAATGTAATCATGACTAATATTAAATATTTTATTTTATATATGAGATTAAGATTAAATATTACTTGAAATCACATGATGTAATTTCATAATCTTTAATTATGACTAATATTTGATTTTATATATGAAATTAAGATTAAATATTACTTAAAATAACATGATGTAATTTCATAATTTTTAATCATGACTAATATTTGATTTTATATATGAAATTAAGATTAAATATTACTTGAAATCACAAGATGTAATTTCATAATCTTTATTATAATTTTAAAGTGGAATTTTAAAACTAAATCCCTAATAAATCTATTTTCATAATTTAAATGAAGAATGATAAAAGACATAATGAATTTTTTAACAAATCACAAATACAGACAAATCACCAGGTAACACAATTTCCTGGTCGAGTTCCAACAGACATTTCTACGCTCACGTCGCTGGAAATGGAAAGTCACAAGTCTGTCCCATAAGTGTGGGCAGAAAGACTCTTGACATAGAGCAGGAACGTGCGCTTTGTTGAAAATGGTGAAGGATGCGACCCCGCATTAAGTGGAATACAGGTAGCATAATGTTATGATTTTCAGTCTGAAGTAGAATTTTGGGGCAGGATGCGACCCCGCATTAAGTGGAATACAGGTAGCATAATGTTATGAAGTAGAATTTTGGGCTGATATGACTATCTTATCATATATACGAGGCCCACTGCCCATTCCTCATTCCTTTTTATCAGAAAATACAAAGATACCACGTGCAGATAAGCTTCATAATAAATTATATGACTAGACACCTAACCGTGATGTCAACCCATAATTAAGACCAACTCTCTGATCTGTAATTAAGACCAACTCTATGCAGTAGTTTAAACGTTTTAATTTTGGAAGATTTTTTGGCATTTTTTTCTGCTCAAAATCCAGTGATGAATAGTTGATCTGTAGATTTGAGTGGCTAAATTTGTATAATTTGAGTGTTTCAGCATTTTTCGTCGAGCTGAATCTATTTNAGGCTTGTTTGCATTCTCTGTATGCATTTTCTTTCAATGTTATGTGTGTATATAGAATCTAGAATTCTATGTTGAATGTTTGAATTCTAGATAAGGGGAGAATGAGTTTCAGTTGGTTCTCTTTCTGAGAACACCTGCAAAGAGGGCAGTGGAGGGTCCGCAAGGAGTGCATCGACCAGGCTCTGAGTTTCATCTCAGAACTCTCAGAGGAGATTCAAATTTGTGTCTTTACTGGAAAGAGTGCTAGCAAAGCACAGAGTCATGCAAAGTGTGTGCAGGATGGGAGAGGGAACAAATTCTCTCAAATTCACAGAGGAGTTGAGGAGTTCTCTATTGCGAAGAGTGCACAAAGCCGAAGACCCAAATAACCTTAGGTTATTTGAAATTTTTCCACAAGGAATGCGTAGAGGAACCCTTTTGGAAGCCTTGGATTCGTAAGCAGAAGCTCAGAATGGATAGAACCTTTGAGAAGTTCAAAGGGAGGCGAAGCTCGAAGTCGTTTCACAGAAGTTAATTTCAGGAGGGAGGATGCCACGTCATTTGGCAAGAAGTCCTCATGAAGTTGAAACGAATGGTGGAATCACTTCAAGGAGAAGTGTCGAAGTTCCGAAGGCCATTGTATTTGATAGACCAATAGAGGGATTAAAACTGAGTGTCTTTCAACACTCTTAAGCTCAGGAAGGATAGTGACTGTAAGATCTGGATCAACGAGGACCGTTGATCTTGTATGTGACTTCGCATATTGAAATTCGGGGAATGGAGTGACCAGTGGTTTGGGTCGAGTGTTGTATATTTTCGATTGACAAAATATCGATACAACGAGAGTCGGTGGATCGAGGGAGACACATAGCCATCGATCTCGTCTAAGGCACAATTTCGGAGTCAGGGATTTGTAGAGGGAGAGGAACAATTGTTCCTTGTTCTCTCAAGTTGCGAAAGCCGAAGCCTCATGTGAACAGGTGTCAAGGACCCACTCTATAAGCAGAGTAAACAGAGGTGACAGGTGGCACACACCTGTCGCTTTGGGTGGAGTCAACCTTCGTTGACATATTGCGTTTCGAAAATTCACAAGGGAAGAGCACAAGAGTTTGCCTCTCCAACTCGCAATAATTGTTTCTATATATGAGATTAAGATTAAATATTACTTGAAATCACATGATGTAATTTCATAATCTTTAATTATGACTAATATTCAATGTTATATATGAAATTAAGATTAAATATTACTTGAAATCACATGATGTAATTTCATAATCTTTATTATAATTTTAGAGTGGAATTTTAAAACTAAATCCCTAATAAATCTATTTTCATAATTTAAATGAAGAATGATAAAAGCCATAATGAATTTTTTAACAAATCACAAATACAGACAAATGACCAGGTAACACAATTTCCTGGTCGAGTTCCAACAGCCATTTCTACGCTCACCTGGCTGCAAATGGCAAGTCACAAGTCTGTCCCATAAGTGTGGGCAGAAAGACTCTTGACATAGAGCAGGAACGTAGCTTTGTTGAAAATGGGGAAGGATGCGACCCCGCATTAAGTGGAATACAGGTAGCATAATGTTATGATTTTCAGTCTGAAGTAGAATTTTGGTCTGATATGGCTATCTTATCATATTATCAGAAAATACAAAGATACCACGTGCAGATAAGCTTCATAATCTATTTTGTCGTTCTTCCTAACCGTGATGTCAACCCATAATTAAGACCAACTCTATGCAGTAGTTTAAACGTTTTAATTTTGGAGGATTTTTTGGCATTTTTTTTCTGCCCAAAATCCAGTGATGAATAGTTGATCTGTAGATTTGAGTGATTAAATTTGTATAATTTGAGTGTCTCAGCTTTTTTCATCGAGATGAATCTATTTATACATTCAGAAATACAATTTAAACAACAGAAAATAGCAATTTTATCCAATTTTACATAACAGAATTCCCACAAAAAAATCTAAAAATAAATCGTTTAGCCCGATCATTTTAAGGTATTAATAAATGTACAGAATCTAGACATACATTGTTTTAGACAGAAAGATTAGATTCCATAAGTACACTTTAGACTTAAAGTAGAGAATCTGCTTTTATAAAATTAGATTCCTTACGTACGTTTGAGACTAAAAGTAGAGAATCGGGTTATGTGTTAGTTTGGTTGTACATTTCGGAATAGAATAAAGGGCGAGCATGCGGAATAGAATAAATGTGATTTAGTAAAGTTATGTCAGGTTTACTTTCTGTAGGGTTTGGATTGATGTGTTGACGTGAGAACTCTATGTTGAAAATGCCTATATAACATAACATGGCTGTAGAGGCTTATTATGTTTAATATGTTTTTGGTGTTTGATGTTTGATTTTTCTGGTGTTAATATTTTATTGTTCTTAGATTTTAACTTGTTACTTTAATATTAAGTCTATTATATTAAAATATAATATTATTAGGGTATATTCATTTTAAATCCAGATTTATCAAACAATTAGAGTTATTAAATTTATTAATGTGTGAATTTTTTAACATTTAATCTCATATTAAGTACTGGTACCTTAGTTTTTTTATTTTACATGTGATTGATTTATTTTAATTGAGCCCACTTTATTTTTGTTATTATTATTTTTTCAATTAGGTCAATTTCAATATTTTATTGTAACCTTAGGCTAAGGTGACAACATCTCCTCCATACGATATAGAGCACCTAGCTACTCTCAGTGCAAAAGGTAAGATATAAACAAATATGTGAAAATTTTGGTAGTTTACATAGTTAGTTGAGGCTAAAACTAGCACAACCGCTAACTCGTGGCTGGTGAACGCCGAAAGCGGCGGCTTACGGCTGTTAAACACGACCATGATTGGCGATCACTGGTAATGCCAACACAGAAACGCGACCACCAAACGTTAGTCAACATAAACTCTGTGAGAATACTTTAATATCTTTAATCAGGTAGATGTGGCAATAAGTTAGTGAACACAATAATTTTTAAACACGATTAGGTAAATGTAAAAAAGTAAACATATCAGCTAGGAAGTTAATGGATGAAATCAGAGCCATTTATTTATTGTGACGACTAAGAATATTCTAGGCATATTTAATCTCCTCCATAGAAAACGTATTAAGAACTAAAAACCTATTAAATGTGCCCATTGTCAATAGATGTACGCCCTTCGGCATAAAAATTGTAATGAATATAATAAAAATATTATATATTGATATAAATGTTCTTTTCTAATTGAAATTGGGTAATTTGTATTATCAAAAAGATGTACAAAATAGCTTGTGTAGAAAATACAAAAGGTTATGTGCTCACAAAATTCAATTTTCTAGCGCTTACTACTACTATCAATTTTATAGTAAATGCTTAATATGCTAGAAAATTTAAAATACATTAACTTAACTAAAAACGTGACAATTGGTTACCTCTTCGAGGCCTATGTTTGTTAGGATAGAGACTTGGTTCATAGTCTCCATGTTCTCTATCAGTTATGTCCTCTTCTTTTAGTTCCCCATATCTTGAATTCACGGACACCCTCATTCCAAAACTTTGGGCAGATTGAGTACCATATTCCCTAACATGTTGCGTTTAACTTTAAGGGTGACAATGTGTTGCTTTTGTTGAACCAATGTACCCATTACATGAGCAAATTGAGAAATGGACTAATATTAATTGTCATAGTCTTTGAAGTACTCGAAAATTTAGAGGTTTTGTTACGTTGGATCATTCATTTCTAGAATAAAAGTACTCTAACAATTTATTGTAGATCCCTAAAATCTATTAATGTTAATACAAAAATAAAGAACTAAACTTGAAAGAAAAAATAGAACCTGTCAAGCCAATATACCCACAAAAATGATCCCAAGACTTCCCATAAACGAGGAGCAAAGCACCCAAGAGACAATGCGAAACCACACTAGAAAACATAACACCCAGACTAGAGAGAAAATTCATTTTTCAAGAAGGAGATTCAAAAATTTGGAAAAAAATACAACATAACCAAAGATATAGTCCCCCCACTTTAATTGTGGTTGCTTGATCAAGATAAAGTGAACCATGCCAATTCAATTACAATTTGTAAGAAAGTGGGATCTAATTCACATATAATTTGTAAGAATTGAATATCCACTAAACCAAAAGTACTCAGAATGATCAACCCTACGAAATTCCCTTCATACCTTGAATTCATGAGACAAGGAATGATTGTTTCCAACTTGTAAGCAATAGCTATATTGTCCAGGAAATGATAGACTAGGTTAGATAAATTTCCATGGTCCCTCCATTACCACACTTGAAATCTCTCCATAATCCCTCCTTTCTTGTGATATAATCCGATCCAAATTTCAAATCCCTTATTGACTATGAGCATGACCATTTGAAGGGGGATCTCAATTATCTTTGTCTTTGGTACCTCATGTAACACCCTGGGTTTTGAAGCCCCATATTAAATAATTTATTTTGTTAATCCATGAAAGGCCATGGTGCCCAAACAATTGAAAGAGACCAATATGCCTAGGAAATGTAATGTTTGATCATTATTAATAATAAATACATCACTCATTGCTAGACGAATAAAGTCAAGACTTATAGGGGCTATGATTCCATAAGAGAGGGGGTTTGAGGGGCTGAGTTTTTATTTTATATTTTATTTAAACCCATTTTTGTTTTAATGGAGAATAACAATTACATGAGCTTCTTGGGGGGAAGGCCAAGTGGTTCCTTAATTCCAAGAATTTCATAAACCAATCTTTAGTCTGTTGTGAGGGGTTGCTTCTTCTTCACCCATTCACTCATTCGTTGTACATTGTTCACACCTCTCACCCTGTTCTCTCTCCATTCACTCTATCACCTACTGTTCTTTCCTCATTCACGTTTGGCTTTGGAAGGGAAAACGAATTGTTGAAGAGGAGCTATGGTTTTTTTGGATGTAAAGACTGTTGGTCTATTCCATACATGAATTAAGGCCTGCATGTATGACATTCTTTTTCCTGTGTTCATTTTTTATTACAATTGTGAGTCCCAAGAGTTCTAACATGGAGATTCTGGACCAACTACATTGGAGCCCTTAAAGGAGATGGTCAACCTGAGGGACAATGTGGCTAAGAAGGGGGCCCATTATGTTGGTTTGTGTAGGTTGGGTAGAAGAGAGTTGGTGTACTTTGGATTGTTGTGGGTGCTCAAAATACTGTGAGAGATTTAGTGTTGACTGTTTTGGGAAGTCAAGTGACACTCTGGAACCGTCCTTGTGGATTCACAACCCTAGCTCAGGGGTGACACTATTTTTGAGACGTAGAAAAACAATGTCTATGGTTGGGTGGAACGTCCTTGGTCTGCAACCAATTGGTTATTCGTTTCATTAAAGATAAGTGATCTTTGTTATGGTTTTATTTAGCTGTGTATTTATTCTGATGTGTATTTATTTATCTATGAATTTCATATCCATGGTATGCATGCTTGTTAGTTATTGTTGTGTACGACATATGGTTCATTTCTTTTATGTTGTAGCATGAATTTTGATCTATGCATGTGAATACTTCATGCATATTTATTAATTAAAAGTTAGAGCAGAAGTCGAAACTAATCCAGAGTTGATTTAAAGTGGCATAGCCCGACCTGGGGGTGGTTGGGTACGTTACAGATTGGTATCAGAGATTTTGGTTGAAACAACAGACTGGTATGGGCTAGAACTATTGGATAGGGTATCATGGTTAAGAATGAATATATTTTCGAGATCTTATAGTTAAGGAGAGATAGCATCATAGCGATCACGTAGAAGACAAAGCGTCATACAAACATGTATCATTTGTAAACAATCGTAGAATCATGACCATTCTATTTTGAATTCGGAAGCGATCACCACCATGCAGTCAAGGAGTTATGGATCATTAGATCGGAAGATAGGTGAATGAGTACCATTAGATAAAGGCGAAACCAAAGGCTGGGAGAAATTAATTCATAGCTGTCACATTGAACCTGTTGAATGCTAGTCGTTGATCAAATCCAAGGATGAGATGAAAAAATATGGAAATTCGTCACTTCGACGATTTTTGGGACAAAGGAAGAAGTGTAAAAAAATGGTCGAAGTCACGAAGTCCCACTGAATGTCCAATCTAATAGGAGGCTCGGGTGAAATCTCAGTTGTTAGTTAGGGTCCTCTGGCATTGACAACTTTGATAAGTTTTACTTCGGGAGAATCAAACTCTCTTAGAACTGTTATAACCTAGAGTTGAGGAACACTGAAGTCCCGAAGTCTCGTCGATCATTAGATCGAGGGAAGGACTTCAGAAGTAATGACGACCATCAGATATAGCAAGGGTGGAAGGATAACAAAGTTTCGAAGCTTCAGAACTTCGCCACTCTAGTGATTAATGGAAAATGGGCAAAGCCCCGAAGTGTCAAAGCTTCGAAGTGTCAAAACCATGCATTGTAAATCCATCATCATGAAATCATGTAGTCCATCATATCTGGGGAAGAGAATGTGGATCATCCATTTGATGGATGACGCATCATAAGCCACGTGGTAGGGGTGAAATGTGGGGACACATGCCACGTGGATTCAATACCTTTTGAACACTGACATGATCTTTTGTAGTGAAACATGGCACACATTCCATGGGTCCACATCACCATGGGTGATGCCAACATGTCATGTCAGCTCTGAGCGTATGGCCTCTTGGGGTGTTCAACATATCTACTAGTGAAAGTGTTAAAGACAAATGTCATGAAAACACGTAGTCCATTAATATAAGATCCCGTCAGGATCTTTCTCAACCATTAGATCGAGCACTGGAAGGATGGCGTAAGAACTTTGACAATTGGCACTACGGGAAGTGGAACAACTTGGGAGTTGTAATGTTCTGGATTTCGAGAGCACCGAAGTCCCAAAGTGAATAAGGATTGTCCATCCCAACACTTAATTAAGTCATGGTCATTGGATCAATAGTGGAAGGATATGGTAACAACTTTAGTGAGTATCACTATGCAAGAGTTGAGAGACTTGGTAGCTGTAATGTTCCAGAGCCTCGGAGCATCGATGTCCCAAATTGATTGAGGTTGTCCATCTTAATGTCTGATTAAGTCGCGACTGTTGATCTCATTGAAGCCTATAGATGGGGTGGGATCATCCAGTCAATGGGAGATCAAATATTGACCGTCTGATATGCTAATAGAGTTATTGGAAGGGATTCGATGAATTTTATCTTCAGGAGGAATTGAGAGATTGAAAGAGAGAATAGTCGAAGGCCAAAGTCCGGAGGACTTGGTCCCAACATCGGTCTCATGAAAAGGTAACCGGGGTCAATTTGAGGTGAAAAAGGATCCGGAAGTGACTAAACTCTCACAAATTATGTTCGAGAAATATCATGTGTAGATGAATATAGAGGAAGGCGCTAACTAATGAATAAGCTCATGGTTTCGAGTCCTGGCAACATGGAAAGTGTTTTGAAGGAAGAACCTGTGAAGAATTCAAATTTTGTACTAGAAATGGAAGTGTTACAATGTGGAGAATGATAATATATTCTTCATGAATTGAGAGAAAAAGGACTTGTAGCATTGTTTGGATTTTTTTTTTTTAATATGCATAATTCTAACAAACTAGTGGCTTGCACATTTTGTAGAATTAGGGGCTGTAAACAAATCCATTCAAAATGCATATTCAAGAAATGATAGAATGAGAGGGATCTTCCAATCATGATAAATAGGCCAAAGGGAAAAGTAATTAGTGTTGGTAATGCAAAGATAGAATCCAATGGACAATAGGCCAAAGGGGAGAAAGAAACATTGATAAAGACTGTGAGAATCCTGAAAATAGAAGTGTAGAGCTACGAAGTAGGAAATGAGATACTCATAAGAGAAAAAAATTAGATGAATTCTCAAGTGATGGAAAGATTAAATAAGTTGCAGAGGAAAACAAGGAATGGATCAAACTAAAAACATGACGAAGAGGGATGATGTCATGAAAGAAGATATGACTGCAAAAGAACTAGTTATTCAAGAAGTGCTAGCATAACTCATAGGCATCACTCACCTCCCTATTAATAAAGTAAATTTTATGCATCTAAAGATTCCATAAGTATCCCAGAGGTGTCTCTTGTTAGGCACCAAAGAAGAATACATGAATTGGATAGTTTGCAAGGAGAGTTGAAGAAGCTTAAGCCAACATCCTTTGATGGAGAAAGATAAATGGAAGATAATCTTGAGGCATGGTTTCTTAGACTCAGAAGGTATTTTGAGTGGCATAAATACTCATCAAACCTAGAAGCCATACTTGTGACATATCATTTACATGGGAAAGTTGCTATGTGGTGGGATCACCTGAAGCGTGTTGAGCACATTAATGAGAATAGGATCACTTTGACGCAGTTCAAGAAATATTTTTAGAAGGAGTAGCTTTCAGAGAAGTTCTATCATAAGAATATGCATGATTTGTTTGAACTTAGGATGGGAAGAATGACCATGGAAGAGTATGAAAAGAAGTTCGTGGGGCTGTTATATAATGTGGGGTTTGTAGAAGGTAAGAAGGTGAAAGTACAAAGGTTTTTACATGGATTGGCCTCATTTTATAAAGAGAAGATCTAGTATGATGAAGAAAGGAATTTGACTGAGACCATTAGGAAGGCTAAGTACTTATATGAGAAAGGAAAAGGTAGAGAGTATTTGCAAAAATCATGGAAGGATAGGAAGAATGAGAAATCTGATCAGAGGAGGAAGGGATTCAAACCTCCTTTCAACAGAATTATCCCTAATAAAATTCATCAAGACTGGTATGCTAAGGATGAATCCAAGAGAGAAGACTCCTTGGGAAACAGGGGAAGAAGAATCCTTGGGGAAAAGGGGAAGATCACCAATCCAATGTTGGGGATGCAAAGAAGTTCACATGTACAAGGATTTCTCTCACATAAAGGACAAAGTGAAGACCATGCACAACATCCAAGAGGCTACAAGAGTAGAAGACATGGGAATAGTTTATGCAGCCTTAGTTGATCGACAAGAAGAGTATGAATCCAATATGATTGAGGTGGAAGGTAATATCATTAATCAACATGTTTTTATT
>JZKD02S2304038.1:21895-33612 GCA_000966675.3 Picea glauca | reverse complement strand
CTAGAAGGAGAAGCTTCTATGGTGAGGTGGCATCCAAATGGTTTGGATCTTACTCGCTTTCATGATTTAGTGGGATCATCCTAACCTCCTCACCTTATCCTCTTCAACTTATAAATGGAGAGGAGTTCTCATGGAGAAAGTTAGCTTTTGTTAGCTTGGGTTAGATTTGTTGGTTCTTGAGCTTGTTAGCTTTGGCTTGATTAGAGTGGCTTTGAGATTTTATTTGTCAAGATAGATTGTGAGTAGCTATCATATCTATGGTTTCATAATATTTGGAGCAAGAAGTGTGTGGGGAACGAAGGACAGTTGAAAGGGACCTTACGACATCAAGGCTCGGGTTGTAATCTCTCTTTCATATTTAATTTAATACAGTAATATGTCTCTTTCCCATAAAGCTAATGTCACTTTATTACATAACTCCTTGATCATATGTATAGATTAGCTATTGAATATAGTGATTTTCCTTCGCTTTGATTGGTTTGTAATGTTGCGATCTGAACGACACAAGAGCGTTGGAGAAAAACTTGGAACAACAGAGATCCAAGGAAACGTTCATAAGGTATGTTCATGATCCTTGCCTCTTAGTTCATTCAATAGACTAGATCTAGGGAAAGTGTATTATTCTGTCCTATTTTGTTCTAGATCCAGGTGGATCTAGGGAGATTGGTTTGTGTCCGCACTCACGGATTTATCCAATAACAGGGTGATACTAGATAAATGGATAATAAATTTATCTAGTATTACGTGCGTGTGGTGTAATATTAGATAAATGTATGGATGGGGGTGGGGGGTAATACTAGATAAATTTATAGTACATGAGGGTGAGGGTTGGGGGTAGTACTAGATAATTATATAATACATTTATCTAGTATTACCCCCTACCCCCCACCCTTATATATTAGATAAATGAGGGTGGGGGGTAATATTAGATAAATGTATAGGTGGGGGTGGGGGGTAGTACTAGATAAATGTATAATACAATTATCTATTACTACCCCCATATGAGGGTGGTGGTGGAAGTTAGTATTAGATAAATATATAATACATTTATTTAATATTACCCCCACACCCACTTTCATATATATGGGGGAGGGGGTGGGGGTGGGGGTGAAGGGTAATATTAGATAAATGTATAATACATTTATCTAATATTATCCACCATTGACACATATCTTATATATATAACATATGTCACGTATATGATATATAAAACATATGTTATATATATCACATATCATATAATATAAAACATGTGTTATATATAATATAAGTGATATATAACATATATCATATATATAACATATTATAAAAACCTAGATTATCATTAACATATTAATATTTAAGAAACTACATTAAAAAAATTTGAAAATCAAATAGAAAATCATTTGTGGTTTCTAATAGTCTTCTATTACAACAACCAAAGTGACATACAACATGTATTTTTTTTTTGTTTGCGTTAGTAAATATATATCACAATTATTAACTATCTCATTAACACATCTTCCAATATATTAATGAAACAATTTCAACACATTATTAATCATTCACGACATAAAGCCCACACATTATTTCTATGAACAACGATACACATATCAACACATTAACACGATTAAATAGAAACCCAAATCAGTTCATTCATATAATAAACAATGACGCATAAACAGTGTGAATCATAAATGTCTTAACTCATCTCATAAATATAATCATAAGAATATATAAAGATGCTACTCACCCAACCTACTCTGCAAGGCTAGGAGCTCTAGGACACATAAGCAACACTCAAGCCTGGGTTCCAATTGATTTTAATCATTTAAGGTCTCAGGGCTGATGACTGTTCTGAGGAACAAGGAGGTGTCTAATTCCCATAGCCCAACATAAACCACAATCCAAACTATCTCATAAATATCATCTAAGCATCAATTATTTATCATACTTCAAATAATATTCTACTCTACTTAATAAATCTTCAAACAACATTCACTGTAAATGAGTAAGAGGTTTTTACGTAAAGAATAATAACCCAAGGAGCGTAAATAAATCTGAATCTCATGTAACTCAACTATGCATCTTCATATTAAGGAATATCTACTAAGAATATATATATATGAAGAATCTAAAGGCTAAAATCATATATATACATTTGCAAGGAACCACAAGAAGATCAATCTTCTTAAGCACTACGTTAAAACGTTAAATTTAGATGCTACATTTTATTATGCGTCCACATTATAAAACTAATAAACATCAATCATAATATCAATTAATAAGAAGTCTAGTGATGGAATAACCATTTAAAAGAACTAAGGGGTTCAATCATAATAAGAAAGATGGAAAGATTCCAAGACTACCCTACATTTCCATTGACAGAAACTATGAGAAGTCAACCCATGGTTAAGAATGAGATAAGATAAATTATATGCTATCTTGCATATCCATATATAAGGACAATTAAAGAAGATCAAGTTTCATTTTAACAATAAAAATAAAGAACCAGATGTTGAATTAAAACTCAGTTAAAAGAACCAAGGGGAGGCCCAACAATAATAAATAACATATGGAATTCAACTACCTATGTATCCATTTAAAAATTAAGAAAAACAAGTCTTATTAAACCATAAATAAATCACTCATATGATAACTTATAAATCCATTTAAATTTTTAGGAAGACAAATCTTAATTGACAAAAAATAATAATATTCAGAGGCTAAATCATCCATCTGTAGAAAGGAAGAAGGACATCCATAATCTATCCCAGCCCCTGATTGAGTGTGTAGAAAAATACGGAATTTTTTCTAGACCTCAATACAACCATCCATCTGGCACTTAATCTGGTCCTCCATCTGACACTTAATCTGGTCCTCCATTTGACACTTAATTTTTGAAAAATTTAAATTAATTTTAGGTGCATCAAAAACAATTTTATTTTTATTTTTATTTTAATTGTATAGTTTAAAGGAAAGGACAATAATGGTTGCAGGGTCTGTCAAGAAGTGGTAGGGACATGTAAGAGGTGAGTGATCATGTATACGTCTACCCAATCAAAAAATTTAACTTACCCTTCTAATCTACGATGTTACCACTATTTTAAGACGTGGAAATCAATACAAAACAACTAACTGGAAAAAGGGAAACTAGACACAAACATGTTAAATGACATCATAATTGCAAGAGAGACATTTTTCAAACGTAAATTAATCTAACACCTAATCTAGACCTTGTTCCGAGCCTTGATCTGGCCCTTGAAATAGAACTAAATTTATGATAATTTGAATTTAAAATTTCAGGAAGCGAATCGATTTCAGAAGCGTTAAAATTTAAGGAAGGGTCAGTAAATGATTTCAAAGATAATCCAGAGGTCAAGCTATATTTATATCCCCCAACTTCATTCTCAAATTGTAATACTTCGAAATTAGAATTTCAAAAAAAAAAAATAAACATAATAGAATCACTCAATTAAATTCTAAAGTTGTTTTCTAAAAGTCAGCAAGGGAAATCCACAAATACAGAGTCGAAAACCATGACAACAAGACTAAAGAACAATTTCAGAATCTTCTACAGGTTTTGGCAACATAAATCCCCAATTTCGTTTTCCAGAAAATTTTCAACCAAAACATAAAATTTAATCTATCAAGTGGAAATCACTCGTAAGACTCTACATGACAGTAAAAGAAAATTACAATACACCTGCAACGAGCCAACAAATATCAGTTCTAGAACTGATAAATCTTTCACGAAATTAGTTTAGGCCTTTCAATAATTTAAGTAGGGACCCAAAATAGATCCCAACAAGAATATAATTTGGAAACAATTAGACGAAATCTGCGTTCTCTATGTGCCAATGAGTTTTATGAGGGACACATGAATTTCTCATTGGAAAATGCAGAAGGTTGAAGAATACAAAAATCTCCCTAAATTCTGAATAAGGAAATAAGGTAGAGATAACACAAAAATTAAAGTTTGGGGTTGTATTCAGGTTTCAAAAACACACATATTAAGTTTGGTAGTTGGTTGATCACAAAATCTAAATTTGAAAATTGATATGCAACAAATGAGAATGACTACCATTTTACCTAGTGAATGTGAATCTACAAATTTGTTGAAAAAGATTCAACTAGACAAAATAATAAAGACTCTTGCATGTTATTCAAGTAGTGATCTAGAAGAACCATTTTCTATATAAACCTATCTACTAACAATCATAAATTTATTTCAGAACAGTTCCTTGAAAATGTAGATAACAATGAGCATGAAGAATCTGAATGGATTAAAATTTAGGAGGCGCCATACTAAAGAAAATTGATTTCTTAGAAGGAAATGGTAATGCAATGAATACCAATTTCACTTTCTATATGTATATATTTTAAGCCATCAAGGAGTTGTTCTATTCACATTCAAAATTTAACACAGATTACAACAATTTATAAACTTTGTTAACATTTAAAATCTAAAGCAATTACAATTCCTAGAAGAAGAATATTTTAACTGATGAAGAAGAATTTGAAGTTTTTATCCCACGCTTGTGCTCTGTCTAGCTCCCTTCTTATTAATCATTGCAACCTCATCGATACCTCCCAGCCAACGATAGGGGTTCTCTTCTTCCCCTTGATCCCCTCGAGCCGCAAAGGGGCCACACACAAAAACCCAGGGAATAAGCTACTTCCCATATTGCCTCGCAAGGTCGTGCTACCACTCTCTATTCAGGCTGGGTATCCCAACTTCCACAAGAAAAATTAGTCAAGAAAAATATGGAAGACTAACCTTACACGTACCAGTCGAGGTCCCTTCCTCTCCTTTTCCATTACTTTTATAGATTTCTTCTCAGTGACACTCGCTAAATGCACGTTAAATTATTTTTATTAAATTTTGAATAGGAAATATTCTCCCCCGTACACTTGTCACATGATCCCTTAGTTGCAAAAAAAATTCATTTAATTCATTTAATTCATTTAATTCATTTTCCAATTTCCCTCACCCACCTAAAAGCGTTCCTAAAAATGTTCCTTGTTGTCCCTTTATTCCCTCACTTTCCTTTAATGATTGACATCTTTCTTAAAGCTTAGTTGAGTTTTAATTATGAAAGTTCTCTAGACTAGATTCCTTTCTATGTTCCACATTCCTTTTTGCATTTAATTTTCCCTTTTTATCTAAGTTCTAATTTAGAAAGTTTTGCACATAAACAACAATTACATTTAGATAAATTATTTCTCCTTTAAATTCTAAATTTGATTTTTTTTCTTTTTCTTCATCCCCGCTTTATTAAGTGCTTAATTAAATATTTTTAGTCCTCAATCCTACTTATACCTAGGCTTTAATTTCAACTAGGCTTAGAAATGTTTTTAAGGGAAAAATTATAAATAATATACTTTACTCATACAACATTTATTTTAAGGTTGACCATGTCAAAGTAAAATATTGTTTTCTAGGCACCTAGGTTCATTGACTCACCATTGTTAAAAATTATGACGTGCCCTTCAGGACACACTATGTGCTCCAAGGGTGCCACTTTCCTTTTTCATGTTTCATTTATGCGACGTGCCCTTCAAGATGAACTACGTGCTCCAATAGTGCCACTCATCTTTTGATTGATTTTGGTACATGTAGAACCCTTTGAATCAATACACCATCAGGTGACCTTGTGGGAGAATAAGGGCCTATAAGGAATAAGGACCCTGCTTTATTGCTTGACCCTTAGAATCTTCATGAGATACCTTCTCATTCTTCCCTCACGACATTCTGGATCTCTCGAACTAGGTAATTGTTAACCTACAATTTGAGACATGACGGGAGTGCTAGTAGGTTGTGGCAGGGTTGCTGCCACACCACTCCCTCAATATCTCTGGTTGTCGTGCATGCCCCCTTTACTCCTAATGTGAGTCTGATTAGAAATAAATCGTCAACCTTCATCCATCAATGAAACATGTCAATTATCCATAAACAACATCATAATATACCTAATCATAGGTCACATATGAATAAACAAAAATCCCCAAACCATATACAATCCACTCCCTGACTCAATCGAGAGTCCAAGGAGGTCCATTGATTCCATCAACATCCTCAATATTTGAAGAGTCCTGTACACTTAGGATAAACCAGTCAATAGTGTAAGTTTTAAACCTATGAAGTACAACAATGAATATAGATTCTTAATAAAAAATGAAATTAGTCAATGACTCAGTCACATAGTACACAAAGATTTATACCGGAAACCCTCCACCGGGAAAACCTTTCTTATTTCATTATATCAAATTTCAACATTCACCATACAATATATACAATGTTTTTAGGTATTCTGTAGATACCAAAACCCTAATCCCTTAATCCAGGATTAATTTAGGAAACCGCTAAAAATAGCAAATCCGCCCCCCAAAAAATTATTTTGGGACACTACCTCGGGCTACCACTCGGTGTCGACCGGTGCGTGTAAACAGGGAGGGCCATACTTGGACCCCCCTCGGACCCCCCTAGGAAGTGTCAGGCGCACACACCACCAAGAGGACTACTACGAGGGATCGTCAAATGCAGTTGTTGAATCTGACGCGCCCACACACACACATGCAAAGAATATAACACATACCCAACATTCTCCCACTTGTTGTTTTATTTTCATCTAGGGGTCTATAGGACTATATAGAGTCAACAATCTAGGGCAACAACACCCATTGTTACTCTACACCAGGAGAACTTTCTATGCTCACAAACTTTGTCAATGAATCTGCAACATTCTTCAAAGTGTCAACCTTTTCTAGTAACACCTTCTTTTCCTCAACCACGTCTCTCACAAAGTGATACTGAACATCAATATTCTTTGTCTTCAAATGATAAGTTGGGTTCTTTTCCAGAAAGATTTCACTCTAACTATCACAATCTAATCTCACTACTTATTGTACCATCCCAATACCTGAACACAATCTCTGTAACCATACTGCTTCCTTTCTTACATGAGTGGCTGCCATGTATTCAACTTCTATAGTTTAGAGTGTCAGTACATCCTATGTTTTTCTCATCCAACTAATTTCTCCTCCAAATATTTTAAACACATACCCACTTGTAGATATTTTGTGATCCAAATCTCCAGCCCAGTTTGCATCAAAAAAGCCATGTATGTCCACCACTCTGTCCAATCCTAGTCTTCCTTGGTAGCACAATCCATAATTGGTAGTGCCACACAGATACTTGGAGACCCTCTTTACTGTTGTCCAATGCTCCTTCCCTGGTTTCGACATATACCAGCTCAAAACTCCCACTGCATGTGCAATGTCCAGTCTAGTATAGATCATTGCATACATCAAAATTCCAACTGAACTGGCATATGGAACGTGGGACATGTCCTCTTCTTCTTCCTATGTCTTTGGACACTGTTCTGTAGATAACTTTACACCTATAGGAATAGTAACCTTGACCGGTTTACTTCCATGCATATTAAACCTCTACAATATCATCTCAACATATTTTATCTTATTCAACCAGAGTTTCATGTTAGCACGATCTCTTTTAATTTCCATTCCCAGAATGAAGTTAGCAGCACCGAGATCCTTCATCTCAAATTTGGAGGATAGTTGTGATTTCACCTCCTTGATACCACCCATGTTATTTCCTACCAACAACAGGTCGTCAACATACAACACTACATAAATGAAGTGATTACCAACCCGCTTGGAATATACACAGTGATCAACCCTGATTCTCACAAATCCCAATCCAAGGATGTATGTATCAAAATTTTGGTACCACATACTAGGTGATTGCTTCAGACCATATAGTGACTTCTTTAGTTTACAGACCAACTCTTTCTTTCCCTTCACTACAAATCCTTCTGGCTTCTTCATGTAGATTTCTTCTTCCAGATCCACATGTAGGAATGTTGTCTTCACATCCATATGTTCCACTTCAATATCAAAATCAAAAGAAATAGATAAAATAAATTTAATAGAAGTTAACTTAGCAGCAGGAGAAAAAATCTCACCAAAGTGAATTCCCTCTACCTGGGAATAACCTCTTGCTACTAGTCGAGCTTTGCATTTCTCCACTTTTCCTTCTGCATTAAACTTCTTCTTAAAAAACCATTTTCTACCAAAAAAATTTCTTCCAGATGGCAAATCAACTATATCCCATGCCTCATTCTTATCGAAGGCATCCATTTCTTCAACCATGGCCTTCTTACATAGTTTAATATCCTTTGAATTCACTGCTTCCCTGACAGTTCTGGGATCATCATTAGTAATAGATAAAGCAAAATTGGAACAAAAATTAGGTGGACTATACCTTTCTGGTTTCCTTCTTTCTCTCACTGGTCTCCTCAATACTGGGGTATGAGGTTCTTCTTCTTCTACTGCTGCTTCATCTTCTTTAGATGATTCATATTTTGCATCATCCAACTCTAGCTCTATTTTCTCAGGTTCTTTTGGCCTTGGTAGGAATTCTTGTTTGGAAACATCTTTTACCTCTTTGAAAACAACATCTCAACTATAAACAATCTTCTTGGTTTCTGGGTTCCAAATATTATAACCTTTCACACCATATTTATAACCAATAAAGATACACTTTTTAGCCTTTTTATCCAACATATTCCTATTTTCCTTTGGAACATGTACATAAGAATCACAACCAAACACTCTAAGATGTTGAAGAGAGGGTTTCTTTCCAGTCCATACCTCATGTGGAGTTTTATCATCCAATGCTGATGAGGGTGATCGATTGACCAGGTAACATGTTGTACCCACTGCCTCTTCCCAAAATTCATGTCCTAACTTGGCACCGTTGACCATGCTCCTTGCTTTTTCCATCAGTGTCATGTTCATCCTTTCTGCAACTCCATTATGTTGAGGAGTGTATGGATTAGTCTTCTCCCCTGATATACCACACTTCTTACATAATTCTTCGAATTCAATTCCCCAGAATTCTCCACCATTATATGTTCTCAATACCTTTATCTTCTCTATCTAATTTTCTACCAGAGCCTTAAACTCTTTAAATTTATCAAATACCTCAAATTTCTTTCTAAGAAAATAAATCCATTTGTTCCTTGAGAATCATCTATGAATGAAACATAATACACAAACTTACCTAGTGATGGAACATGCACAGGTCCAAACACATCACTATGTATCAAATCTAAGATCCCCTTTGATCTTGTAGCGCTAGATGGGAATCTTACTCGATTTTAATTACCATATATAAAATGTTCACAGAAATCAAAATCCAGAGTTCAATTAGACATACCTTCAACCATACCTTTACCGTGTAGTGTTCGAAGGCCCTTTTCTCCAATATGCCCCACTCTTTGATGCCACAACATGGTCTTTTTTTTTGGGACAGTATTGATATTGTCTCCTTCATTTCTCTACTCATGGACAATAGAACTGTTACACCCATTAGTATAAGTACTTCCCAACAACTTGTACAGACTTCCACACTGAAATCCCCTCATCAAAACCATTTTTCCTCATACCATCTTGTAAGTGTTCTTTCCAAATATAGTATTCACTCCTCCATCATCCAACTTGCTTACAGATATTAGGATCCTAGCTATTTTTGGAATGTGAATAACCCCAAGGAGTGTTTTAATTCTTCCATATTTTAGCAGCAACTTAACCCTTCCATGTCCCATGATTTTTTTTGTCGATTCATCTACTAGGAATACATCACCACCATAATATTTTTCATATTCAAAGAACCACTCCCTGTGAGGAGTCATGTGGTATGACACACCTGAGTCGATCAACAATACATCATGGTCTGCATGTGTACTTGTAGATTCCAGGTAAAGATCACCTCCTTCTTCAGTGGAGGTTTTCGACTCTGTGGAAGAGGTATTATCAGATCCCTTTGGTTTTTCAACCTTCTTAGACTTGAAATATTTCTTATAATTCCCTGTTTTACCACACTTTCAACATTTCCTCAAAGATTTTCCTGGAAACTTAGATCTACCTATAGATTTAAATCTCCCCCCCGAAGACTTACAATGATTCTTGTCTTGGGTACGACCTCTTAGAAATAAACCATTTGTATTATGACCATCCATCATTTTCTACCTCATCTCCTCAGATAACAAGGATGAAACTACATCCTCATACTTCAATGTAGATTGAGTGGTACTACCTATTTCTACAACCAAATTATTCCAAGAGTTTGGAAAAGAACATAAAAATGTAATACACTTATCTTCTTCTGCAATCGTAATATTAACAAAGACAAGTTGACTTACTAGAGTATTAAAGGAATTTAGATGTTCTGTCAAATAATCTCCATCTTCCATCCTAAGATGATACAGCTTCTTTTGAAGGAATAACTTGTTTACCAGGGACTTTGATTGATACAAATTCCCCAGCTTATCCTATAGTTCCTTGCCTATAGATTCTCCTGAGACATTCAACAACATCGAATCTTCTAGATAGAGTTGAATAGTACTCCTTTCTCTTTTGTCTAAATTCTCCTAATCTTCCTTCGACATACTAGTATGTGGTGTAATGGTGGTTTGTGTACTAGTATCATGTGTGCTAGTATATTGTGTATTAGTAGGCTGTGTACCAGGATCCACAACAATCCATTGTTCTTTGTCTATAAGAAGGTCCTCCATCTTCAACTTCCATAGCTCAAAGTTTTTACCATTGAATTTCTCTATCGCGATTCTAGAAGAGCTTGCCATTCCTCTTTCTGCACTCAAATCACCACTGCAAAATCTCCCACTAAACCCAGGTTGATTAGAGACCCAAGATAAACTTGATCTATCAAGACCGAGCCAAGCCCTCAACAAAAAAGGCGTCCCTCTTAAGCCAAAAAACGAGCTTTGAAACCACATTTAAGTTTTAAACCTATGAATTACAGAAATGCATATAGATTCTTAAGCAAAACAAAAATTAATTAATGGCTCATTCACATAGTACACAGATATTTATACTAGAAATCCTCCACTGGGAAAACCTTTTTTATTTCATTATATAGAATTTCACCATTCACCATAAAATATATAGAATGTTTTTAGGTATTCCATAGATACCAAAACCCTAATCCCTTAATCCAGGATTAATTTAGAAAACTGCTAAAAATAACAAAAACCGCCAAAACAAAAAAAAATTGGGGCACTGCCTCGGGATACCGCCCGGTGTCAAACGTTGTGCGTAACCAAGGGGGGGCATACCTAGCTCCCCTGGGACCCCCCTAGGAAGTTCCTGGAACACACGACACCAAGAACACTACTACGAGGGATCATCAAATGCATTTGTCAAATCTGACGCTCCCACACACACACATGCAAAGAATATAATACATACCCAACAAATAGCACATGTCTATACATAAATAACATAACATAAAATCATAATCCACAATCTCATCATAATAATCCATAAGAGAAGAAGACAAGCATATAATGAACTGCATCACTTTCACGTAAGTGTCCTCAAAGAATAAGTCATATTAGATGCGTACAAGAAAAGGTTGTTACATACACCCATTCTTCTTTTAAACTTCATCCTGAAGTTTCACAGTATACAAGTGCATAAATATAAAGGATATGACAATATCTAAATGTCTAGCTATCAAACAAAAATGGAAATTGCTGACGCATATCATATGCATCCTCCTAGGTGTTAGGATCTACAAATGTCCCTTTTTCACTATATCTTTTTCTCATTCAACCTTATCATTTCTATGCTAAAATGCCTAATATCATGTTTGCTAAGACCTTTTTCCCAAGGTATGAATCATTGATCTT
>JZKD02S2304027.1:7164-29643 GCA_000966675.3 Picea glauca | reverse complement strand
CATTGGAGGTAAGCCCAGTACCCATCAGTTTGTATGTCACAATGAATAAATTAAAGGGGGGTCGAATGGGTGCAGACTCAAGATGATATTGTTTTAACTCTTAAAACTGGACCATCATGCATAAGTAGGTGAGGTCTTGATTTAACTTCAGTCAGTAAGTTTTAGTAAGGGTGAGTAGGAGAAAGAACTTGAGGAGAAAATGTAAAGGTCTGCTATGGACATCAGGTCTTCCAACAACCTAAGGATGAAAAGCTTCAAATACAAGATCCTCTTGTATCCAAAACTTTAGGAAACTGAAAATGCTATAACAGTACTATGATCCAACATACATCACAATATGATTACAACACTCGACTGGATCATCCATGCCCGAGCCTTTTAGTATCAAAGGAAAAAGAGGTGGAAAAGAAGGTTGTCTGTCATTAAACAAGAAGTCTCAAATTACAACACAAACAGAGAAACAGAGGATTCATTAAAAATTTACAATACGAGAGCCTAGCTCAACCATCGACCATAACAAAATATCAAAACTAACTACTTATACTCAGAACAACTCATCACCACCACCAGGAGTGTGACCTGACCATTACAATCAAATCTTTGTTTCTACATATTCTTCTATCAGTTTGCAGATGCATCCTTCTGTCAAACGCGAACTCATATCAGTATGGGCTTGCAGGAGAATCCATTGAAAGGGGAACTTTGGACTAACAGTCTGCCTCCATGTCCAGATCTTCCATGCGTTCCATTTATGGGGTGAAATGAGGTTTCAACTACCTCCCCCATTTCCACTAACTTCTTTCATCGGGATTGGGAGGAGGCCTAACACCCCTGAATGTCCCAAGTGGTGCCTATAACTCCTTCAAGTCAATCTCTGCACCTCAAGACCACGCAGATCTTCTTCGGTGACTAACACAAGCACTTTCGGCCTTTGACATAGCTCCTTTCCATCGCTCCATGCAACCTCGAGATGTGACCTTGGGCCCAACTCCTGGGCGCTTCACGATTTCGCATTTTGCTAACATGTGTCGTGCTTCATGCTAAAAACCCTGAGTCACGAAATTACAATTTCTTGGATCTGGTGCCATGCGCCCCTTTAAATCAAACAACCCAGATAAATGTCAATATTTTGGGACCTCGGGCCTTCGACATTTTGAGACTCTGAAAGATTGTGCATTCCCCACTTCATTTTTCCTAAAATGACTTTCTCTACAGTTTAGATCTGATGCCACGTGTCCTGTTGGATCGAACAACCCACGCTGATTTCAGATTTTGGGAGTTTGGACCTTCGCATAAGCATTAAAATTCGAGTAGCTTTATAATCTTTATAGCCCGCGGGCCGTAATTCTGGACTACGAATGAAATCTCCTCCACTGAAAACTGAACTTGCTCACTGGCTTTAGGTCCATATAAGATCGCTCTAAGTGTTGCTCTTTGTGCTTATGGTTGCGGTCTGCATGATCGATGATTTAGACAATTAGATGTACACTGGAAAATAGGGAGACCCTAGCACTTAAATACAGAGGGGGGGGGAATAAGAAATTATTTTACAAGCCAAAGGGAGAAAAATGAGACTTGGTCTACAAAAAGGAGAGAGATAGAGAAAAATTAAATTTTTTGGTAGAAACCACATCCCCACAGGACTCTGATAAGTTCATGTGATAACACCAGGCTTGGCCCAAATAGAATAAGAGACAACAAAGAGCCAAGTGGGGAAGCTTGGTGAAGCCATTCATGATCTTCAAGCAAGAATAAAAGAGCTAGAACTTCAAGTAGTGTCGAGCACTCCGCAAGAATTACGATATCAAAGGGAAGAAACTGCCAAGAGCCCAGTAGAAATAATCAGGACGTTGGCCTCAGAATGAAAGAAACATAGTGACCAAAGTGTGCAGACCTATGAGAGACTTGTAGAATACCTAGAGCTAAGGATTTTAGAGGCACAACTCCAGGGGGAAAAGAAGCAGGCATCGACTGTGCACGCACAACTAAAGAATCTTACGACTGTTGAGAAGATGAAAAGGTCACAGGAGCAACATGCAGTTTAGCAATAGGTCACTACTATCCAGAACAGAGTGATGGAGGTGACACAGTGGCTCTAGCTGGTGCAGGATGAAGCTTACACACTTTTTGAAGAGATCAAAGGACAAGGCTCACAACTAGAACACATGGTCACAATAGTAGATCAATGCCTGGAAGGGCCTGTCACCGAGCAAGTATTTCAGGAGTTCCCCGAGAAGGAGGCTCTAGAAAAGAAGCAAGTCGAGGCAACTTGAGTTAATATCGAGGCATTCAAGGCACTGTTTCCCATATCAGAGTGACTCAGGATGAGTCACAGGTGAGTGTTGGGGGCCTATTGGACCTTGACTAGGTTTGGAGGAAACATTGGTCATGTTTGACCATTTTTGGGACTTTGACAGGCTCGTCGAAGACAAAGCGCCCAGGCGAAGCAGAGATCATGGGATCTTGCCCTTTTTGCTGGATTTTTTGGTTTTTAGGGTTTATGTAATGGGTATGGGATATCGACCCATGCGTTTACCCATGTTTAGGCCTCTTTTGTAATGTATAAATAAGTAGCTAAGCGATGCAAGAGGCAGTTTCTATTGGCTTTGTGTAAGAACCTGTGAAGGTTGCTAAGTGAGAATATTTGTGAATGCTTTGTGCACACTGTATGTGAGACTTGCATAGCTAAGTGCAAGTGGTTTGTAATTTCTTTGTGCGCATATAGTGTAAGTCTTGGTGCCTTGATCTAATTTGGGGAAGGAGGATCTAGCGAGGTGCATGCAGATCTTCTGTCCTTTGCGGAGTTGGATTTGTGGCTTTGTGCATGTAAGAATATTGGAAGAAGATAATAAATAAGAAGAAGAGTTAGTGGACATATCCCCACACTAGGGTGAACCACGTGCATCTTGTGTTATTGTGCTTTGTGCTATGTTTTCATGATGGTTAGTTTTATATTTTCTTAGTGCACTATTTTGGATGTATGATAGATAGATCCATTGATGCTTAGTGCTTGATATATGAATAAATTTGAGATCTTCTCTGATGCTATGTGTTGAATTCTTAGATGTGTTTAATATTGATTACTACTGCATTGATCTACAATTAAGGTTAAACTACGACATGAATAAGAATCATAACTAAATGCATACTATTGGATAAGTGCTCTGTTGAAGTGTGTAATCACAGATATCTGTCCCATCTAGGTTGAAGACACTTGAGTCCTGCAACTCCCCCCCCGCCTCTACCTCGAGTGAGAATTCATCTGTTTCGTAGGTGTTTTCGAAAGGGCTAGTAGTTAGGGTTTTGTTGTTGCATTGTTGAAGCATTGAACCCTGGGTCTGCCCCTGTGCCAACAAGGCCTAATATTTTTCCTCAAATTATGCAAAGGGAAAGAAGAAATCAAGAGGATCAAAGGGTTTTGTCTCCTTTTCAAAATAATGCAGTGGAAGAAGTTGAAGAAATTTATGATATTAAGGTGGATTCAACAGTGAATTTACATGATACAGAATTATCTCCCACTCATGTGACACAACAAAAATATGAATATTCCCTTATATTAAATCAGTTTGAGGGAGAAGATGCTGAAGATATTTCTTAGAGTGAACCTAAAAGGAAAAAGTACGATATTAGATCCATAGAAAGTGGATCAAAGGTAGACACATATGTTCAAGAAAAAAAGACAAATGCTTCAGTAAAGCTACGATCCAGTAAAGAAATAGGGGCTAAAATTGATCAGCAACAAAAACAACTTGTNCATTGGAGGTAAGCCCAGTACCCATCAGTTTGTATGTCACAATGAATAAATTAAAGGGGGGTCGAATGGGTGCAGACTCAAGATGATATTGTTTTAACTCTTAAAACTGGACCATCATGCATAAGTAGGTGAGGTCTTGATTTAACTTCAGTCAGTAAGTTTTAGTAAGGGTGAGTAGGAGAAAGAACTTGAGGAGAAAATGTAAAGGTCTGCTATGGACATCAGGTCTTCCAACAACCTAAGGATGAAAAGCTTCAAATACAAGATCCTCTTGTATCCAAAACTTTAGGAAACTGAAAATGCTATAACAGTACTATGATCCAACATACATCACAATATGATTACAACACTCGACTGGATCATCCATGCCCGAGCCTTTTAGTATCAAAGGAAAAAGAGGTGGAAAAGAAGGTTGTCTGTCATTAAACAAGAAGTCTCAAATTACAACACAAACAGAGAAACAGAGGATTCATTAAAAATTTACAATACGAGAGCCTAGCTCAACCATCGACCATAACAAAATATCAAAACTAACTACTTATACTCAGAACAACTCATCACCACCACCAGGAGTGTGACCTGACCATTACAATCAAATCTTTGTTTCTACATATTCTTCTATCAGTTTGCAGATGCATCCTTCTGTCAAACGCGAACTCATATCAGTATGGGCTTGCAGGAGAATCCATTGAAAGGGGAACTTTGGACTAACAGTCTGCCTCCATGTCCAGATCTTCCATGCGTTCCATTTATGGGGTGAAATGAGGTTTCAACTACCTCCCCCATTTCCACTAACTTCTTTCATCGGGATTGGGAGGAGGCCTAACACCCCTGAATGTCCCAAGTGGTGCCTATAACTCCTTCAAGTCAATCTCTGCACCTCAAGACCACGCAGATCTTCTTCGGTGACTAACACAAGCACTTTCGGCCTTTGACATAGCTCCTTTCCATCACTCCATGCAACCTCGAGCTGTGACCTTGGGCCCAACTCCTGGGTGCTTCACGATTTCGCATTTTGCTAACATGTGTCGTGCTTCATGCTAAAAACCCTGAGTCACGAAATCACAATTTCTTGGATTTGGTGCCATGCGCCCCTTTGAATCAAACAACCCAGATAAATGTCAATATTTTGGGACCTCGGGCCTTCGACATTTTGAGACTCTGAAAGATTGTGCATTCCCCACTTCATTTTTCCCAAATGACTTTCTCTACAGTTTAGATCTGATGCCACGTGTCCTGTTGGATCGAACAACCCACGTTGATTTCAGATTTCGGGAGTTTGGACCTTCGCATAAGCATTAAAATTCGAGTAGCTTTATAATCTTTATAGCCCGCAGGCCGTAATTCTGGACTACGAATGAAATCTCCTCCACTGAAAACTGAACTTGCTCACTGGCTTTAGGTCCATATAAGATCGCTCTAAGTGTTGCGCTTTGTGCTTATGGTTGCGGTCTACATGATCGATGATTTAGACAATTGGATGTACACTAGAAAATAGGGAGACCCTAGCACTTAAATACAGAGGGGGGGGGGGATAAGAAATTATTTTACAAGCCAAAGGGAGAAAAATGAGACTTGGTCTGTGAAAAGGAGAGAGACAGAGCAAAATTAAATTTTTTGGTAGAAACCACATCCCCATAGGACTCTGATAAGTTCATGTGATAACACCAGGCTTGGCCCAAATAGAATAAGAGACAACAAAGAGCCAAGTGGGGAAGCTTGGTGAAGCCATTCATGATCTTCAGGCAAGAATAACAGAGCTAGAACTTCAAGTAGTGTCGAGCACTCCGCAAGAATTACGATATCAAAGGGAAGAAACTGCCAAGAGCCCAGTAGAAATAATCAGGACGTTGGCCTCAGAATGAAAGAAACATAGTGACCAAAGTGTGCAGACCTATGAGAGACTTGTAGAATACCTAGAGCTAAGGATTTTAGAGGCACAACTCCAGGGGGAAAAGAAGCAGGCATCGACTGTGCACGCACAACTAAAGAATCTTACGACTGTTGAGAAGATGAAAAGGTCACAGGAGCAACATGCAGTTTAGCAATAGGTCACTACTATCCAGAACAGAGTGATGGAGGTGACACAGTGGCTCTAGCTGGTGCAGGATGAAGCTTACACACTTTTTGAAGAGATCAAAGGACAAGGCTCACAACTAGAACACATGGTCACAATAGTAGATCAATGCCTGGAAGGGCCTGTCACCGAGCAAGTATTTCAGGAGTTCCCCGAGAAGGAGGCTCTAGAAAAGAAGCAAGTCGAGGCAACTTGAGTTAATATCGAGGCATTCAAGGCACTGTTTCCCATATCAGAGTGACTCAGGATGAGTCACAGGTGAGTGTTGGGGGCCTATTGGACCTTGACTAGGTTTGGAGGAAACATTGGTCATGTTTGACCATTTTTGGGACTTTGACAGGCTCGTCGAAGACAAAGCGCCCAGGCGAAGCAGAGATCATGGGATCTTGCCCTTTTTGCTGGATTTTTTGGTTTTTAGGGTTTATGTAATGGGTATGGGATATCGACCCATGCGTTTACCCATGTTTAGGCCTCTTTTGTAATGTATAAATAAGTAGCTAAGCGATGCAAGAGGCAGTTTCTATTGGCTTTGTGTAAGAACCTGTGAAGGTTGCTAAGTGAGAATATTTGTGAATGCTTTGTGCACACTGTATGTGAGACTTGCATAGCTAAGTGCAAGTGGTTTGTAATTTCTTTGTGCGCATATAGTGTAAGTCTTGGTGCCTTGATCTAATTTGGGGAAGGAGGATCTAGCGAGGTGCATGCAGATCTTCTGTCCTTTGCGGAGTTGGATTTGTGGCTTTGTGCATGTAAGAATATTGGAAGAAGATAATAAATAAGAAGAAGAGTTAGTGGACATATCCCCACACTAGGGTGAACCACGTGCATCTTGTGTTATTGTGCTTTGTGCTATGTTTTCATGATGGTTAGTTTTATATTTTCTTAGTGCACTATTTTGGATGTATGATAGATAGATCCATTGATGCTTAGTGCTTGATATATGAATAAATTTGAGATCTTCTCTGATGCTATGTGTTGAATTCTTAGATGTGTTTAATATTGATTACTACTGCATTGATCTACAATTAAGGTTAAACTACGACATGAATAAGAATCATAACTAAATGCATACTATTGGATAAGTGCTCTGTTGAAGTGTGTAATCACAGATATCTGTCCCATCTAGGTTGAAGACACTTGAGTCCTGCAACTCCCCCCCCGCCTCTACCTCGAGTGAGAATTCATCTGTTTCGTAGGTGTTTTCGAAAGGGCTAGTAGTTAGGGTTTTGTTGTTGCATTGTTGAAGCATTGAACCCTGGGTCTGCCCCTGTGCCAACAAGGCCTAATATTTTTCCTCAAATTATGCAAAGGGAAAGAAGAAATCAAGAGGATCAAAGGGTTTTGTCTCCTTTTCAAAATAATGCAGTGGAAGAAGTTGAAGAAATTTATGATATTAAGGTGGATTCAACAGTGAATTTACATGATACAGAATTATCTCCCACTCATGTGACACAACAAAAATATGAATATTCCCTTATATTAAATCAGTTTGAGGGAGAAGATGCTGAAGATATTTCTTAGAGTGAACCTAAAAGGAAAAAGTACGATATTAGATCCATAGAAAGTGGATCAAAGGTAGACACATATGTTCAAGAAAAAAAGACAAATGCTTCAGTAAAGCTACGATCCAGTAAAGAAATAGGGGCTAAAATTGATCAGCAACAAAAACAACTTGTNTCAAATTATGCAAAGGGAAAGAAGAAATCAAGAGGATCAAAGGGTTTTGTCTCCTTTTCAAAATAATGCATTGGAAGAAGTTGAAGAAATTTATGATATTGAGGTGGATTCAACAATGAATTTACATGATATAGAATTATCTCCCACTCATGTGACACACCAAGAATATGAATATTCCCTTATATTAAATCAGTTTTAGGGAGAAGATGCTGAAGAGATTTCTTAGAGTGAACCTAAAAGGAAAAAGTACAATCTTAGATCCATAGAAAGTGGATCAAAGGTAGACACATGTTCAAGAAAAAAAGACAAATGCTTCAGTAAAGCTACGATCCAATAAAGAAATAGGGGCTAAAATTGATCATCGACAAAAACAACTTGTTAAGGTTATTACTACAAAGGTAAAGGAATCTAAGAAACATGTTCCTTCTTTTAGTATGGAGAATGAAATAAAYAAGATCAAAATCCCTATACCTCTRGTAGAATTAATGAAAATCRGTCCTTTTAGAAAATCATTCTTGAAATCCTTACAATATCCTGCTCATGTTACTTCTTCTGATACCATAAATATTGAAGATGAAAATCCTGCCATAACTATTGGTACACATATTGAAGATATATTTGATGCCTCTCCTCCTTTCTACATATCCTTGAATGTTCATAAAAAAATATTGCATGATTTTCTTACAGATTCAGGAGCATCACACAATGTCATGCCAAAGGTAGTAATGGATGAGCTAGGTTTATATATCACTAAGCCTTATTTAGATTTGTATTCTTTTGACTCAAAAAATATTAAATGTTTAGGAGTCATTAAAGACATGGTTGTCGACTTATCTCAGTTACCCATGAAAAGTGTGGCTATGGATGTGGTAGTAATTGATATACCTCCTAAGTTTGGGATGCGATTATCTAGATCATGGGATAAGAAATTAGGGGGACACTACAAATGGATCTTAGTTATGCCACCATAGTTGTATTTGGTGGAGAACATCGAAGACTGTACAGGGAAGTTAGACTGCCTTACCTTGTTAGTGATCATGAAAACCTCAGTAATCATCCCATATATGCAGTTGAATATGGACTTGGTTCTTCAATTTGTCACATCAGTGATGATACAACTAAAGCATCAATGAGAAACATTACACCTGCAGAAGAGAAAAATACATAAAATTCAATGTGGAAAATGTTCTTTGATGGTTCTTGTTCCAAAGAAGGCTATGGAGCTAGAATTTTTCTCATCTCTCCTTCCAAATAAGTCATTCATTTGTCATACAAGTTGGAATTTGATACAACAAACAATATCAGTGAATATGAGGCTCTTTTGCTGGGATTGAAAGATGCTAAGGATATGGGCATTGATAAGATTTCAGTTTTTGGAGATTGATAGTTAATAATAAATCAACTCATGAATACCTACCGGGACAAACAACAAATAATAAAGAAATACATAGATAAGATATGGGATTTTGTTGAGAATTTATTTCTGGCTTTCAATATCACATTTATATAGAGAAACTTGAATNTCATCTCTCCTTCCAAATAAGTCATTCATCTGTCATACAAGTTGGAATTTGATACAACAAACAATATCAGTGAATATGAGGCTCTTTTGCTGGGATTGAAATATGCTAAGGATATGGGCATTGATAAAATTTCAGTTTTTGGAGATTGATAGTTAATAATAAATCAACTCAAGAATACCTACCGGGACAAACAACAAATAATAAAGAAATACATAGATAAGATATGGGATTTTGTTGAGAATTTATTTCTGGCTTTCAATATCACATTTATATAGAGAAACTTGAATCAACATGTAGATTCTCTAGCTTTGGAAGCTAGTAATTTCAAAACTCCAATAATTCCAAACTTAAGATTTGAAGTTGAGGTAAGACACAAACCTTCTATACCGGATAACATAAAAATTGGCAGGTTTTTAAAAATGATCAGGAGATAAAAATATTTTTAGAGACGATTGATGAATTTTCTGCCATGTCCATAGATCAAGAAAATGAAAATGTTGAGCTAGAAGTTCATTCTATTGATATTCTTCAAAACAACATTGTTGGCCATAAAATTATTGAGTTAAAAACCAATCATTTTCAAAAGGGCCTAGTTCCCCTTGAAATATTATTTGATCATAATGATGTGTCTAAAAGATTTTTTATTCAAACATAAGAGGCATAAGTTGTAGACTGTAATATCAGTTCTTATTCAAATCCAAGGATGGTGAAGTTATCCAAGAATTTACCATATGAATAGAGGAACAAGTATGTATGTTTGATGAAACAGTTGCTCATGTTTTTGCTTGGTATTATGAATACCTTAAGGTTTTTGATACAGAGATTATGCAACATAATATTCATTTAAATATTGGATCCAAACCTTTTAAGCAGAAAACAAGAAAACTCAATCCATTGTTGCTACCTATACTTGAAAAAGCACTAAAAATATTGTTGAAAGATAAAATTATAGTACCATTGAGATAATCAGAATGGGTGGCAAATTTAGTACGTGTCAGGAAAAATAATGGGGAAATAAGGATGTGTGTAGACTTTAGAANCATAAATATTGAAGATGAAAATCCTGCCATAACTATTGGTACACATATTGAAGATAGATTTGATGCCTCTCCTCCTTTCTACATATCCCTGAATGTTCATAAAAAAATATTGCATAATTTTCTTACGGATTCAGGAGCATCACACAATGCCATGCCAAAGGTAGTAATGGATGAGCTAGGTTTAGATATCACTAAGCCTTATTTAGACTTGTATTCTTTTGACTCAAAAAATATTAAATGTTTAGGAGTCATTAAATACATGGTTGTCGCCTTATCTCAGTTACCCATGAAAAGTGTGGCTATGGATGTGGTAGTAGTTGATATACCTCCTAAGTTTGGGATGCTATTATCTAGATCATGCGATAAGAAATTAGGGGGACACTACAAATGGATCTTAGTTATGCCACCATAGCTGTATTTGGTGGAGAACATCGAAGACTGTACAGGGAAGTTAGACTACCTTACCTTGTTAGTGATCATGAAAACCTCAGTAATCATCCCATATATGCAGTTGAAGATGGACTTGGTTCTTCAATTTGTCACATCAGTGATGATACAACTGAAGCATCAATGAGAAATGTTACACCTGCAGAAGAGAAAAATACATAAAATTCAATGTGGAAAATGTTCTTTGATGGTTCTTGTTCCAAAGAAGGCTATGGGGCTAGAATTGTTCTCATCTCTCCTTCCAAATAAGTCATTCATCTATCATACAAGTTGGAATTTGATACAACAAACAATATTAGTGAATATGAAGCTCTTTTGCTGGGATTGAAAGATGCTAAGGATATGGGCATTGATAAAATTTCAGTTTTTGCAGATTGATAGTTAATAATAAATCAACTCAAGAATACCTACCGAGACAAACAACAAATAATAAAGAAATACATAGATAAGATATGGGATTTTGTTGAGAATTTATTTCTAGCTTTCAATATCACATTTATATAGAGAAACTTGAATCAACATGCAGATTCTCTAGCTTTGGAAGCTAGTAATTTCAAAACTCCAATAATTCCAAACTTGAGATTTGAAGTTGAGGTAAGACACAAACCTTCTATACCAGATAACATAAAAATTGGCAGGTTTTTAAAAATGATCAGGAGATAAAAATATTTTTAGAGACGATTGATGAATTTTTTGCCATGTCCATAGATCAAGAAAATGAAAATGATGAGGTAGAAGTTCATTCTATTGATATTCTTCAAAAAAACATTGTTGGCCATAAAATTATTGAGTTAAAAACCAATCATTTTCAAAAGGGCCTAGTTCCCCTTGAGATATTATTTGATCATAATGATGTGTCTAAAAGATTTGTTATTCAAACATAAGAGGGATAAGTTGTAGACTGTAATATCAGTTCTGATTCAAATCCAAGGATGGTGAAGTTATCTAAGAATTTACCATATGAACAGAGGAACAATTATGTATGTTTGATGAAACAGTTGCTCATGTTTTTGCTTGGTATTATGAATACCTTAAGTTTTTTGATACAGAGATTATGCAACATAATATTCATTTAAAGACTGGATCCAAACCTTTTAAGCAGAAAACAAGAAAACTCAATCCATTGTTGCTACCTATACTTGAAAAAACGCTGAAAATATTATTGAAAGATAAAATTATAGTACCATTGAGATAATCAGAATGGGTGGCAAATTTAGTACGTGTCAGGAAAAATAATGGGGAAATAAGGATGTGTGTAGACTTTAGAAATCTGAAGAGGTGTTCTCTAAAGGACAATTATCCATTACCTAAAATGGATTATACTTTTCAAAGAGTGGTAGGGGCTTAAAGGATCTCCATGCTTGATGGATATTCAGGTTATAATCAGATATCAATGATGGAAGAAGATAAAAATAAGACAACTTTTACAACTCCCTTGGCACCTTCATGTATGAAAAAATACCCTTTGGACTCATGAATGCAGGAGAAACTTTCCATAGAGCCATGGACATTGTTTTCATTGGTGAGAAACACAAATTCATGGTAATTTATATTGATTAAATTACTATTTTCTCAACATCTAATGATGAGCACTTACAACATCTTAAGCGAACATTTGAAAAGTGTAGAAGGTATGGCATATCATTAAATCCTAAGAAGTCTCATTTTTCCATGGAGGAAGGTAAACTCTTAGGACATATTGTTTCACCAGAAGGAATCCAGATAGATTCAAAAAGGGTAAAGGCCATCCAAAAGATAGACATTCCAAGGAATAAGAAGTCTATTTAGTCCTTCATAGGTAAAGTCAATTTTTTAAGAAGACTTATACCCAATTTTACATAAATCATCAAGCTTATTACAGAGATGTTGAAGAAAGATGAAGAAATCAAATGGATACCTGAAGCAAAGGAATCATTTGAAAAGATTAAGCAATATTTAATTAAATCTCTTGTCCTCATTAGTCCAAATTACTCTAAGGAGTTTCTGATTTTTTCATTTGCGTCAATGATTCCTCTTAATGATTCCTAGCGTCATTTTACACTTTAGTTTTCTTCTTCTATATTCTTTAAGTGTGCTTGCATTATCCTTTCTGAACATTTTATGACATGTATTAGTGTGATAAAAGTTAGAATAAAACAATTAGAATCTTTTTCGTCAATATGCAAGGCTTGTTTCTTGTTTTAAATTTGAAAATATGAAAAGGGGAAAAAGGCGCTACAAGAATACCATTATTCTTGTAGCACCAGAAGTAATCATTTATTCGAATGTGCCAAATCCCAAATATCGTTTCAACAGTTGTTCGAGATACTTGTCTAAAGATCCAATACCATTTATGATTATGATCGAGTTGTGTTTTCAGTTTTGATAGTCATTCAAAGGAATTGGGTTTGTACTTGATAAGTTCAACATCAAATCATAGGTTTCGTGCCATGATTTCTAACATATGACACATGATTCAATTCATTGTATTTGTGTATTAGATTAAACATGTTTTTCAGATAACAAAACTCTCCCATGACATTCATATTTCTAGAAGTCCCAAAATTACTATTGATCGAAACGCTAAGCACTCACAGATCTATAGGGATTAAAATCAGTGTTATGGCTCCTAAAAAAAGTGAAAAAATCACTCGTTTAGAACCAGAAGGTGTATAATTGCTTGAGGCTTATCCTCAAATCTTGCAAAAGTTCAAAGATGCAGGGTGTTTTAATTTTTTCTCTACATTCTAGGATTATCATGAACAAATATCAATGATTTTCGTGCAAATTTTTGATGGATTCGAGACAGTGGTGGGAAAATTTCTAATACATGTAAAAAATCATTTGATTGGGACCTCATGAAGGTTATTAGTATATGGAGAAATATGGTGGAAGAAGGACATGTTGCCTGTCAAAATCGTGAATCAGTTTTTACTTCCAGAACATCAAAGCCCTAACTGGAGTTAGGGTATTCCACATAATTGGTTGAAGAAAGAATGGTAGACTGTTTTGATGATTATTCATAGATACATTACATGTGAAGGGTGGTTTTCCCTTGTTCACCTTTATCATATTAGGTTGTTGATTCATTTGAATGGTGATAGTCCTCTGTGTTTACCCTTCTTTCTATTAAAATTTTTGTCGAAGATGTCTGAAAGGATGCAAACCCATCCTGCAACCGCTGGTAAAAATTTATTTCATCAAAGACTTATCAAGACCTTGGTTATGTGTGCATTGGGAGAATTCCAACGTTCTTGGGACTGGCTTCTTGAATCACTCAATGTTGAAGAAAAAGAATCCAAGCATAAAGATACTCTATAAAAGAGATCAAAAAAAGAAAAGAGGGTTCCTAAAGATTTTGTTACAACAAAAGAAAGTTCTCATGTATTTAGAATAACTAGATACAACAAAAGGAAGTTGCATTCACAACATGAGACTGAATATTTATAGAAATATTCCCCTGTAGCCAGGATGACCAGAACACAGAAGAAGAAGTTAGAAATAGAGTGAGAGATGGAAATTCAATCTCAGATTAAATCTCCTGTTCCAAAATACAAACCTAAATATTGCAAAGGAATACATGTCAGAAGATCGACTAAGCAGAATATTTAACAGTCCATATAGAAACAAGATGAACCTATAGCATAAGTTAAAGGTAAGAAATTGTGCAAGAAAGGAAAGACTGAACAAGTATTGAATTATCCTAGTAGACCTAAAACCAAGGAAACTAATAAGTTGAGGTTAAATTCAAAATCCATATTCCATCCTACTATTAAGAAAAAAATTTTAATTATCCTTGATGACGACACAATGGAAAATATAGAGGAAGGCAAGGAACAATCACTAGTGACTTCTTCAAACAAATTGAAAGAAGTTAAATTGGAGCATGAAGAAGAGCATTATAATGAACTTGTGGAGAATATCTTTCATGAGAAACAAAGAAAAAATGAGAAGGGTAAACAAATTGTAGAGCACCAAATGAGACATGTAACTAAAGAAACCAAAAATATAGGTGTGAAATCTGAAGATTTAGCCAAGTCCTCCTCGAAACAAGACTATTTGACTGTTCTTGAAGAAAATATAGAGAAAATTGAGATTAAGCATGAATTTGACTATATTCCAGAGACATAAGAGATACAGGATATTAAGGAGATGCAAATATCAAAAAGTACTGAAGCAGAAGAGATTGTTGGAGGATCATCTTGAAAGGGTCATAATTATGATTTTAAAGCAAAAAGGCCCAATTTTTCCATTGAACTAAATCGGCCTGCTCTAGATGAAGATTATACTAAATTCATAATAGAAAAAAAGGATAAAAAAGACAAGGTTAAAGAATTGAAAACCACGATTATGAAACTGAAGCAGGAAAAGTGGATAATAGAAAAATGGAATTCCAAACAACAAGAACAGTTACATAAACCAAAGAAGAAGAACAAGGATACAAAAATATTTCTCAAAGAGGTAAGAGAGACAAACATGAGACTTTATTGGCATAATGTGGTTCTAAAAACCAAGATGAAACAAAGACATACTAAAATTTATTCTTCTATTATACAATGAAGAGTTCAAAAATTTGAGGCATCATACATTTTTTTATTTTTTTTAGCTGAATACTGTTGAAATATTGTAATTGCAAAGAGTATTCTATTTATTATTGAGTCATTATTCATTAGATCAATCCCCTTTATGNAGAGCTAGAACTTCAAGTAGTGTCGAGCACTCCGCAAGAATTACGATATCAAAGGGAAGAAACTGCCAAGAGCCCAGTAGAAATAATCAGGACGTTGGCCTCAGAATGAAAGAAACATAGTGACCAAAGTGTGCAGACCTATGAGAGACTTGTAGAATACCTAGAGCTAAGGATTTTAGAGGCACAACTCCAGGGGGAAAAGAAGCAGGCATCGACTGTGCACGCACAACTAAAGAATCTTACGACTGTTGAGAAGATGAAAAGGTCACAGGAGCAACATGCAGTTTAGCAATAGGTCACTACTATCCAGAACAGAGTGATGGAGGTGACACAGTGGCTCTAGCTGGTGCAGGATGAAGCTTACACACTTTTTGAAGAGATCAAAGGACAAGGCTCACAACTAGAACACATGGTCACAATAGTAGATCAATGCCTGGAAGGGCCTGTCACCGAGCAAGTATTTCAGGAGTTCCCCGAGAAGGAGGCTCTAGAAAAGAAGCAAGTCGAGGCAACTTGAGTTAATATCGAGGCATTCAAGGCACTGTTTCCCATATCAGAGTGACTCAGGATGAGTCACAGGTGAGTGTTGGGGGCCTATTGGACCTTGACTAGGTTTGGAGGAAACATTGGTCATGTTTGACCATTTTTGGGACTTTGACAGGCTCGTCGAAGACAAAGCGCCCAGGCGAAGCAGAGATCATGGGATCTTGCCCTTTTTGCTGGATTTTTTGGTTTTTAGGGTTTATGTAATGGGTATGGGATATCGACCCATGCGTTTACCCATGTTTAGGCCTCTTTTGTAATGTATAAATAAGTAGCTAAGCGATGCAAGAGGCAGTTTCTATTGGCTTTGTGTAAGAACCTGTGAAGGTTGCTAAGTGAGAATATTTGTGAATGCTTTGTGCACACTGTATGTGAGACTTGCATAGCTAAGTGCAAGTGGTTTGTAATTTCTTTGTGCGCATATAGTGTAAGTCTTGGTGCCTTGATCTAATTTGGGGAAGGAGGATCTAGCGAGGTGCATGCAGATCTTCTGTCCTTTGCGGAGTTGGATTTGTGGCTTTGTGCATGTAAGAATATTGGAAGAAGATAATAAATAAGAAGAAGAGTTAGTGGACATATCCCCACACTAGGGTGAACCACGTGCATCTTGTGTTATTGTGCTTTGTGCTATGTTTTCATGATGGTTAGTTTTATATTTTCTTAGTGCACTATTTTGGATGTATGATAGATAGATCCATTGATGCTTAGTGCTTGATATATGAATAAATTTGAGATCTTCTCTGATGCTATGTGTTGAATTCTTAGATGTGTTTAATATTGATTACTACTGCATTGATCTACAATTAAGGTTAAACTACGACATGAATAAGAATCATAACTAAATGCATACTATTGGATAAGTGCTCTGTTGAAGTGTGTAATCACAGATATCTGTCCCATCTAGGTTGAAGACACTTGAGTCCTGCAACTCCCCCCCCGCCTCTACCTCGAGTGAGAATTCATCTGTTTCGTAGGTGTTTTCGAAAGGGCTAGTAGTTAGGGTTTTGTTGTTGCATTGTTGAAGCATTGAACCCTGGGTCTGCCCCTGTGCCAACAAGGCCTAATATTTTTCCTCAAATTATGCAAAGGGAAAGAAGAAATCAAGAGGATCAAAGGGTTTTGTCTCCTTTTCAAAATAATGCAGTGGAAGAAGTTGAAGAAATTTATGATATTAAGGTGGATTCAACAGTGAATTTACATGATACAGAATTATCTCCCACTCATGTGACACAACAAAAATATGAATATTCCCTTATATTAAATCAGTTTGAGGGAGAAGATGCTGAAGATATTTCTTAGAGTGAACCTAAAAGGAAAAAGTACGATATTAGATCCATAGAAAGTGGATCAAAGGTAGACACATATGTTCAAGAAAAAAAGACAAATGCTTCAGTAAAGCTACGATCCAGTAAAGAAATAGGGGCTAAAATTGATCAGCAACAAAAACAACTTGTYAAGGTTATTACTACAAAGGTAAAGGAATCTGAGAAACATGTTCCTTCTTTTAGTATGGAGAATGAAATAAATAAGATCAAAATCCCTATACCTATGGTAGAATTAATGAAAATCGATCCTTTTAGAAAATCATTCTTGAAATCCTTACAATATCCTGCTCATGTTACTTCTTCTGATACCATAAATATTGAAGATGAAAATCCTTCCATAACTATTGGTACACATATTGAAGATAGATTTGATGCCTCTCCTCCTTTCTACATATCCCTGAATGTTCATAAAAAAATATTGCATAATTTTCTTATGGATTCAGGAGCATCACACAATTTCATGCCAAAGGTAGTAATGGATGAGCTAGGTTTAGATATCACTAAGCCTTATTTAGACTTGTATTATTTTGACTCAAAAAATATTAAATGTTTAGGAGTCATTAAATACATGGTTGTCGCCTTATCTCAGTTACCCATGAAAAGTGTGGCTATGGATGTGGTAGTAGTTGATATACCTCCTAAGTTTGGGATGCTATTATCTAGATCATGCGATAAGAAATTAGGGGGACACTACAAATGGATCTTAGTTATGCCACCATAGCTGTATTTGGTGGAGAACATCGAAGACTGTACAGGGAAGTTAGGCTACCTTACCTTGTTAGTGATCATGAAAACCTCAGTAATCATCCCATATATGCAGTTGAAGATGGACTTGGTTCTTCAATTTGTCACATCGGTGATGATACAACTGAAGCATCAATGAGAAACGTTACACCTGCAGAAGAGAAAAATACATAAAATTCAATGTGGAAAATGTTCTTTGATGGTTCTTTTTCCAAAGAAGGCTATGGGGCTAGAATTGTTCTCATCTCTCCTTCCAAATAAGTCATTCATCTGTCATACAAGTTGGAATTTGATACAACAAACAATATTAGTGAATATGAGGCTCTTTTGCTGGGATTGAAAGATGCTAAGGATATGGGCATTGATAAAATTTCAGTTTTTGGAGATTGATAGTTAATAATAAATCAACTCAAGAATACCTACCGAGACAAACAACAAATAATAAAGAAATACATAGATAAGATATGGGATTTTGTTGAGAATTTATTTCTAGCTTTCAATATCACATTTATATAGAGAAACTTGAATCAACATGCAGATTCTCTAGCTTTGGAAGCTAGTAATTTCAAAACTCCAATAATTCCAAACTTGAGATTTGAAGTTGAGGTAAGACACAAACCTTCTATACCAGATAACATAAAAATTGGTAGGTTTTTAAAAATGATCAGGAGATAAAAATATTTTTAGAGACGATTGATGAATTTTCTGCCATGTCCATAGATCAAGAAAATGAAAATGATGAGGTAGAAGTTCATTCTATTGATATTCTTCAAAAAAACATTGTTGGCCATAAAATTATTGAGTTAAAAAACAATCATTTTCAAAAGGGCCTAGTTCCCCTTGAGATATTATTTGATCATAATGATGCGTCTAAAAGATTTGTTATTCAAACATAAGAGGGATAAGTTGTAGATTGTAATATCAGTTCTGATTCAAATCCAAGGATGGTGAAGTTATCTAAGAATTTACCATATGAACAGAGGAACAAGTATGTATGTTTGATGAAACAGTTGCTCATGTTTTTGCTTGGTATTATGAATACCTTAAGTTTTTTGATACATAGATTATGCAACATAATATTCATTTAAAGACTGAATCCAAACCTTTTAAGCAGAAAACAAGAAAACTCAATTCATTGTTGCTACCTATACTTGAAAAAGCGCTGAAAATATTATTGAAAGATAAAATTATAGTACCATTGAGATAATCAGAATGGGTGGAAAATTTAGTACGTGTCAGGAAAAATAATGGGGAAATAAGGATGTGTGTAGACTTTAGAAATCTGAAGAGGTGTTCTCTAAAGGAAAATTATCCATTACCTAAAATGGATTATACTTTTCAAATAGTGGTAGGGGCTTAAAGGATCTCCATGCTTGATGGATATTCAGGTTATAATCAGATATCAATGATGGAAGAAGATAAAAATAAGACAACTTTTACAACTCCCTTGGCACCTTCATGTATGAAAAAATACCCTTTGGACTCATGAATGCAGGAGAAACTTTCCATAGAGCCATGGACATTGTTTTCATTGGTGAGAAACACAAATTCATGGTAATTTATATTGATTAAATTACTATTTTCTCAACATCTAATGATGAGCACTTACAACATCTTAAGCGAACATTTGAAAAGTGTAGAAGGTATGGCATATCATTAAATCCTAAGAAGTCTCATTTTTCCATGGAGGAAGGTAAACTCTTAGGACATATTGTTTCACCAGAAGGAATCCAGATAGATTCAAAAAGGGTAAAGGCCATCCAAAAGATAGACATTCCAAGGAATAAGAAGTCTATTTAGTCCTTCATAGGTAAAGTCAATTTTTTAAGAAGACTTATACCCAATTTTACATAAATCATCAAGCTTATTACAGAGATGTTGAAGAAAGATGAAGAAATCAAATGGATACCTGAAGCAAAGGAATCATTTGAAAAGATTAAGCAATATTTAATTAAATCTCTTGTCCTCATTAGTCCAAATTACTCTAAGGAGTTTCTGATTTTTTCATTTGCGTCAATGATTCCTCTTAATGATTCCTAGCGTCATTTTACACTTTAGTTTTCTTCTTCTATATTCTTTAAGTGTGCTTGCATTATCCTTTCTGAACATTTTATGACATGTATTAGTGTGATAAAAGTTAGAATAAAACAATTAGAATCTTTTTCGTCAATATGCAAGGCTTGTTTCTTGTTTTAAATTTGAAAATATGAAAAGGGGAAAAAGGCGCTACAAGAATACCATTATTCTTGTAGCACCAGAAGTAATCATTTATTCGAATGTGCCAAATCCCAAATATCGTTTCAACAGTTGTTCGAGATACTTGTCTAAAGATCCAATACCATTTATGATTATGATCGAGTTGTGTTTTCAGTTTTGATAGTCATTCAAAGGAATTGGGTTTGTACTTGATAAGTTCAACATCAAATCATAGGTTTCGTGCCATGATTTCTAACATATGACACATGATTCAATTCATTGTATTTGTGTATTAGATTAAACATGTTTTTCAGATAACAAAACTCTCCCATGACATTCATATTTCTAGAAGTCCCAAAATTACTATTGATCGAAACGCTAAGCACTCACAGATCTATAGGGATTAAAATCAGTGTTATGGCTCCTAAAAAAAGTGAAAAAATCACTCGTTTAGAACCAGAAGGTGTATAATTGCTTGAGGCTTATCCTCAAATCTTGCAAAAGTTCAAAGATGCAGGGTGTTTTAATTTTTTCTCTACATTCTAGGATTATCATGAACAAATATCAATGATTTTCGTGCAAATTTTTGATGGATTCGAGACAGTGGTGGGAAAATTTCTAATACATGTAAAAAATCATTTGATTGGGACCTCATGAAGGTTATTAGTATATGGAGAAATATGGTGGAAGAAGGACATGTTGCCTGTCAAAATCGTGAATCAGTTTTTACTTCCAGAACATCAAAGCCCTAACTGGAGTTAGGGTATTCCACATAATTGGTTGAAGAAAGAATGGTAGACTGTTTTGATGATTATTCATAGATACATTACATGTGAAGGGTGGTTTTCCCTTGTTCACCTTTATCATATTAGGTTGTTGATTCATTTGAATGGTGATAGTCCTCTGTGTTTACCCTTCTTTCTATTAAAATTTTTGTCGAAGATGTCTGAAAGGATGCAAACCCATCCTGCAACCGCTGGTAAAAATTTATTTCATCAAAGACTTATCAAGACCTTGGTTATGTGTGCATTGGGAGAATTCCAACGTTCTTGGGACTGGCTTCTTGAATCACTCAATGTTGAAGAAAAAGAATCCAAGCATAAAGATACTCTATAAAAGAGATCAAAAAAAGAAAAGAGGGTTCCTAAAGATTTTGTTACAACAAAAGAAAGTTCTCATGTATTTAGAATAACTAGATACAACAAAAGGAAGTTGCATTCACAACATGAGACTGAATATTTATAGAAATATTCCCCTGTAGCCAGGATGACCAGAACACAGAAGAAGAAGTTAGAAATAGAGTGAGAGATGGAAATTCAATCTCAGATTAAATCTCCTGTTCCAAAATACAAACCTAAATATTGCAAAGGAATACATGTCAGAAGATCGACTAAGCAGAATATTTAACAGTCCATATAGAAACAAGATGAACCTATAGCATAAGTTAAAGGTAAGAAATTGTGCAAGAAAGGAAAGACTGAACAAGTATTGAATTATCCTAGTAGACCTAAAACCAAGGAAACTAATAAGTTGAGGTTAAATTCAAAATCCATATTCCATCCTACTATTAAGAAAAAAATTTTAATTATCCTTGATGACGACACAATGGAAAATATAGAGGAAGGCAAGGAACAATCACTAGTGACTTCTTCAAACAAATTGAAAGAAGTTAAATTGGAGCATGAAGAAGAGCATTATAATGAACTTGTGGAGAATATCTTTCATGAGAAACAAAGAAAAAATGAGAAGGGTAAACAAATTGTAGAGCACCAAATGAGACATGTAACTAAAGAAACCAAAAATATAGGTGTGAAATCTGAAGATTTAGCCAAGTCCTCCTCGAAACAAGACTATTTGACTGTTCTTGAAGAAAATATAGAGAAAATTGAGATTAAGCATGAATTTGACTATATTCCAGAGACATAAGAGATACAGGATATTAAGGAGATGCAAATATCAAAAAGTACTGAAGCAGAAGAGATTGTTGGAGGATCATCTTGAAAGGGTCATAATTATGATTTTAAAGCAAAAAGGCCCAATTTTTCCATTGAACTAAATCGGCCTGCTCTAGATGAAGATTATACTAAATTCATAATAGAAAAAAAGGATAAAAAAGACAAGGTTAAAGAATTGAAAACCACGATTATGAAACTGAAGCAGGAAAAGTGGATAATAGAAAAATGGAATTCCAAACAACAAGAACAGTTACATAAACCAAAGAAGAAGAACAAGGATACAAAAATATTTCTCAAAGAGGTAAGAGAGACAAACATGAGACTTTATTGGCATAATGTGGTTCTAAAAACCAAGATGAAACAAAGACATACTAAAATTTATTCTTCTATTATACAATGAAGAGTTCAAAAATTTGAGGCATCATACATTTTTTTATTTTTTTTAGCTGAATACTGTTGAAATATTGTAATTGCAAAGAGTATTCTATTTATTATTGAGTCATTATTCATTAGATCAATCCCCTTTATG
>JZKD02S2304016.1:0-33614 GCA_000966675.3 Picea glauca | reverse complement strand
CAATAAATGACATACATCCATGGGAATAACATCACATAAAACTTTATCATTATATCCTCCTATCTTGATGTCAACTAAGCATTGTTTAGTGACACTCACCTGATGTCCCTTCTATAGCCATGAAACTTTGTATGGACTCGAGTGATTAGTTGTCTCCAGCTCCAATTTCTCCACCATCTCGGTCGAAACGAGATTGTCTGTGCTACCACTGTCAACAATGACCTTGCATACCCTGTCCTTGGTTTTGCAAGTTGTCCTAAATAGTTTGGTCCTTTGAGCTGAATTTTCCTGCGCCTCCTTCGCAGGTGTCAGAAGGACTTTATGCATCGCAAGCGATATTCCACCTTCTACGCCCTCTGCTTCAACATCTCGCCTCTGTGCCTCAGTGATGTGAGAATCTCCACTATCTTTATTTTTCTCGGGACACTCGAATGACCTGTGCCCATTCTTTCCACACGTGAAGCATGTGATTACTCCACCTCGACCTCTTCCTCTACCTCTGGTATGAGGAAAAGTATTGCCATCAGCATATCCCCCGCTCTGCTCTGTATGCTGTCCTCTTTGTTCAACATGTGGTTGTCCTCGCTGTGAGGTTCCACCCCTCTCAATTTTACCCTGAGGTTTCTTCCATTCCTCCTTGGGCTTCTGATATTTCTCCTGGGCAATTGCCTTGCCTCTGGGCTGACTTCTGCCTTTCCCTCGCTGACCTTGCTTATGGCTCATCTTCTCTTCGGATTTCAGAGCCATCTGATAAGCATCCTCAACTGTTCGGATGGTTACCATGCTCAATTCATCCTGAATGTCATACCTCAGACCATTCAGATACCTAGCAACCTTCTCATCATTGCTCTCCCGATGACCTACTCTAATGTTCAGTCGATAGAATTCCTTAGTGTATTCTTTCAATGTCATCAGCCTCTGTCTCAGGTTCTGCATCCTCCTGAACAGTGTGATTTGATAATCCCTTGGGATGAATTTCTCTTTCATCTTCGCAATCATTCGATCCTAGCTTTTGATCTTTTGCTTTCCTTTGGAAGGCCTATCTGCTTGAAGCTCATCCCACCATAAGGCTGCATGTCCTTTCAATCATGTGACAGCATGTCTGAACTTTTTATCCTCTTCAATATCCTCATAATCGAAGTAGGTGTCAAGAGATCGGATCCAGTCCAGTAGCTCCTCTGCATCCAGATTTCCTTTGTAGACTGGAATGTCCATCTTCGCCTTCGCACCCATCCTAGCGATAGCTTTAATCAGTTGCTCATTGGATGCATCTTCGGCTGCAACTTCCTCCTCGCGTTGAGCCTCAACTTCATCCTCGAAATCACTTATATCCCCTGCACTAGTTGTGCGTCCTTGAGATATCTCCATCTCCTCGAGTCTTGCTCGAAGATCTCTCATTTGTCTTTCGAGCTCTGTATTTCCTACCGGCCTACCTCTTCTTCTCACCTCCCTGTCTTCTGGTTTAGGTGACTATCTTTCTCTTCTGGGTGCCATGGTGAATTCTCTCTTCTTCTCTCCTTCAGAAAGCAAAGAACTTCCCGCTCTGATACCACTCTAACATGTGTATTAGAGTGTTTTTTTTTTTTCTCTGCCTTTCTTCCTACTTGAAATATACAGACAAGAATTAGCTATGATACCACTTTGACACAACCGCCTCTTTGGAGCACGATCGCTCTCACCAAGACCTTCTCTTTCCTCAGCCAGAAGAGCTAAATCGCTCTTCAAACCCCGTATCAGGACTTTTCTACACCCACAGGATGCTCTCCTGATGATCTCCCTTTGCCTTATCGGGAAATCAGAACTCGTGTGTTTGCAAGTCCTGCACTCGGGTCCCACAACTCCCGAAACCCGATGGAATATCCACTTCACACCTTCCTTGCTTCTGTCGGGAATTATCCCGTCGGGAAATTGGAGTTTACTCTATCACAAGTTACTCACCTCGTGAATCCCTGATTCCCGATCCCCGATGCCACCTGTCCTCCACTTCAACACTAACATTGTGGGACCGTCGCAATTCGGGATTTCATGACTCCTCCAGTCATGAGTTTCTCGTCCCCGAGAATCCCGAAATGCTGAACCCCGATGTACGTGTGACCTCTCCTTTCCACGTCACCTCTTCCTTCTTCGCTCTACTGGGAATCACGAAATCGTGTTTTCTCCTACAGTGATTTCATTGTACGTGGAAAACCCGAAATGTCGAACCCCGACTCCCCGAAATCTCGTGCCCCATTGCCTTGTTGTGATCAACGGTCCTGATCCTCTTGAGAAATCATGAACCGCAATTTCAATATGCTCGATCCTCTTGTCTCCGGAAACCCCGATGACCTTGATGTCCCGATGACTCCCTGGTTCCTCCTCTACTCTGGGGACTTAAACCCTGCACAACCTTCTAGAGATCTGACAACTGATGGGACTTTGTCAATCTCCTCTATGGATTCTGGTCGTCGATTCCTCCTCCCCGAGGATTTCTTTGAAACACGCGAAGTGTTTCCTCTCACGACTTACTCTCCAAGCATGCGCCTGCAAATCCCACTTGACCCTTCTTCGATCAAACCTCATGTGCTCTCTTTCAATGATACCATGAAAGTGCTATACCTCTTGAGATTTTCCACTCTGACTCCTTCAGAGGGACCTTGCGCGCACTGCTCGCGCTTGACGTTCAACAACTTCTCAAGTGTTGAATCCTTCCGACTCTGTGCACTTCCTACAACAGCAGTCCTTGGATATTTTGCTCAGAATCGTAACTCTGAGACTTCTTCTCCAGCCTGCGCACTCCTTGCACGGCTTCAACAAGTCGCTTCCACTCCTGGATAAATGAGAACACGAGTTAAACTAAGGAGCCCTCATCAACGCACTCCATGCGGATGAATTCAACTGCACACCTTGCAGGAATCTCTTGGCTCAGATAGAGAAACAATTGAAACTCATTCTCTCCCTCTTTTAGACTTCAGTTTCGAAACATGAAATCACATGCATAGCATATACAAAKCAAATGCATAACAAGAAACAAACATTCAAGAGCATAACATCAACACACAGAGAATAGATACATGACCATGAATTTGAATCAAAGCTTTCTTCTATTAATTCAATATCTGTACATGGGTGTTCTTCATACAATTCTCTGCTTTCTCTTCTCTTTCTACTCCTAAATTGATTCTGAATAATATTACAATGACACAATGAGGGTGTCTATATCCGTTTTCCCTCTTGGATTCTATGCTATCAAATCTACAATTAAATATTCTACCTACTTTACATTAACTATCTTAAATGCCTCATCTACCTAAGGATGAGAGCTATCCACCCAAGGTCCATTACAATATACAAAGTGCGCTTCATTAAATCCACACATAAATGTTCGGTGCAACAATATCAAGGTATTTTTCAAAATTTGTGTTGGCGCTATCCAGCTGTCTTCCGCCGTCGTGTTGGATCGCTTGATGAGTTGGCGATGCTCCTGCAACATTGGATCTACATGGATTACCTCTCCCATGACTTAAGATAAAAACATGTTTGTCACACAACTTTGGAATAATAATAAAATATTATTCTCAAGGACTTAAGCCCCTAAGTTTAGCCCATGTTTCCAACCTTTCGTCCCCTTTTCCCTTACCCACCATGTGGAAGCTTAGTGCCCCATCACTCTCTCTTCATGGTCGGTCTGCACGTAGTGATGTTTAATATTTATTAATGTTTTGCATATTACATATACAAAAACAAGCTCATGGCCTTTAACACTTAGGTTATTTGACCTAATAAACACATAATCCCACCAACCTATCAATACTTGGCTCACCAGCCTACAAAACATGATTTACAATTCATAAACCTACTTAGACTTCATAATATAACTGGGGCACTACCGAGGGCTGTTATAATCCTCTCCCATTATTTTCGCAATGTCCTCAGTGCAATTCTTTACACAAAATCAACAAGAGTTTCAAAATCTTCAAAAAGATGCGGGTATCACGGATGATTTTAGGGGCTAAATTTCGCTCATGGGCTAATTTTTTATGGTTTTTCCCAAAACAAGATTCATTATTCTAAAAATGATTCACCCAAAGTTTATAGGATAAAATTATTTTACCTTAAAAGTCATCAAAATTTTATACAAATTATATAAAATCCTTAGAAATTTGAATATCTTTAAAAAAAATATCGCCAAACATTTATAGTTGGCATATGAAGAATTAGTAACATCTGCCAAGATATCTACATTTAAAAATAAATTTACATCCTTAAAATCATCCCTCACGGGTGTTATGCCCACATAGCATCCTCATGCTCCCATGTCTCGTCCTCAGGATAGTGCTAGGTCCACTGGACCTTTCCAAGATCTATGGCTCGATTTCGAAGTTATTTTTTTTTTCAGTCCAGTATGCATACAAGATGCACTTGCATGACACCTTCTTGCTCCACTTGAATCACATTCCAATCGATTACATGATTAGCATCGGGTATATATTTGTTAAGAAATGAAATATGAAATACATTATGTATAGTCATGGATGACGGTAATGAAAGCATATATGCAACTGGCCCAATCCTTTCTAAGATTTCAAATGGCCCACAAAATTTGGCTACCAACTTGGCATATTTTCCCAGCTTCAGGGAAATTCTATTGGCTTTCACTTTCAGGAAAAAATGATCTCCCACTTTAAACTCTCTTTGGGTTCTGTTTTTATCAGCATAACTTTTATGCCTGTCTTGGGCAGCTTTCAAATTCTGCTTAATTTTTAGCATCTATTCTTCCATTTCCTTGAGCAAATGTTGTCCAAATATTGCATTATCAGCTAGATTATCCTAGCTTACTGGATTATTTCACTTTCTTCCATAAAGTGCTTCAAATGGGCTCATCTTCAACGATGCTTGATACCCATTATTGTAGGCGAATTCTACCAAATGTAGGTAGTCTTCCCATTTTAATGGTTTATCCATCACATACATCCTCAGTATGTATTCTATTACTCAATTCACCCACTCTGTCTACCCATCTGACTCAAGATGATAGGCTGTACTAATGTTCAGATTCATTCTAAACCCCTTGAATAACCCTTTCCCGAAATTTGAGTTAAATTTTGGGTCTCTATCAGACACAATTATCTTGGTAATTTTGTGCAATCATGCCACTTCCTTCATAAAGATGTCAACAACATCCACTGCCATGTGAGTAGTATTTAACAGAATGAAATGGGAATCTTTCGTAAGATTTTCCACCACCACCATGATTGGATCATGATGCTTTTCTATTCTGGACAATCCTGTGAAGAAATCCATTGTCACCACTTCCCACTTCCACTCAAGAATGGGTAAAGGTTGTAGCGACCCTGTTGGGTGTCTTTGATCATCTTTAACCTTTTAACACTCCATACATCTGGTGATGTATTTTGGAATCTCTTTCTTCATACCTGGCCAAAAATGATGGCTCTTGACTGCTTCCACAATTTTCTGATATCCAGGGTGCCTTGCATAAGGAACATTATGCATTTCATGCAAAATCACAAGTTTCAAATCCTGGACATTGGGTACATAAATTTTGTTCTTGTACAAAAGTATTCCATCACTTCGCAATTTATGAATATCCATTTTCTGTGGCATCTTACCTTACTGTATCTTTGCTACCAAATCCCTACACTGCCAATCTGTATTTGCAACATCCAAATTTATGATTTTAATATCAGTTCGATACATGATAATGGATGTATCATGTAATTCATTTACTCTCATGTTGAGTGCATCAACCAATTTATTCTCCTTCCCTTTGATATGATTGATATCAAAATCATACTCACAGAGAAACTTCATCCACCTACATTGTGTAGAGTTCAAGGTTGGATAATCAAAAAAATACTTCATACCATTATGGTATGTCCTTATTTCGAATCTCCTTCCCATCAGTTAATGTATCCATTTCTTTAGAGCGTGTACTATGGCTACCAACTCTATATCATGAGTTGCATAGTTCCTTTCGTGCTCTTTCAACTTTCTAGATTCATCACAGATTATCAATCCATTCTGATTGAGAACTCCTCCCAATCCTTCTTTGCATGCATCTGTGCACACCACAAAATCTTCATTTGGTTCTGCAATGCTCAGGATTGGAGCACTAGATAACCATTGCTTCAATTGTTGGAAGCTTTTCTCACATTCCTCTGTCAACTAAAACTTGTTCTCCTTCCTTTTTAAGGAAGTGATAGGGTAAGCTATCCTCCAGAACCCTAATAAACCTTCTGTAATACCCAGCTAGACCCATGAAAGATATGACTTCTATCACATTCTTTGGCTCTAACCATTCTCTGATGGCCTCAATATTCTCAGGATCTACAACTATCCCATCCTTCAAAATAATATGTCCTGAGTAATAGATCTTCTCCTGATAAAATGAGCACTTTATCAACTTGGCATACAATTGTTTCTCTCTTAGCACATGCGACACTATCCTCAAATGTTTTTCATGCTCTTACTCCGACTTGGAATACACCAGAATGTTATCTAGGAAGACTATGACGAAATTGTCTAGATAGTCCCTGAATACACCATTCATCAGGCACATAAAAACAACGGGTGTGTTCGAAAACCCAAACAACACCACTCTGAACTCGTAATGACCATACCTTGTTCTAAATTTGGTCTTGTTGATGTCCTCATCCTTTATTCTTACCTGGTGATATCCTGACCTGAGGTCTATCTTCGAAAATATATTTGCATCCTTCAATTGATCAAAGAGGTCATCGATCCTCGACATAGGATATTTGTTCTTTACAGTCACTCTTTTCAATTGTCTGAAATCGATACAGAATCTCAGCGTCTCATCCTTCTTCTTCACGAACATGATTGGGGATCCCCAAGGTGAAACACTTGGGTGTATATACCCCTTTCTCACGAGCTCCTCAAGATACAATTGTTGTTCTTTCATCTCCGACATACTCATTCTGTAAGGAACTTTCGACACTGGAGCTGCTCTAGGAATCAAGTTTACAGATAAGCCAATATATCTCCTCGGGGGTAGTTCAGGTATCTCCTGAAACACATCCTCAAACTCTTTTAGTACCACATGATCTTCAATGTTTGAAACCTCATTCTTAGATGCTTCCCCCACATGGGCTACAAATAATTGACATCCTTTTCTGTAACACTTCTTCAGCTGCATTGCTGAGATTTCTCTGATAGCAACAACTGTGGGGATTTCTTGGACTATTTTTCGATTTCCTTTCTCATCCAGGCAAGTGAATTCCTTGTTACAATATTCCAATATGGCATGGTGTTGGTCCAACCATTCCATCCCAATTAGACAATCATAAGAACCTAAAGGTAGAACATTCAATTCAACCTTTGTGCTCAATCCATTCATGTCCACTGGAAAAAACTTAACTAACTCATTGATTGTTTTCTTAGTTCATGTAGCCAGATTCACTAACCAAGACTTTTCATGTTTTCTTCTTGACAATTCCAAACTTTCCACCACTCTAGGATCTATATAACTACGGCTATCCCTTGAATCAATTGAAATAGTAAAGGCATGGTTGTTGATCATACCTTCCACTTCAATCATGTTCGAATGATATTCAACGTGTTTGTTGTCCAGGGATTCATAGATCCTTGGCATTCTATTGCTCATGTCCTCCACTATTTCATCTTGCTAAACATTATGGACAACTCTCACTTTTCCATTTTATGGGGACAATCTTTGTACTTATGGTTCCCCTGACAACCCCAACACTGAATGGGCGTCTACCTTGGCCTTCATTACCCTACATCATCCATTCTCGACTCTCTAAATGATGGTTGTCCTTGAGGACTATTTCTAAAAAAGGGAGGCTTGTTTTCCTTCTTCCTCTAATCCATCTGGAATTTCTTCTTGTCTTCCTAGGCCTTCAAGAAAAGAGGCTTCTCTTTTTGTTTCTCATATAAGAATTTTTCTATTCTTATCGTTCTTCCATAGTCTCAGGGTCATCATATTGTTATCACACAAATCGGTAGGTGCATACACTAACTGATCTCCATAGATCCACCTATGTCTAGAAAAAAACACACCAGAACATGACGCTTTCCTTAAGTTTTAAATATTGAATTTACTAACTAAAGAGGGATATGTGATATACCATTTAAACGTTGCTTCCTCCTTCTATTTCCATCCTAGCTCTGTTCCAACACTCATACAATGATGAACCTGCAAAAGAATGCAACCAACCAAAGCGATAGAAATAGCATAAAATCAATATAAACCTATGTATGTGATCAAGGAGTCATGTAATAAAACACAACAAGCTTTATAGGAAAGAATCATATTACTGTATCATATTAAATGTGAAAGAGATATTACAACCATGGCCTTGATTTCCTAAGGTCCCTTCCAACTATCCCTCATTCCCCACACACTTTCACTACAATAATTTCTGAGAGCATAGATCTGATAATATTCACAATCTATCTTGACAAAGGCAAAACTCAAAATCACTCTAACCAAGCCAATAATTCCAAGCCAAATCCAACTTAGCTCTTCTCCATCAGAGCTCCTCTCCTTTTATAAGCTGAAGAGGATAAGGCGAGGAGGTTAGGATGATCCCACTAAATCATGAAAGTGAGTAAGATCCAAACCATTCGGATGCCACCTCGCAATGGAAGTTTCTCCTTCTACAAGATTCGAGAAAACACTTGTTTTTCCCATGTGTAAGCATTCTCGCATCGTGCCTATAGAGTAGACTGCAAACTCCTCGCGACTTGGCTATGATGCAACCTGTGAGAATTAGGCATTCTCGCACTCTACCTATATAGAAACTTGTGGACTTCCTTTTTTATAGGGTTTTTACAAAGGAAAATGCAACTTCTTTTCTCATGAAACGTTCTTCTCCCTTCTCTCTTCAGGAACTCAGGCCACTAACCCCTCTGAAGGAAACAAATAGGTTTACATCATTAACAGTCATAGGGATGACGAAAATAATGTGTAACACATATTGAATCTTGTCTCTGATGGAAGGTGGGAGTCCACTCAGATACCTCTGAATCTTGATAGTCTCATCTTTGATGAACGAAACATACTTCAACAATTCCAAAAATATTTGCTCGTATTCATCAATGGTCATGCTACCTCACTTGAGTTCAAATAAATCTTTCATCTTTCTATCGTAGTATCTTTTATTCAAGTATTTCTTCTCAAAATACCTCTTGAATTATTTCCAAGTGATATGTTTCTCTCTAATGTGTTGTACCTTCACAAGTTGATCCCACCACATGTATGCCTTTTTTTCAGTTGATACATTGCAATTCTTCTTTCTACACGAGAGGAATAATTCTACAGTAGGAAATATATCCTCATGCCAAGCAACCATGTTTCGGCATCTTCCTCCTTCTTATGTTGTCCATCAAATGTAAGAGGCTTAATCTTGTTCATTTCGCCCATAAGTTCATCCACTCGAGATCTCATGTCCTTTCTGGTAGGAGATGAGCTTGAACTACTATGTGCCTTCTTATTGGATTATTTCGGGGAGTGACAACGATGCCTACTAACACTTATTGATATCCTTTTCTTCTCAGGGATCCTACAACTCCCTGTTTTGCTTGAGTTACTCTCCATATCTAATTTCTCTTCGATCCTTTTGAGGCTCTTCGTCAACTTTAAGTTGAATTCTCCCTATTGTTCCTTACCTTTCATGATCTTTCTGCTATCTTCTTGGTGAATCTGGGCATATTTCTATAATAGTTCAATGATTTTCATCATATGCCCTTCCTTATCTAACTCTTCTCCATGTCCATTGGAGTTCGTCCCTTCAACTCCCAAATGAATATACATTAATTTTTCTTCATCCTTGGAACTGGAATCACTTTGTCCCTCTTCCATTTATTTGCATTCAGTGGCAACTCTATTCGGTTATGACACTTGTTAAATTTTTGCAAACACAATATGTAGAAAACTGGAATTTGTCAGGCCATTATTCCTCAGCGCATTCCACTTCTCCCGATTGTTGAACTCCAAAAGGCTTCCAGGATAACCTTCATGCACCTTCTCTAGATCTAACGGTCATAAAGGAATCTCATTTTTCCCAAACAGATCCTACGGCTCCAACACCCCAAGTGTTGAGCACTCTCTCTCTATGGTCAAATACCATGCTGGTTGTATTTGTATTCTACTTCTACTCCTCCTGAGCTTCGTAACATGACCAAGTAACCCCTTGGCACTCAGAAAGATTCTAAGGTTCGAAATTGGTTCCATTCGAACACCATTTCCATTCGAAACCTTGGGTCCAAAGACCACTTATCCGGCCCATCGAAGCTTAACATTGAAACTATGGCTCTGATACCATATTGTAACATCCCCCGCCACCAAGAGGTTGGGCAATGCTACCATCAAAACCTTAACTTAGACTTTAAAGCTTTGATACCATATTGTAACATCCCTGACCATCAACCCCACTGTCGGGCAATGCTACTATGTGAAAAAATTCTTATAATTATATACAAAACATGCATTAAATCAAATTAACAGATTTAATGAAATTTAATCAACAATATAAAGTAATCCCAATATTAATACTAACATTCAAACTTAAATATAATTAACAATAAATGTCATTGCAAGAGAATACATGATAATATTACAAGCATCACAGATATGCATTTTAATTTAAATTAAATACATAATGATACTTATCTTTGAAATTGTAGTAACTCCACCGACTATGTGCATACCTCCCACAAACCTCCCAACCTTAGACCACGTTGCTCATCATGCTCAGCAGTGGGTCACTCCTGAGTTGGGACCAAGCTCCACCCATGCCAAGGGAATCCTAGACTAGGCTGAGGTTATAAGAAAATTGCATAGAGCAATGAGAAGGATTCTCTCCAGGAGCCTTCTTACGCCCATTACTCATGGACTCTCATTTCCCACATGCCTATTCCACCTCACAGTATACACCTTGATAAGAACAGTCCATCGGTGCTTCACCTCTCTCTCTAGGTCTCGAAAATAGGTTGGATCAGGAATTCTCAGAGCTCCGTAGGTGGTGTTGGACTCTCTCTCAGAGAAAACCACTTCCCAAAAAATTCTCTCACCTGGAGAGAGCTACATAAAGACTTGACAACCTTCCTCTTCTACCAAGGGCCTGAAAATGCAGTTCTTCAACCAGTTTTCAACTCAATTCCCTCAAGTTTAGGATAACAACAATAGAAACAACTTTTAGTTAACTCACGAGTGACAATAGCAATAGGAAAAATTGGGTGTGGATGTCCAAAAAAAAATGGCAATAGGCCACTAAGACACAACACGGTTCAGGTAACACTTCTTTCACAATGCATGACAAGCATTCCATGCAGAGGTCGAACACAGACTCAACAGTTCAGACAGAGGGTGTATCAATTTCTCAAGAAAACATCACAAACTTCGAGTTTTAGAGCTACGTGAGGGTATTCATGCAGAGATCAGACAGAATTCACGGTTTCAGACCGCCGACGACATAATGCAGGATGAACCCCCAACTCAGCTGATGCTTTAGCTATTAACCGCATGTGCGTAGGTTGACACTTATCTTCCTAGAGTAGCATGCGTTCCCTTTTGCACATGTTGGAGTTGCATGCATTGCCTCTCCTAAGACTTAGGATAAAAACATGTTTGTCACACATATTTGGAATAATAATAAAATAGTATTCTCAAGGACTTAAGCCCCTAAGAATAGGCCCTCTTTTCAACCTTTCAGCCCCTTTTCCCTTACCCACCCTGTGGAAGCTTAGTCCCCCGTCACTCTTTCTTTGTGGTTGGTCTACACGCAGTGATGTTTAATCTTTATTAATGTTTTGCATATAACATATACAAAAACAGGCTCTTGGCCTTTAACACTTAGTCTCTCCGGCCTAATAAACACATAAGCCCACCATCTTATCAATACTTGGCTCACTAGCCTACAAAACATTATTTACAATTCATAAAGATGATTACACATCATAATATAATTAGGGCACTACTGGGGGATATTAAATATCCAATCTTAAGAAGGTAATATGTTACTTTGAATTCTTTACAACTTTATTGTGTTCCAAGATCACCGTAGTTTTGTTGAGTAAAAATATTGAAAAGGTTAGTAGTGTGAAAAGTATTTTGAACTTGAGATCTTATATGCATATATTCTAGACACTCAAAGAAAGTGTTCCAATACCACCATAGTTTTGTTGAGTAAGAATATTAAGAAGGTTGGTAGTGTGACAAATGTTTTGAAACTGAATTCTAATCTTGGAATATGTTGGACGCTTTAAAATAAACTACTTTTAATATTCAAGCCTTTGAATGTCACAAAGGTGACAAACTGTTTCATCCCATCGTGATTTGGGAATTGACCATTGACCAGTTTCACTATGAAGCTCATGAGAATTTGTTCTTATTTTATCAATGCTTATTTTCTTCTTTATACTAGTGCATATAGAGAGACATTTTTTATTGCCTACTTAGGATTGAGCACCGCCTTATAATTTCTTGACTTATTTTCCATCTATCTCTTTATCACACCATATTTTCTCCTTAAAGTTTGTTGTAACAATATTTTTAATAGTATTCTTATTTTGCAATATGATTTCTTCCTTTATTCTCCAATGGTTTAGACAATAATTGGCATAATCATGCCATCCTCACTTGAGTGGAAGGTGATGTTGGATGGAGTTTGAAGAACATTTAGGAATCCTCTTGTCTTCAGTTTTCTTTTTGTAGTTTTTATACACTAGGTTCCTATTCATATCCATGCTCTCAACCAGGAAATGGTCGCTTCTAGGAGGAGGATAGGATGGCGTGTATTTTCTTTTAATGTTAATATTATAGGTTATAAATTATGTTTGATCTTATCTATCTTTCTCCACATAAGATCTATCTTTAAAGAATTTGCATCCATATAAGATCCTATGAGTAACAAGTGTCTCAAAGAGGAGTATTTTTATCCCATATTCAAATATCCTATTATTGACAACTATTTTCAAACCCATAATAAGCTTTCCACCCTACATTTATCCTTTTCCCAATGCTATAATTCTAGTTGAGCTTTTAATGAATATCTATTATGAAATATTTGTAGGAAGACAATTCCTCTAAGTTGTTTCTTTTTGGATTTAATTATCATGAATTTCATTTTGTTTGTTATTGTATTAACACTCATCTTGGAGGAAGATTATATGGAGTCCTCACCCTAACAAAAATGTCATCAAGAGTAGATCTTGGAGGATTCTTAACTTCTTAGATGCCTAATTTATTCAATGCTTAATATGGAGTTGACACTTAAATAATATTAGTAACAAAAACAAAATATCCAATGTGAACCATACATAAAAGTTAAATAAAATATTTCAATATATATCAATAGCAATCTAAAGTAAAAATTATCTTATGGGTAAAACATTTCAATGATGTGTTGCTCAATAACAAGATAGTGTCATTCCTTTGTGCTCAACATGGAGTTCCTTAAAGGATTTGATTCCTATCAATGCATTATTGATGTGAAGTTAAAATAAATTTACACTAATTTATAATTATACTAAATTACAATCAATGTAAATCTATTTTAAATTCAATTAAAAAAACCTAAATTCTTATCACTAACCAGATTCCAAATCAACAAAATATATAACCATTCTACATTGATGTAAATCTATTTTCAATTCAAATAAGATAAACTAAAATCTTATAGCTAATCTTAATGCGAAATCAGCAAAATATATAACCATTCTACACTAGAAGGGCCATGAACACAACGTATGTCTCTTTGTAAATGTGACATTAATAAAAACATTTAGATCATTTGAAATAGGTACATATTCATGTCAAGCCTCGGAATCACTTATTCAGCCATAGACATAAAGTTCATTAGATAGGGATGTCAGAATAGCTATCAAGTTACAAAATACAATAGGCCCGTTGTGATATGTTCAAATTTTGAAATACCACCACATAAATTCAGGCAAGCGAGACGAGCTTTTATGAATCACTAAATCAATCAGCCTCTCAGCTGCGAATTGGGATCGACACTGGAGAAATTGCCTTCTTTTATTATTTAGCAGAGTAATATGGGTATCAAAATTTGTGTGGAGGAATAGGTAGCTTTTAGAATGTAAAAGAATCAGGATAAGTCATTGAACTGAGTAAAGGATGCCTTTGTCGCTGTCATGTATGAGCATAAAGTCAACATAAGATCTGTGAGTGGCTTGCACAAATAATAATATACACCTGTATATGTGGCTGTGATGATGTATAATGATATACACCATCAAATAATGGACACTACCAAATAATGATATACACCTGTATATGTCATAGTGATGATGTATAATTATTTTTTTTATTGAAAAAAAAATAAATTTAAATATCATATATAATTTAAATATTTCATAAATAATATTATTTAAGAAAAAAAATTATAATTCTAATAATAAATCATCAAACTCTAATTAAAAACATTCCTTTAAACACAATAAACAATTCATATATAAACATGGGAGAAATCCTCCGCGTAACCACAAGACCTTACATCACGTCTTTTCTATGGTATCTTTAGTGCAAGTACGGTAAAGATCCTTCACGTGACAACAAGACTTTAGATCACCACTTTTCTACTTTCCATTCTTTTATTATTATTTTCTCTTGGGGTGGGTAATACAGTATTTTAATATCATTGTCTTCTGCAGTGGGAACACTTTCTATTTCTTGTGCAGCCCAGTTGTTTAAAGAGGTTTTATGGCGACGTTTCATTTACAGCATAAAACACTCGCTTTCTTTCTCTTTTCTTATAAGGGATCCGTCCCAACGGGCAGTTCATTCAGACGATCAGGATTTATATGGGATATTGCATGAAGGGCCACAGCAAGTGATGTAGCCAAGGATGACTTGCCAGCACGAACCCATAATCTGCATATGTGAGAAAAACATGTATAAGATATCATGATATGCAGAGAGTTGGCAAGTTGTCGTTGGCTACTTATTTTGCTGCGCTTTTCATGTCGGAGCTCAAATGAAAACTATACAAATGAATGCGTTCCTGGGTGAAAGAATAATAAAAGCAGTAGGTTAAAGGTTTTAAGAAATGATGATTTTGTTTTGAGATATTTGTTTTAAATTTAATGAAAAATTGTTGGATTTTTAGATTTGAGTGATTATTTCTATATAATTCTAGTGTCTTGCAAATTTTCTGAATCTATTTCCACATTCAAAATGGATTTTGAATAACAAGAAATGATAATTAGTTTAAATTTATATAACCAGATTCAAACTAAAAAAAATCATTTCATAAAACATCTAGCCAAAACATTAAAAAAATAAACTGATTTCAATTGCGGCTGTGTGTTTTGTTTGCTAACATCTACTTAATATAGCCCTTGTCAGAATTCAAGTCATCATTGCTTATGTTTGTAAAAGGATTATTGATGGCTTACAGTCCACAAAGTTCTATTACTCTTAGTTTGCTTTGGACTCTGATCCTATATACAAACCTGCAACTACAAAGCATCTACGATCTACAATATCCCATGTCTACACAGGTTATGTATTTCGGACTGCCTACAATGATGTTCTTGGCCGTGAGGTTCGTTTCAGTACGCGCATATTCGTTTTTATTGTTTTTCCGGCTGCAATAAGTGTGCTTTATTTCTTGATTTATTTGGCTCTTTGTTTTCACGATTTGTTTTATAATAGACGTATACATAAGTCTATAGCTGTGACAAATTTTTTTTATTATTTTTTTTTAATTAGCAATAAGTGTATTTTTGGGTCGATTGGGATAGTATATCGTGTTACTGACTTGCTCGCTGTGGTTGAAGAGTGTAGACTAACTGGCAGGGTTTCTATATCATTGAATGTTATTTGTTTGTGGCTCTTATTTTGAAAGAATTCAAACTTGTTTCTATCATTATTGGATTATGTAATTTTTCTAACAAAGTTATTTCAAAGATCATTGACTGCGTGTTAAAAGAAAAATTGGCATTTTGCATTTTGGACGATCAATTTGGTTTCCTAAAGATAAGTTAATTTTTTTTTAATTGTTGTAAGTCTTGCACACGATTGTAGGTTAAGTTTGTATGTTTTAGGTCTTGCACAATAATATGTGCACTATGTCAAAACAAAAAGATGAAATCTCTCATATTGACCTTGGATTTAAAGAAAGCTTATGATAAAATTAGTTGGAATTATTTTAGAATGATGTTGATTCAAATTGGTCTGAAGTGAGAGGTGACACAATGGGTCATGGAGTGTGTTATTCGTGTCAATTTTGATGTCTTGGTTAATGACTTTCTAACTGATTTTTTTTAATGTTATAGAGAATTGAGGGAGGTTTCCCCACTCTAATCGTTGTTGTTTCTCTTCGTGGTGAAAGGTATGAGTAAGGTTGATGAAGAAGGCTTGTTGTGAAGGAAAACTCTCACTCATAAAGTGTATTGTACTTTAAATTTTGGTAAATAAAAAAAATATTAAAAATATTTCAATGGGGAAAAATTAAAGTCTAAAGTCAATAAAACTAATCATGTGAAAGATTAATTGATCTACCCATGAAGATATCTTCTCATTAAGATCTTACACTACTCTTGTAAGCATAAAAGTTTTTCCTTCCTAATAGTTTCATCCTAAAATGTAAGGAATTAATAACTCAAGCATAGCTTACCATTATAAGCTATTACACTATTCCATAGTGTTTGAAGGATTACTTCCTAACGTGCATTACTACAAGGCATAAGAAAAAATCGTCACCCTAACTAGATAATCTCATCACTCATAAAATTGATGAAGAAGGCTTGCTGTGAAGGAAAACTCTTACTCATAAAGTGTACTCATAAAGTGTATTGTACCCTAAATTTTGCTAAATAAAAAAAATATTTCAATGGGGAAAAATTAAAGCCTAAAGTCAATAAAACTAATCATGTGAAGACTAATTGATCGACCCATGAAGATATCTTCTCATTAAAATCTTACACTACTCTTGTAAGAATAAAAGTTTTTTCTTCCTAATAGTTTCATCCTAAACTCTAAGGAATTAATAACTCAAGAATAGCTTACCATTATAATCTATTACACTATTCCATAGTGTTTGAAGGATTAGTTCCTAACCTGCATTAAGAATTAGTTCCTAACCTGCATTACTACAAGGCATAAGAAAAAATACTCACCTTAATTAGATAATCTCATCCTTATATTCTTGGTTGTAAAAAAAAAACAACTGCTTAGGAGCTTAGTCCATGCCAAGTAGATTTGGAAATGAAGATGATAGTTGGCTCCTTATAATTATTGTTGATGATGATTATTGGAAGATGTGGAGTGGAGAGACTAGAAATATTGTTAAAAAAAAAAAACAATATGGTAAGTAAAGGGAAATTAGAATAGATCTTTATCAATAAGTAAATGAAAATTGAAATATGTAAAATTAAATGAGAATTAAAAAGAAGAATTAAATATTAAAAGTTATGTTCAATTGTTTTTTAGAAATGAAATGATAAAAAAAAATTAAATATTAAAACCTATGTTGAAATTTCATTTAATACATATAGACTATAACTTGTATCTCAATTTACAACCCAAAAATACATGGAAAGAATTAATTAATTAATATAAAATGGAATTTTCCCATAAAGTAATATGAAACCTAACATTGAAGAAGATATATGATAATATATTTTCTAAATCGCGGTTTAATGCGTTTTAATGGGAGATGTCCTCGAGGTTTTTGATTATTAATGCCAATGTTTTCGAACATATGTGGTGAGTTGTCACTAATCAAAGCATAATTAATGTGCATTGGGAAAGGAGCGAAGGTGGTGGGGATGGAAGGAAGCGATAAATTCTTTGAAACTTTTTGTGAACCCGGGTAGAGTGAAGCTTATGAGTTCGAGGAGTCAGGGGTGGAATTGTAGATCAAAAAAGTTCTGGGTGAAAGATGTATATCAGGGAACATAAGGAATGAGATTTTGATAGCGTCAACTAGGGAACTCGCGACCATAAAATTGGCTAAGTATGGAAAGGAACGATAGTTGGTCAGACTCTGGTAAATTGTGGTTTAATGCGTATTAATGGGAGATTTTCTCGAGGTTTTCTCTTATTAATGACAATCTTTTTGAACCTGTGTGTTGAGTTGTCACTAGTAAAATAATAATTAATGTGCATTGGGAAGGGAGCGAAGGTAGCAGGGATAGAAGGATTGATTCTTTCAAACTTTTGTGGAACCGGGTAGAGTGAAGCTTGCGAGTTTGACGAGTCTCGGGTGAAATTGTAGATCATGGAAGTTTTGGGTGCAAGATGTATATCAAGGAATACTCGGAATGAGAGTTTGATAGCGCCAACCCAGAAACCTGCGGCCATAAAATTTGATAAGTATGGAAATGAACGACGATCGGTGAGACTCCCATAAATAATAGCTTAATGCATATTAATGGGAGATGTCATCAAGGTTTTCATTTATTAATGAAAATATTTTCGAACCTGTGTTGATTTTTCACTAGCAAAAGAATAATTAATGTGCATTGGGAAGGGCACAAAGGTGGCAGAGATGGAAGAGACTGATAGATGCTTTGAAAATTTTGTGAACCTGGTAAGAGTGAAGGTTGTGAGTTCGAGGATTCTAGGGTGGAATTGTAGATCAAAAATGTTTTGGGTGCAATATATGTATATCAAGAAACATGGGGCATGAGAGTTTGATAGTGGCAACCTGGGAAACCACAGCCATAAAATTGGCTAAGTATGGAAATGAACGATGGTCAGTTAGACTCGTGATGTGAGGATATAGATGGAGATGAGGTTATGTCAGTCTCCCATCTTGGGAACCTGCGATCATAGAAATGCGACTAAGTATAGAACCAGAAAGGGATAATAGAGGGGAAGAAGAAAAGGAAAAAAGGGGTAAGTATTTCACACAACAATATCTACTATTCATTTATTAACGCCAATATTTTCAAACCTGTGTGGTGATTTTTCACTAATAAAAGAATAATGAATATGCATTGGGAAGGGTGCTAATGTGGCGGGGATGGAAGGGAGAGACAAATAGTTTGAAACTTTTGCAAACCTTGGTATAATGAAGTTTGCAAGTTTGAGGAGTTTGGCGTCAAATTGTAGATCACAAAATTTTTGGTTGCAAGATGTATATGACTGAAAACGGGGCATAAGAGTTCGATTGTGCTAACTCGGGATCCCACGGTCAGATATTTTCCTGAGTACTGAAATGGATGGCGGTCGGTTGGGCTCATGATGTGAGGATATAGATGGAGATGAGTATCTGTCGGTCTTCCAATCCGAGAACCCGCGATCATAGAAATGTGACTAAGTATAGAATCATAAAGGGATAATAGAGAGCAAGAAGAAAAGAAAAAAAAGGGTAATTATAGAAAAGTGAAAAGAAAGGGAGAAAACAACATTTAGTCTCATAATTATGAAGAAATAGAAATACATTAACTATGGGAAAAATATTCTCAGCTATGTAATATACTTGGAGCTCGACAAATTTAGGTTCAGAATTTAAGGGAATTTGTTTATATTTATTTCAAAAGTATTGATAATAATTTATCTTAATAGATTTTTTGTGGTCCAAATGTAAACCACGTTCCAATTTGAAGGGTGTTTTCGCCTCTCAAATTTTTCTCAAACCCATAAGAAATAGTCAAAAAAATATATGGCTTAACATTTTTATATGCAAACATATTCTCAAATATAACAAGCTGTAATATATGTACAATATTAAACAAGAACATGACATCAACACCTACATTTCCATGTTGTATATGTCCATTGATTTGTTTTCTTCGTTAGAGGGGTAGTGGCCACAAAACTATGTCCTATCACAAATTATTCTTCCATATAAAATGTAAGGAGCTAAAGTTGCAGATGCTGCAATCGAGTAGCTTTTATTTAAATGGAAGTAGTGGGCAGGGAAAAAAAAATCTTTTTGTGCATTATTAACTATGGATCAAAGAGCGTCTTAAGTACTTCTAGAAGGAGGTTGAACTCATTTATCAATAGTTGTACACGTAAATGAGTTAATTTAAAAGAAAATACAAAATCCAAAAAAACAATATTAAACATTGAAAACACCATACAACAACCTCAAATATTTTATATTCAGATAAACTGGGTTACAAAATAAAGTTGAGATTATTTCCCAAAATAGCTCTCTTGTAATTTGTAAAAAAATGTATACTTTAGTACATATTCTCTAAAATATAAATGTGTTTTCCATAATGACTGGGATTGGGGATCCCACGGACCACAAAGAAAATATGTACAAGAATAAATCTTGTAGAAAGAATAAAGTCTGTGATGGAAGACAACAAGACCTCGCAATATGAAAAAGAAAATTTTGAGTCCTCGATTAAACCTTTCTATTTAAAGAGGTGGAGTAACTCGATGAAGACATTGACAAAGACAGAAGAATTTGATGAGTGTGAAGTTACTCTAATGGTATCCCATGCCTTTTCATTTGCTCGCTGATGTGCCTTTATGGATTTCCTCGATGGTTATGGGAACCATCTCAAGCATCCTTTTTCGTTCATTGGTAATCTTGTCGAAATCCTTTTTGAACCACTCATTGATGTAGTTGCTCATGGGCACCACGTTGATTTCATGTTGGATTTGTATATTGAATAATTCACTTTCCAAGTCCCTTAGATCAATAGAGAGGTTGCACAATGCTTCTTCAATATCTTGGTTTTTAATCGAATAATCAAATAGTTATTTTTTCACATCATCTTCAACACATTCAAGAATGCCATAAAAAGTTTCAAATGACATTTCTTTATAGATCTCAACTTGATCATCAAACGCTTTCTTGGTTAAAAATAATGAGTTGAATATCAATTTAGGGTCTTGGACTTCATTGGTGATACTAGTTAGATCTATCTCAGTTAGCTTCTTGAATAATTTGTCTCTTCTAAATATAGCCTTGCTACATGCTTGAATGATAACATTCATGTTTTTTACCTTTTTCTTTCCAGCATGTGTTTATTTGGTTTATTCGATCTGGGGAAGGGATATCCTCCTCTCCTTCTTAATTCTTTCATACCATTAACTTTAACACCAAATGGTACAACTGCATCGAAGTAGAAACCTTACTCTTTTTGCAGATACTTATGAAAATCACATGCTCTTGTTCTGAAAGAGACCATACTCTTTCAAATCTCTCAAGCTTCTATTATTAATTCCATTCTTCTCTGTATATTCTTTTCCACATAGCCTCTTGCTGATGTGAGAAGGCTTGTTGATCCTTTTAACTTTTCTGCAGGTGTGGTGGGCCCGATCATTGCTAAATGACTAGCCAACAATGGAAGGGGCATTAGAGCTCTGTCCAATTCTTTTATTTTCTCCTTTAACCTGACATTCTTTGCTTAAAGGTAGTTAATAGAATATTCTAGAGAATATCCAGTTTCTCAGTGTATCTGGGAGATCTAGGAAGGGTGCATGTTTCGTAGGTTCATCTCTGAATGAGATTTCCCTTTATTATTATTTGCATCTCTCTTTTCAATAACCAATCTTTTGGATTCACTGTAAAAAACAACGCTCTGAAATGAAAAAGACTCTTCTTCGTCGAAGGTATCGGTCCCAATTATTTCCATCTGAGGGTTATGGGGAGAAATTCTCTCTAGTTGTTCATCATCAGGGAAATTTTTTTCAATGTCAATTTCTATTTCCATATCTTGGATGGAGAGTCATGGATATCGATTTCTTCCTTCGTTCCCTCCTCTTCTTCAACAATTTTTTTTCTTTTTTTTTCTCACCGGAAGTTGATGAGAACTTTCAATTTTGTCGCAGGGAGCATTCTTATCTTCTCCTCCACCTGAAGAAGTGTGTGTGAATTTCTTACTTTGGTAGTTCATTGGAGTGCTTCTCCGAGGTGTTGTAGTATTCGGTGTCGTGGTCGAGGATTGGACACTTTTCTCACCCAGACCTTTTTGTTTCTTCTTGTACGAATCATTGTTGTTGAGTATTGTGTCCAGGTCACCAGTTTCATGAGAAGGACTTCCTGAGGCATTATCTTCATCTTCATTCAAGATAGTGTTAATGAAAGAACTGTTGAAATGGACAACCAATAGGTGTTCTACAAAAATACCATTAGGTTCGAACCCTTTTACCTTTTCAACATATTTCAAATTGAGGCTGTGGAAGTGGCTTGCAAAACTGTCAATATTGTTCATATTAATTAGTATGAAATCCCTATCTTTCCAAGGCAGAGGCATGAATTGATGTTTTCTCTTTTCATGGAAAAAGTGAAACCAGTATGTGTACTTCCTTGGTATCTGAGAAAGAAACATTGTATCAGATATGTGACATGGAAGGAAGGAAGGACGTTCATTGGATGCAAAAATCCTTATAACATTATATTTCTCCATTTGTTCTAGTGTTCCCTTCCTATCTAGGAACTTGCTGGCAAGGTCAGACATCCAGGGAAAATCCTTTCCAAATATCAATCATTTAAAAACTGAGACAAAATCATTAAAGACTTCATAAAAATGTTGGGAGGCCTTGTATCTCGATAATTTTTGGTACCAGAAGGTTACTCGGTCAAATTCACAGTTTACCTTCTTATATACAGATAATTTGTGGAATGGACAGTAATGCGTTATCATGAAAATTAAATAAGATGACATAAATAATTTCTTCCACCTTTTGTATTGCAATAATTGGGAAGAGATTTGAGTGGAAATAAACTTTCCCCAATCGTAGATGGATTTCTCCTTCACCATAAAATATAAAATATACAGAATCATCTGAGAGATGATGGATCTACGTTCTTTTCCCGTTATCCTCTTGAAAAGCCATGCAATTTCCCAGAAAGGGTTTTTGAATGCACTAACCTGTAATCTAGTAATATCCTAGGAGACGGTCATTGGGTCCTCTAAGATCTCTAGTAAGAGGTCCAATCCATTATCATGCTTCTTTAATAACTCTCTACAATCCTTGTCCTTGAAAGTAAGCGTTGGCTTCGGATTTATTAGCATATTTCGAAATACTTGAGGTGATAGGGAGAATTGGGAATGGTCCCGTAACTTGATAATCCACTTGTTTAGAATATAATTTTCAGTGCACCAAGTGACCAACTCCTTACAGTAAAAAACTTCAGGGACACAACATGCTTGCACAATTCAAAACTTCTATACAACGTCCTTCTCGGTTGAAGGGGATGAGTAGTAGTAATAAGCTTTGGACCACTGAAAACTCTGGTCCTCGTGCCCAAAAATATTCAAAGTATCTCCACATAAATGTTGTCGAGCTGCAACCATAAGGTGATGAGAGCATTCCTCTTCTCCTTATAATATTTAAGATGAACACTCAAGGATGATAATATAATCTCCTGTAAATATTGGTTTAATGTGTTTTAATGGGAGACGTCCTCGACCTTTCTCTCATTAATGCCAATAGTTTTGAATATGTGTGGTGAGTTTTCACTAATAAAATCATGATTAATGTGCATTGGGAAGGGCATGAAGGTTGTAGGGATGGACAAGAGGAAAAAATTATTTGAAACTTTTGTGAACCTGGGAGCCCGAGAACCTGTGAATTTATGACAACGGGAGGTGAAGAATCGACTAAGTATGGAAAGGTGGGGCATAATGCCTTAAAAAAACTAAAATAAACAAAAACATTTCTGATTTCAATATCCACACACAAAAAAAAACCAGATCTAATATTAGTGACCTATGCCAATTCGATAATAGGCAGGTTGAGTTGGTATATCGAACTATCGGTCGGTTCAGACGACTGGGGTGCATTTGGGGTCCCTGTGAGAAAAGCTAAGTATTTGATGAAGATTTGTTTGTATTGCAACACGTGACAACAATTGTGTCATGATAGTATTTAAAATGAACACTCGAGGATGATAATATAATCTCCCGTAAATCTTGGTTTAATATGCTTTAATGGGAGATCTCCTTGTGATATTCGCTTATTAATTCCAATCTTTTCAAACTTGTGTGGTGAGTTGTTACTAATAAAAATGTAATTAATATTCATTGGGAAGTGTACGAAGATGGCGGGGATGGATGGGAGAGATAAGTGATTTCAAACTTTTGTGAACCTGGGATTCCGCGAACCCGTGAATCTGTGACAACAAGAGGTGAAGAATCAACTAAGTATGGAAAGGAAGGGTGGTCATATGGACCCAGACAGACTCATCATAGGTAGAGTGAAGTTTGTGAGTTTGAGGAGTTTGGGGTTGAATTGTAGATCATGGAAGTTTTGGGTGAAATATGTATATCACGAAACAGTGGGCATGAGAGTTCAATAACACCAATGCGGGAACCCATCGCCATAATCATTCACTATGGGAAAACAATTCTCAACTATGCAATATAGCTAGAGCTTGACAAACTCAGGTTGAAGTTTAATTAAATATAATTTCTTTATATGTATTTCAATCCTATTCATATTATTTTATTTTAATAGTATTTTTGTGGCCCAAACGTAAACCATGTTCCAATTTGAAGGGCATTTTTGGCTCGCAATTGTTTCTCAAACGCATAGGCAATAGAGAAAATATATGATTTAACATTTTCATATGCAAGCATATTCTCAAATATGACAAGCTGTCATATATGCAGAATATTAAAGAGGGACATGACGTCAACAACACTGTATATGACAATGGGCTAGTATAATATTGCATTCTTACTCTGATGATGCCTTAAAAAAAAAATAACCATCAATTTTTTTCCAATTCAAGATCAACAAAAAAAATCATCAGATCCAATAATATTCTCTCATTAATGCATTTTAATGGGATATGTCCTTGATATTTCCTCTTATTAACAACAATATTTTCGAACTTCTGTGGTGAGTTTTCACTAATAAAAGAATAATTAATGTGCATTTGGAAGTGGCAAATGTGGTGGGGATGGAGGGGAGTAAAAAATGATTTGAAACTTTTGTGAACTCGGGAGTCTGTGAACCCGCAAAACTTTGAAGAATCAACTAAGTATGGAAAGGCAGGGCCATCATACAGATTCATCATAGGTAGAGTGAGGCTTGAGCGTTCGAAGAGTCTGGGGTCGAATTGTAGATAACCAAAGTTTTGGGTGCAAGATGTATACCCTGAAAACGAGGCATGATAATTGGATAGTGCCAACTCGTGAACTTGCGGTCATAAAATTGGTCAAGTATGAAAACAAATGATGGTCGGTTATACTCGTGATGTGAGGATATATATGGAGATGAGTATTTTTCATTCCACCACCCCGGAAACTCACGATCATAGAAATGCGACTAAGTATAGAACCAGAAACAAATAATATAGGGGAATAAGAAAAGGGGAAAATGGGTAAGTATAGAAGAGGAAAAAGAAAAGGAGAAAAGAACTTTATCCCTCACACAAAAACACTTAATATGATAACTATCAAGCGATAAAAACACATTACCTATGGGAAAAAAATTCTCATCTATGAAATATAGTTGGTGCCCAACAAGCTCTCATTCAAGTTTAAAGAGATGTTGTTTATATTTATTTCAACATTATTAATATTATTTTATTTTAATAGTATTTGTGGTGGCCCAAATGTAAACCAAGTTCCAATTTGAATGGTGTTTTTGGCTGGAATTTTTTTCTCAAACCCATATGCAAGGATATTCTCAAATATGACAAGATTTAATATATGTGCAATTTGGATAAAGTATGCAGATTAGAGTTTTTTAACCATACCTCTTAGTCTTTGGACCTTGCACTATGTTAGGTGCTTCACTTGTACTTGTCGATAGTTCTTGTGAACTAAAAAAGATGTGTTAATTTATCATGGCATAGTAAAATAAATAACTGTGGATATTTGTTTCTTAAACAAAGCAAGAGCATAATCTATGAATCTTTACCTTCGTCCTTTTCATTGTGTTTATGCTTTCGATAATTCACTACTCATGCCCATCGCACTTGTCAATTTTTTTATGATACAAGCATATGTACATCGAACATCACAACAAACAAATATGCATATGCATTGTATATTGTTCATAATTGATAGGGATGTGCATTAGGAATATGCATTGTATTTGATTTGGTATTACTATTGTCATACCTTTTGGAAGATTTTACTCCATATTTCTTAGTTGTGGCACATAAGGCTTCATCCTCGTGTTTAATTAGTATTTTATTTTTTCAATGTACCGATGCATAGAATACAATGGACATGAAGGGAGTTTGTTGTTGTATTGTAATATAGAGAGATTATGAGATAGATATCAGTAGAGTAGAATAGAGTAGAAGAAAGATGCGGTGGAGATATGCAATACTATGTAATTTGTTTCATGGATGAATAGAACATACAAAATTGTCCCAAATCTTGTACCGTGTTCATTTGAATGTGTGACTGAATGAATGTTATATTGTGTGTGTATGTGATTCAGTTCATTTTGTTCATGTGTGATTGTTCAAGAGTTGATCATATGAGTTCGTGATGAAACTGGATAAGTTTCAATTGTTTCTCTTCTAAAACTCATATGCAAGGTGTGAATCCTATACGCAAGGAGTGCGTCGGTTGAGTCTCATACTAAGTCAGAGGATTTTAGAGAGAGAAGAGGAAACTTAGATAGGTGCAAGGAGTGCACATCGTCAAGAAGAGACCAAGTGTCGAAGAACCAGAACAGAGGAATGCCAGGTGGGCAAGAAGAATTTCTTATCAATAAATCCTTCGATCCGAGTTTAACGAAATCCAAAGAATGTAAGGAGTGCATGGTAAATCAAAATCCTTTAAGGATCAAGATAATAAGGAATAACACTTTTCATAAGTTTCGACGACATCCAAGAGAAGGAGTCATAGGAGAAGAAAAGGTCGAGACCTTTGAAGACTGAGAAATCTTCCAAGTTGGGAAGAATACAAAATCTCATGAGAGATAGTGAGTCGTCGATCTAAGGGAAGGTCGAATCATTGATTCCTTTCGTTGGGAAGGAGATTTCAAAAAATTGGATATCGAGAGTCTAGAGAATGGATGGAGTTGTTTTCCAAAGCCGTGAAATGAGAACTTTTGATATGTGAAGAGAAGATATGGACCATTGGAATCCACATCCATACAAAAGGATCACACACAGTAGGAGATTATATCTGAGCCATCATATATGAGAACATGGGACAATGACCGTTGGATCCCAAGGGGAGTGCATGAGACAAGTTTTGAATTCATCTTAATAGTCCATCATCAAAGTTGATAGGTGGCAGTAGATCAGGGAGTTCAAGAACTCAGACTTCGGAAGATTTGCAAGGGGAAGAGTGGGGTCGATCCTAGCCATTGGTGTTTGGAATGACACGTGGTGAGCAATCAATATTTCGCTGACTCGGAAACTGATGGAAAGTCAAACGATAGGGTTTTGATAACTCGTGAAGTCCGAGTTCATGAAAGGATCACCGTCATTGATCTAAGGAGAGTTGTGGACCATTGATATGACACAAGAGAAAGTTTGGGTTTTGGAAGAAGGGAGACAAGCAATATTCTAACAACATGGAGCACGAATTCATGAAGCTCTTGGAAGTTGGGCCCTAGGTCATAGCCGAAGGTCACATCAACGAGATCCAAAGGAAAGGAGCTAGCACACTCTAGGCTCGAGTTCGAGAGTTTGGGAGTGGGAGAGTCGGGGTTGACTCACATGCGATTACCTGACATGCGGATTCATGAAGCTCCTTTTGGTTAGGCAAGTGGTTACAATAGGTGGTAACGTGGAGATAACTTATGCCTAGTGCATGTTCGCACAGGTCTAGTTTTCACACAAGGACCTATGGATTTGTCTTCAAGATTCCAACAGGTAATCGAAGAGCTAACTCAACTCAAGGAGTATAAAATCCAATGGTCGGGAGGTCGACAGACCCTGGTTAGGTAGGAGAGATGCATCACTTAACATCTAGCTTCTCCAACTCCAAGTCAAGTAAAGACACCAATTCTAACACACTTTTAATTGAAACAATCTTAACAACTGGTGAAAAAATATCATGAAAGTCGATACCTTCTTTCTAACAATATCCTTTCGCAACCATCCTTTTTTTATACCTTTCCACCTTATGATCAACACCCTTCTTCAACTTGTAGACCCACTTGCAACATTCAATTTTTCTGTCTCTTCAAATTTCTACCAGGTCCCATGTGGCATTCCTCTCTAATTCCTTCATTTCATCCTTCATTTCTTGTTTCCATTTATAACTATTAGAACCCTTCACAACTTCCTGATAGCACGAAGGTTCATCATCATTAGTACTTAAAGAAATTGATGAAACAAAATCACCGTACCTTCTGGAGGAACTCTGACTTCTGTAGACCTCCTTAGGGAAGTTTGTGGCTCATCCACATTCTCTTGATTTTTATCATCAATAATGTCTTCCACTGTAGGAAACTCTTCATGAAAATCTTCATAACCTTGTTCATGTTCACTTTCATCTGTATTTGAACTCATTTCAAACTGAATTTGTTGATACTTAAGTACTTCTTCTTGTTTCATTTGAACATCTACAACTGATTTTATGAGAGATGATTCATCAAATATTACATCTTTGTTAATGGTGATCTTTTGGGAAGTAGGATCCCACAACCTGTACCCCTTAATACCATCACCATATACAACAAAGATACACCTTTTTGATTTTGGATCTAGTTTATAACATTGATGTTTCAGAATTAGAGCACGGGCTTCACAACCAAAAACTTTAAGATTAGAATAATTACAAGGATGACCTGTCCATACCTCTTCTCAAATTTTGCACTCTATTGATGTTGATGGTGATCGATTCACCAGATAACAAGTTGTAGTTACTTGTTATGCGCACGGTTCCTACTGCAAGTTGGCGTTACTAAGCATACTCCTTGCTCTCTCTATAAGAGTCATGGTCATGCGTTGAACAACTCAATTTTGCTGAGGAGTATAGGTAGTGGTTTTATGCCTATCAATCCCAAACTTCTTGCGATAGTTCTCAAATTCCATTGATGTAAATTCACTACCATTATCAGTTCCTAAACATTTAATGGACCTACCAATGCTCTTTTCTACCAAAGCTCTAAACTGTTTGAAATCAATAAATACATCAGCCTTTCTTTTCAACATATAGATCCAAACCTTCCTAGAGAAATCATCTATAAAAGTTACAAAATATGATGATCCTACATATGAAATAGTAGGGGATGGTCCCCAAACATCAGAATGGATATAGTCAAGGATTCCTTCATTGGTGTGTCTTCCAGTTTTAAAGTTCTACCTATTTTATTTTCCATAAATACAATGCTTGCAGAAATCTAGCTTTAAAGACTTTAGACTAGGAAATAACTTGCGATCAGATAATACCTTCAATCCTCTTTCGCTCATATGGCCCAACCGTTGATTCCACATTTGAACATAATCACTGTCATTCTCGGATACAACTGTCGCATGATCTCACTCGGTTCTTCCTTCTAACAGAAATAGGCTGCCAACCTTCTTCGCCTTCATGACCAATAGGATTCCTTTGGAGACCTTTATGACTCCACCTTTAACAACACTCTTGTATCCTCCAGTATCTAAGATTCTCAAAGAAATGAGGTTCTTCCCAAGCTCATGTACATGTCTCACATTAGTTAGTATCTTAACAGATCCATCAAAAATCTTAATTCGAATGCTTCCAATTCCCACTACTTTACATGAAATATCATTTCCCATGTAAACAAATCCATCATCTATAGATTGGTAAGTGATAAACCAATGTCTATGAAAACACATGTGATTTGAAGCACCGAAATATAATAACCATTGTTTACCATGACGTGAACCAACACTCACTGATAAAACTTCATCACTCATACATGAACTTGCTGCTAAACCTATTTCAGTTGTGTTCGCTCCCTTCATTTCTTTTGGAGGGTCGTCTTTGGAGGCTTGTTGTCGCTTCTTATAATCCTTCTTCAAGTGTCCCGATTTTCCACAAAACCAACACTTAAGCTTGGTCTTTCTTCCCTTCGACTTTGACCAAGAGAAATCCCTCTGACCCTGTCCTCTTTATTTAGGTCTTCCTCTGACCATCACCACCTTATATGTAGAGGTTTTTGAATTGGTTTTCTTCCTTCTTTCCTCAAATAGTGGTGCTCCAACAATAATATCAAACTCAATACTTTATGCTATGCTGAAACTAATAGAGGTAACAAAGTGATCCCACGACATAGGCAAAGAACAGAATAATGTAATTACCTTGTCTTCAGAATGAAATTTTACTCCCATGCTAGTCAATTGAACTAAGAGAGTATTAAAAGTATTTAAATGATCAACTATTTTTGTACCTTCCTTAATGCACAAACTGTACAATTGCCTTTTCAGGAAGATCCTATTCGTCGAGGATTTCGTCATATACAGACTTTCCAACTTTGTCCACAAAACAGTTGTTGTCTTCTCCACAAAAATGTTGAACAAAACTTCATCTGCCAAACACAATCATATGGCAATCAGTGCTCTCACATCAATCTCATCCCAGTGGGTTAAGATGGTCACAGGTTTATTTTCTTTTCCCAAAAACACCTTCACCACGCCTTGTTGCACGAGCAAATCGTCCATCTTAACCTGCTAGATCTCAAAATTGTTCTTGCCATTAAACTTCTCGCTTTCAAATTTGACACTCTGAATCTTCGCCATTAGTATAAGAAACAATCCAACACCACTACTTATAAAACCAAACCTTTTAAATGAAAAATAACATTATACTTAAAGTTTAAAACCAAAAATTAAAAAATGAAAAGTTTTTTTCTATTTAAATATTTAAAAAATATTTTTATATCTTAATAAATTCTTTTACCAAATCCACCAAATAATTCAACTCTTTAAAATAATATTTAATATCTTTTATAAAATAATATTTAATATCTTTTATATGGCATCCAAAACATCCGTTCACTCTTGAATTTTCATACCTTTTAAAAAATTCACTTTTGAAAAAAGTACATACCATGGCATGGACAGCTTACGTCCAAGCTTGGCAGAGTCGGCTCTCCCTTCACAAGTATAGCCCAGCGCTGAATTTATAGAATTTGTACATTCGTAAGTGCACCGAAATCGGTGCACCCTTCACAAGTATAGCACAGCGTTGAAAATAGAAAACGGTGCTCCCTCCACTACTCGACCCCCTCCACTAGTCGACGCTCGCGCTAATCCAACAACGCTTTGATACCATTTGTTGGTTCTGTCAGTCACTAAACAAAAATATATGTAGCTGATTAATAAAAATATGAGACATGTATAATACTTATTATTCAGATCATGGATATTTACAACAGATCACCCACACATTTCTCACTTACTTAGCTTTTGTAGACATACATGAATATATAGACTTCCTCTCTCATTTTCAAGAAACTGAATTCATTAATTACACAACAATCTTCGAGGAATCAATCCATATCATTTACATAAGTCGAGGAAGAATGGTCGTCATAGTTTCCCAAGGATAGTGCCACCAAAGGAAGAGGTTAAGTTTCCAACCAAGGCTGAATGTATGAGGGGTGGTGTGAGGTTCCCAAGGAGGAGGTATATGAGACGGTCCAAAGTAAGATAGTAAGGATTTTACAAAGGAGGTAGTATGGCAAGGATAATTCATAGGGTAAGGTGAGGCAGGAAGAGAGGATCGTTCAGAAGCCAAGGGTAGGGAAAAAGGGTAGGAATACAACTGCAAAGTCAAAGATTGCATTATAGATGTGCGTCCCCACAAACAAAATAAGCAAGGCACAACCCACCTAGTCCATTGGCCACCACACAACACCTTCGGTAACGCTAAATGCATGTCAGTATCATGAATGGATTGGCTGCCCTGATATAGCTTAGTTTCATAGTCTTAGCCTTAGTTCCATGACAATAATAAAAGTCTTAACAAGACTAGCCATAATATATAGTCCCCATGACAATTACTCTTATTGTGGTGTAATGCTCTCACCATATTCTAATTGGGTGTTGTCGGAGCCTGCCCCCCCTTTATAACCTCTTGGGGACGGCGGTGTATCGAGAACAGTTCACATGGAATAATCCATCCCGCCTGAACCTATGGACTCATGCCGCAAGTTCCGAGCCACAGAAACACAATAACACCCTTACTTACTAACCTAACTCACGAAATTCCTGGGCACGTGGGAACCTTAATAATAGCTATAGTCCCTTCTCCTTATGGGACCTACAATGCTCAGCTCTATTCCCCTTGTTGATTCCCCATTGGATCCACCACTATAGGAAATGAAGGAGCAGGTAAACCCCATTGAATTGGATCGGATTAGTCCCATTGGCTTATTATTATCCCTCCCTATAGCGGATTAGAGAGCAGCTACCATGTTATTCTGGATTATTTAACTGAATTCATTAATTACACAACAATCTTCGAGGAATCAATCCATATCATTCACATAAGTCGAGGAAGAATGGTCGTCGCCTAACCGACTAGTTTGTTGTCACTGTTCAACAAAATTCACCCCCAAAAGCCCTTTACCATTGAAATTCACTACAAAAATAATAGAAATATAAATATATAATCTAATCAATTTATTTCTCATTATCTCTAATAATATGTCTTATAACTTTTATTTTTTAATATCATAATATGTTTTGTTCCTTTAAGATTATAAACCAAAAGGGAAACATCCAAAAACTCCCAAAATATTGAAAAAACTCCAATGCATTTGCTTTCCATTCTTTTTTTTTTTCATATTAAACTTTATTGGCCTTCAAATTCATATAAAAATATTATTATTATTATATAAACCTTTTATTCTTTAATATCATAATATTTTTAATTCTTTTAATATCTTAAATCCGAAAGGGAAACATCCAAAAACTCCCAAAATATTGAAAAAAAACTCCAATACATCAACTTTCAATTATTTTATTTTTTTCATATTAAACTTATTTGCTTTCAAATTTATATAAGAATATTATTATTATGATATGAATATAAAAAATTATACATCTTAAAACTGTTCAAACTTTTGGTAATGAACGAATTTTAAGTTTACATTTCATGTTTATAAAATATTATGTATACCTTGATTTAAAAAAATAAAAAATGGATAAAGTTTAAATAAAAGTGTTGGACATTAAAAGTGTTGGAAATCAACAAACACAAGATTTTTAAAAAATTAACATTATTTATTTAGAAGTATTATTTTGATGATTCTATCATATTTTATAAGATAAAATGATAATTTTTGGGGGGGAATTTAAATTATAATAATAAAATTAATTATATTGTTTTTAATTGTTGGAATAATGATTTATTTATTATATTCTAGATGTAATTGTTTTTTAATATTATTGTTATTTTTTATGTTTGGAAAATACAATTAAAGTTAAGAAAGGTTAAGAAATATACTTGAAAAATTTATCAAAGATTGTTGAGAGATTGTACTAGAAGATGATTTTCCTTATTGTATAAATTCATGCTTTGGTATTGTGCAAGAGATTGTTCGACGTGTTATCACCCCATAATTATGGGAATCAACTGGTGACTGGGAGATTATGTGTCTCTAGTATTTTTGTTGACAAATGATTTTTCATTCTGTAAATAATTTGAACAAAAAAAAAAAAGGGAAAAGAAGAGGAAAAAAAAGAAAAGAAAAAGAGGGCATAAAAGAATTGAAATAAAGGCCCCATGCAATAATAGTAACTTGGCCATACCTTTCAAGCATGGCCAAGTTCTTTTTAAATTTAATGTTGATAGGG
>JZKD02S2304005.1:16669-27813 GCA_000966675.3 Picea glauca | reverse complement strand
TTTATTGGTACATGTTTACAACAATATATCTCACAGTGATAGTGTGACAGTGGTTCCATCATTCTACTTTTACTTTAGAGCGATTGGACTGGGCAAGGACAGGTGGTTGTAGCCACCTTTTGGTTGTAGCCGAAGAACATAGGGGGTTGTAGCCTCCTTCTGGTTGTAGCCATAGAACTAGGGAGTTGGAGCTTTCCTCAGATTGTATCCTGAGAAACTAGGGGGTTGGAACCTCCTTCCAATTGCAGCTGGAAAACAAAGGAAGTTTGTGCTTCCAATGAATGTAATTCTTCAAGACATATAAGATAAAACATTCTATGGTTTTCTCTCGATTTGGGTTTCCACGTAAAACACTAGTGTATTGTGTATGTGTGTGATTGTTCATTTATTATTTCTCATTATTGGACAATAATTCTACATTAATATAGCACTTGGATTATTTCGAGAAAAACGATTATAATTACGTTATTACTGATTCACCCCCCCTCTCAGTAATCCAACATAATTTTACTTTTGTTATTAAACATATTGTTGGAACTGCTAACAAAGTTGAAGATGCTTTGAGTGGGAGGAGTTTAATTGTACAGGAATTCCAATTAGATACCTTAGGGTTTGAACACCTCAAGGAAATGTATCAAGAAGATCTAGATTTTAAGGAAGCTTATGAGGCATGTAAGAATCCTTTGCTGGGAGACAAAATCCCATGGACAAAATATTTGATCTAGGATGGATTATTGTTCAAAGGGAGCCAACTATGCATACCAAGATGCTCAATGAGAGATAACCTATTGAAGGAGAAACACAGTGGAGGTTTAGCTAGACATTTTGGTCATGATAAAACATTTTCATAGATGACAAATTCATACTATTGGCCGAGCATGAGGGAAGAGGTGAAAAAGTTTGTGAACAAATGCAGAATTTGCCAGTATACAAAAGGAAGATGGTAGAACACTAGTTTGTATCAACCATTACCAATTCCAGAAAGGCCATGCGATGCAATGAGTATGGATTTTGTATTGGGATTTCCTAGAACCCACAAAGGGAGTGATTACATATTTGTTGTGGTAGACACATTTTCAAATATAGCACATTTCATACCATGCCGGAAAACAAACGATGCTACACACATAGACAATTTTTTTTTCAAAGAAGTGGTGAGACTACATGGATTTCCTAGGACCACAGTCTCAGAAAGAGACACAAAATTTGTAGGACACTTTTGGAGAACTCTATGGAAGAGGCTGGGGAAAAACTTGTCCTTTGGTTTAGCATATCACCCTCAGACAGATGGACATATTGAAGTAGTAAACAGGAGTCTGGGAAACTTGTTAATAAGTTTATTCACTGAGCAAGGTCGTCAATGGGATCAGATTTTTGCACAAGCAAAATTTGCATTCAACAATTCAGTGAATAGGAGAAATGGAAAAATTCCATTTGAAATTGTGTATGGTATACAACCAAGAGGAATTATAGAGTTGAGAGATTTGAATCAATATGAATTCACAAGTGTTGGAGCGAAATATTTTGCAACAAAAATGCAGAAACTCCATGACAGAATCAAAGAATAGCTACAAGACAACAGCCTGAAATATAAGAACAAATTTGATCAGAAGAGGAGATAAGTTCAATTCGAAGTGGGAGATGAATTTTTATCTCATTTTAGAAAAGAAAGGTTTCCAAGGGGAACATATAACAAGTTGAAGATGAAGAAGATTGGACCATGCAGGATTCTCAGAAAGTTTGCAGCCAATGCTTATGAAATTGGGTTGCCAAACAATGTTGGGATATCATCGATATTCAATGTTGCAGACTTGTATCCTTACAAGAGAGATGATGCAGGAGAATTAGATGATCAGAAATAATTTCAGTGGGAAGAACAATTTCCCACAATAGAAAAACCTCAAATGGATAAAATCATAGAACAAAGAGTTGGAAAGAAGACCAGGAGGAAGACATATCATGAATACTTAGTGAATTGGAAAGATCATCTAGTGGAAGATTCAAGTTGGGTTGCTGAACCTAATATTTTGAAGTAGGGAAAAACAGTGCAGGAGCTCATGCACAGGAGTCCATGAATATTTTAGCCAGAGGAGTATGATGCAGGAGCATCGCCTTAAAAGTCAAATACGCAAGCGTAGAGGCATGGTATGAAATCTCAGCATGACAATATTTCAAATCAACATTTAACTCAGAAGGAAAACGAGTTGTTGAGAGATTTTGGAAACAATTTTTTTTAATATATATCTTGTTTGTAATGTATTATATGACTATAAGCAGTTGCAAATAGGGAGTGGGATCCCTTATCAGGTAATAATTGATAGTTATTGTAATAAGACAAAGTAGGTAAGCGCTAGAACCTGATAGGATAGGTTGCAAATAGGATGAAGAAGAGCTCAAGGAGACATTCCTTAGATAGATTTGTTGTTATTGTATTCTATCAAATATGAGAGCAGACAAGAGTAGAGCAATGTAGAAGAGAGTAGCAGATAGGAGAAGAGAGATGCAGTGGAGAACTGTAACACTATGTAATTTTATTTCATCAATGAATAGAACAGACATAATTGTTCCAAATTCCTTGGACAATGTTCATTTTGATGTCTGATTGAATGAATGATGCATTATGTATGTATTTTAGTTCATTTAATTTGTGTATGATTGTTTATCATTGATCATATGAATTTGTGACAAACGTGATAAGTTCCAATCATCTCGCTTATGAGAAATCGTATGCAAGGAGTGAATCTCGTACACAAGGAGTTCGTCGACTAAGTATTGTATTGACTCAAACGGTTCAGAAGGAGAGGCGAGGAATTAACCCAAGTGCAAGGAGTGCACAGAGTCAACGAGAGACTAAGTGTCGAATAAATAGAACAGAGGAGTGCAAGGAGTGCAGGAAGAATTTATTTCATAGAAATCCTTCGATATGATTTTGTTGAAATCCCAAGAACACAAGGAGTGTGTGGGAGATCAAAATCCTTCAAAGGGATCAAGATCAGAAGAGATAGCAGTGAGAAATATTTAGAAGGAGTGAAGCACTAAAGGTTTCATGAATCATCGGTTAAGATCCATCTAGGAGAGGGAGGGATCGTTCCATATCGTTAGATCTGGGCAAGGTGTGTGAGCTTTAAGTCTCTTGAAGCACAGAGGAGACTGGACTATCAAATATCCAAAGTCCCAAAGTGATTTGGGAGTACATCGTCAAGAGGTATAGGTGGTGCAGGATCGACAACTCCAGAAGTTTGTGGACGAGGAGGAGGTGAAATCACCGAAATAGATCCTGACCGTTGATCACCGGGAGATACGTGTCAGCAAATCAGAGGCTTCAGGAAAATCACTCGAGAGTTTCAATTGAGAGTTGAAAGTATCGAAACCTGAAGTTCGAAGTGAATCTGGACCATCATATCCAGAGGGACGTGTGGTGACAGATCAGAGACTTCGGATAAAAGAATTTGGGTTTCAATTGAGAATTGAGATTCCCAAAATATGAAGTCCCGAAGTGAATCTGGATCGTCAGATCCAGAGAGATGCGTGGCAGAGATATGTGGACTTTTGGTAAAGTCTCGAAGTGAATATGGACCATCAGATCTAGAGGGGTGCATGGTAGAGATCTGTGGACTCCTGGTAAAGACCCGAATTAAATTTGAACCATTAGATCCAAAGGGGTGCATGGTAGAAATCTATGGACTTCGGGTGAATACGTGAAGTGAATCTTAGCCATCTAATTCAGGAGGACATGTGACATAAATCCGTGCACTTCGAGTGAAAGTGGAATTTGAGAGTTGATATTTCTGAAGTCCTAAATCCTGAAATGGTTAGAACCATTGATTTGAGGAGGACACATGGCAGGAGATATGTCATTGTGGAGAAAGTAAGGTTTAAGAGTTGAAAACTCTGAAACCTAAATCACAAAGCAAATCATGATCGTTGATTTGAAAGGGGAAGATATGAGTTGTTTATCAAAAGGCCTCACTTGAGATCGCAATATCAATGGTCATGCTCAATTGTGGGGATAGAAAGTGCTCGAACTTTAAAAATTTGAGAGCAGGCCGCAATTGAAACCACGGTATTGCAAAGGGGACACGTGGCGATTGGTGGTGAATTGCATGGAGAAAAGAGGTTGAGACTAAACCACTCTTGGTTGCGCTTGCAATCATATGTTTATGTTAGGTCATAGCCCAAGGTTACATCCAGGAAGGGGCTAATGGAAGAGGGTCTAGTGTCAGAAACACGATAGTTCAGCAGCACGAAGGGAGAGGTTGTGTGTGCCATAGAACCTACACCAAAATCTGAAAGGACCTATGTATAATTACAAAGTGAATCTATCAAGGTTTTAGAGAGTCAATTTGGCTAAGAGAATCGTAGATCCTTGACCGGGAGGTCATGTAGCCTTATAGGAGAGTAGGGGGGCTACATCATCAGCTCATCTGGAACAAGTGTGTATACGACACAACCAAAAACTTTTAAGTATGCCACATTATGCTTCATACCTATCTAGGATTCTTGAGGAAATATGTTGTTCACACTCTTCTTCATACATGTATTCATAATGTATACTACAGTTACTACTAGCTCATCCCAATATTCATTTGACGGATGTTTAGTTTCCAACATAATGCACGCCATTTCCATGATGGTTCTATTCTTTCTCTCTGTGACACCATTCTATTGTGGTGTATATCGTGCGATAAATTGATTGTAGATGCCATGAACTTTACAAAAATTCTAAAATTCTCTTGACATATATTCTCCTCCTCTATTAGTTCTTATACACTTGATGTAATAACCACTCTGCTTCTCCACAAGTGATTTGAACTGTTGAAAACAACCCACTGCATCATATTTGTGTTTTAAGAAATAAATCCATGTCTTTCTTGAGAAATCATCAATAAATGTCAGAAAATAAGTATTGCCTCCTATGGATGGTGTTTGCATTGGTCCACAAATGTCTGAATGTACAATTTCCCATGGAGATTTTTCTCTGTAAGACTTGCCTATTGGAAATGATTCTCTATGTTGCTTTCCAAAAATCCATCCTTCACATATCCTTTCTGGTTTTTCTATTAATTGAAAACCTTTCACCATATCCTTTGTGTATAGCAGCTTCAAACCTCCAATGTTCAAATGTCCAAATCTGAAATTCCATAGCCAGGAATCATCATGTACTTTAGGTTGGAATGTTTCTTGTATTTCTACACCCCTTTCTCCTTTCTTGATATTCTGTGCACTATTTTCTCCATTGGAACTATGCGCACTTTCTACTTTAAATGCAGTGTCTAACTGCGCATCTTTTGCTTTACCAATAGCTAGTGTTGTATTTTTCTTCTTGGCTAGTTTCAATGTCAATGAAAACATTATGTTGTTTTTCATCTGGATCCTTGCAATAAGTTGATTGCTTGGATATATGTCCATAATCACACAATGATTATGTTCCATGTAGATTATGTATCCTTTCTGTAACAATCGTCCTGTGCTCATTAGATTATGTTTAAAACTAGAAACATAATATACATCAGGTATATTTTTTTGTTCTCCTTGCTTAGTTAATATTCTTATACTATCTTTGCCTGAGATAGTGACTTGGATATTTGTTCCAAGTTTAATATTGGTTTGGACTGACTTATCCAAACTAGAAAACGATTCTATGTTTCTTGTCATGTGTTTACTACAACCTAAATCTAAATACCATATGTCACAAGGATTTGCTTGAAAAACATTATATTCAACTGGTGATACTATAGGCATTGCTTCAATGTGTGCCATAAACATAGGACTGGAGGGACTATTTATGATGTGTGATTGATCTTGAACTTTCTTGTTCTGATTATACTGTCTCTTTCTGCACTCATATGCATACTGTCCGTACTTTTTATAGTAATGGCAATAAATCTTTGATTTTTCAGCTCTATTCCTACTTGACTGATTGTTATTTGGGTTTTGACCTCTTCCACCAATATTTCCAGGACTCTTGTTGCATCCACCTATGACATAAATCCTTCATATGCCTCTAGAGTTATCTCCCCCCCTTCCTCCTCCACATGATATAGATAACTACCTAGAAAATGAATTCTCTAATGACATACTTGACCTATTTAATATGTGTTCATGATTAATGAGGGAAGCTTGCAACTCATCTAGACTAATCTGAATCATGTATTTTCTCTCTTCCAGAGTCACAACAAGGGTATCAAATTTAGGAGGAAGACTCCTAAGTACCTTCTCAACAACTTTTTTGTCTTCTATGGTTTCACCATTAGACTTAATCTGATTTATCAAGCCAATGACATGGGTATAAAAGGAATATACTGAATTTGTATCTTTCATTGACAAATTTTCAAAATAACTTCTAACAATTTGTAGTTTTGAAGTCTTTACTTTGTCCATACCTTGATAAGAGGTTTGCAATATGTCCTTGTTAGGGTCCTAACCTGCACATAGGTAGAAAAATATATTCGGATGTAATAAAGGTCAATATTAATAAGGCCTCACAATAAAATAGAATAAGTCGAATGTAAGAAGACCTAATAGAAGCTTCTGCTTCTAGAAGGATCTTCCTCTAGATGCTTCGTTTGATAGACATATTTAGTATAAATAGGAGTTGAGTGTATGAGAACCCTAGCTTGGATATTATTGTAATAGAGCTCTGCTCAACTGGAGGTTGCCCCCTCGAAGAGTCCCATGAACATTGCTTTCATAATCAAAGTGCTATTTATGTTGTTATTCGTATATCATTTCAGTGCTATTGTAGTGATTGTTTTGGTTATATTTTTGTTATTCTACCATTTATAGCATTTTATTTCTGTTCTACACACTTTTTATATCTGGTATATTACAAGTGATATCAGAGCACTTTCCTTGGCAGAAATTGTGGGTAAATTTTTATTTTTTTCAAGGTAGAAATGTATTCTGGCATCTTTAAGCCACAAAGATCTGTCATTACACGCATAAACCCTATTTAAATTACTAAGACAACTNAAATCACTTCTAACAATTTGTAGTTTTGAAGTCTTTACTTTGTCCATACCTTGAAAAGAGGTTTGCAATATGTCCCTGTTAGGGTCCTAACCCAGACATAGGTAGAAAAATATATTTGGATGTAATAAAGGTCAATATTAATAAGGCCTCACAATAAAATAGAATAAGTCGAATGTAAGAAGACCTAATAGAAGCTTCTGCTTCTAGAAGGATCTTCCTCTAGATGCTTCTTTTGATAGACATATTTAGTATAAATAGGAGTTGAGTGTATGAGAACCCTAGCTTGGATATTATTGTAATAGAGCTCTGCTCAACTGGAGGTTGCCCCCTCGAAGAGTCCCATGAACATTGCTTTCATAATCAAAGTGTTATTTATGTTGTTATTTGTATATCATTTCAGTGCTATTGTAATGATTGTTTTGGTTATATTGTTGTTATTCTACCATTTATAGCATTTTATTTCTGTTCTACACACTTTTTATATCTGGTATATTACAAGTGATATCAGAGCACTTTCCTTGGTAGAAATTGTGGGTAAATTTTTATTTTTTTCAGGGTAGAGATGTATTTCGACATCTTTAAGCCACAAAGATCTGTCATTACACGCATAAACCGTATTTAAATTACTAAGACAAATGAGAGGGGGGATGAATCAGTTTTTACTCTGCCTAAACAATTTTAAGTCTATTAAACCATTTTTAATCTTTCATCAAGTGACCATCAATATTATACATCATATGGACAACATAAATAATGAGCATCAATCACACATAAGATATACATAGAGACATATTTTCACGAGGAAACCCATAAAGGGAGAAAACCTCTTCTTCTTCGAAATGATAGGTAGTCTTTTAAGTTCTATACATCATCTATGTTTTAGCACCAACTCAAAGTGAGGCTACTACCTCTATTTTACAAGCTCCAACTTGTTGAGAGCACCAACTCTCTGGTTTCTCTAGCACCCACTAGAAGCAAGCACCAACTCCCTAAATATTCCAGCACCAATTGAATTTATACAAGCACCAACTTGTATACAAAAAACTTTGTGTTTTCCTAAGCACCACCCTGCCACCCTATTTTCTAGCCACAACTAGATGGAAGATACAACTTCCAATATTCAAGAACCAACTTGAATATCAGAGGAACACAGTCCTCCCTAGCACCACCCTTCCTTCTTGATTATGAATAAAATGATTGACAAACAAACAATATAGGTATTTCAATTCTTACCCCTTCTTCATTGTTCTGCAATTCTTCTCTAGTTCAAAAATTGTTCTGCAGTTCTGCTTTGCTTCATGCTATTCTGCTATTATTCTCTTGCTTCATGATATTCTTCTATTATACTCTTGCTTCTGTCTATTCGACGACTGTTACTCATCTCTGAGTTTTATCTCATGCTCTGCATTCTGTCATTTTACCCTTCTTACAATTCATCTCATTGTTTCGGTTAGAACAACCAACCTTACACAGTCGTTGCATCTCTCCTTTTATACACACCAGCCTCATCAGTTACACTTCGAATCTCCTTGGGAAAAGAAGAAACGTCTCAGCAACTGAATCTCCAACCGATCAATAACCATGATTCGATTATGCTAACTGAAACATAATTGAGCAATTAATCATGAAAATAAACAATGACCCTTCGATAATATTCCCAATTAATCTGCACCATTGGATTACAGATGATGGGTCTTGTGCTTAATCCATATTCCCACTGGCTGTGACCATGTGCCTAATCAAAATGACTTTCACATTTCACATATCAGCAATCCTGTGGTGAAGAGTCTCGACTCTTCATATTGTGATCGTCGAAAAAGAGCTTAGCTCCACTAGCTCCACCCTCTCATATGATCACCGACGATGACCACAGACTACACCAAAAGGCATTTTCACATTTCACATTTCAGTAATCTAGAGGTGAAGAGTCTTGACTCTTCATGTTGCAATCTCTGAAAAGGGGCTTAGCTCCACTATCTCCTCCCTCTCACATGACCACTGGCGGTGACCACAACCTATACAAAAAGGCATTTTCTCATTTCACATTTCGGTAATCCAGAGATGAAGAGTCTTGACTCTTCATGTTTCCATATTTGAAAAGGGGTTTAGCTCCGCTAGCTCCTTCCTATAGCCTTTGACAATGTGACCTTGTCTATGACCATGGGCCAGTCCTTATCGCGATTTCGCATATCACAATTTGGAAGGTTATAGGATTTCCTTACTTTGAATTTACAGTCAGCGAGATGCCAATCATTCGCCATGTGTCCTCTGCATCCAAAGTTCCACAACGTACCTCGATCCAAGGGTTCAGATCAACCCTCAATCCGATGGCTTAGATCATTTCAGGATATCGCATATCGCGAGTTCCCACACCATGCTCCATTGACTCCTCCAATGTGCAAGTTAGCGAAATTCCAATCGCTTTCCACATGTCCTATGACTCCAATGGTCAGGATTGTTATCGTGATTTCACATATCACGAGTTTGAGGGGTTAGATAACCTCTTTCCTTTGGATTTTCTGATATGCGAAACTCTGAAATGAAACCTTTGTCACGCTCTGACTATTTGCCATGTGTCCTTCTTGGATCAACGGTCCTCCTACTTTCGGGACTTTCTAAGCCCGCTTCATCTTGTACTTAAAGATCGTGCTCCTTCTTCTGGATCTAATGATGGTTGGTCTTCGCACTCAGATCTGATTCCTGAGATATGTTCTCCTCTTATGTGTGCTCCTCCAGTCTTAATTTAGATCTGACGATCATCAGGAATTCTGAATGGGATCCAACGATCACTATTGCTCCTCATCATGAGCTTACACTGTCAATCTTTCCATTCCATCATTGTCTTTGTGTTGTTGATCATGATCTTTGCCATCAATGAAAAACACGCATACTCTACCTTTTTCTGAAAAAACATGCCAACAATCTCCCCCTTTGGCATTGATGGCAACCCCTTGAAACCCCTTGAAGAACATCCAATTATACCACTATAGCATCCCTGAAATTACCACACTTTCTCCCCTTTTGACATCAATGTCAAAGAAGAAACATGCTCCCCCTGAGATGTTGCAATACATACTCCCCCTATCAACTATGAGAAACTTATAAATACAACAGATATTCAATAAGTACTCCCCCTGACTAGGTGAACAGATTAGACGAAAGAAGTTATAACCCCCAACTTTTGACAAAGATATCCAAAAGGGGTCACTACTAATGGTTTGGTAAAGATGTCAGCTATATGTTCTATGAAAGGAATATAATTCAATTGAACAACTACGTTTGTAAATTTTTCTCTGCAAAAATGGTATTTTATTGGGATATTCTTAGTCTTGGAATGAAGAATAGGATTCTTGGAGACACTAATGGCACTAGTGTTATCACAGTGAATTGTAATCGGATCAGCATAATTTACCTTCAAATCTGTAAGAGTTTGAATAATCCATAAAATATGAGTGCACCAAGTAGCAACAACAATGTACTCTACCTCTGTAGTTGATAAGGAAATAGATCCCTGCTTCTTACTAATCCATGCTACCAACAAGTCACCCAGGAAGAATGCACCTCCATTGGTGCTCTTTCTCTCATCCACACAATTTTCCCAATCTGCATATGAATAAGCAATTAACTGAAAATTATGATTTATGGGATACCACGGACCATAAGTCATTGTTCCCTTCAAGTATTTGAATATCCTTGTGACAGCTACCAAATGACTTTGTTTAGGAGCAGACTGATAACGACCTACCATTCCAACAACTTGCATTATATCAGGATGGGATGTTGTGATGTACAGAAGACTATCTATCATAGAGCGATGTGTCCTTTGAACAACATCAGGTGAAATATCATCTTTACTGAGATTGTAACCAACCACCATAGGTGTACTAACAGGAGAGGAATCCTCAATCTGAAATTTCCTCAACATCTCTTTCAAATATTTTTCTTAAGAGATAAATATTCTTGTAGAACTCTGATTTACTTGTAAACCCAGAAAGTATGACATTTCTCCTATCATGGACATCTCAAACTCTGTTTTCATATAGTTAGCAAACCACTAGACATAGGATTCATTAGTACAACCAAAAATAATATCTTCTACATAAACCAAAACAACTAGTAAATTATCACCTTCAGACTTAATGTAGAGATTGTTGTCAACAATACCTTTCTTG
>JZKD02S2304005.1:0-12952 GCA_000966675.3 Picea glauca | reverse complement strand
ATGAATCACTATCTATGTCTTATGAGGAGATGTCATTGTTTGCACACAAACTTTTCTTTTTACTATATTTCTTAAATTTGTGTTTATTTTCATCATCAGAGTTCTGGTCATTTTTATGGTGAGGAAACTTAGATGCAAAATGACCTATCTTACCACAGTTAAAACATTTGAAGGGAAGCTTGCCTTGATATTTTCTTGATCCTTTATTTAACCTTCTCACAAATTTTGCCTCAATATCATCTAATTCTGAATCAGTATTCTTGTCTGCTTTAAAAATGCTTCTCTAGTAATGGATTTATCTTTGATGATTCTCATTTCATATGCATTTAGACTTCCTAGGAGTTGATCAATGGATAGAGTTTTAATATCATTTAGTTCTTCTATTGCAGAGACTTTTGGATTAAATTTATCAAGCAAAGATCTTAAAATCTTTTGAACTAGAAATGGTTCTTCAATCTTCTCACCAAGACCCTTCATGGCATTCACAAGTTCTTCAACTCTTAAAAAATACTTTCTAACTGTTTCATCTTCATTCATCTTTATTTTTTCAAATTTCAATCTATATGTTTGAATTTTGACATCTTTTACTTTCTCATTTCCTTCATAACTGCTAATAAGTTTATCCCACATTGCTTTGGCAGTTTCGAGATGCATCACCTTTACAAGCTCAGCTTCAGCAAGTCCATTCAAGATAGCATTCATTCCCTTATCATTAAATATAAACTCTAACTTATCATCCTTGGAAGCTAGCACAACAAGCTTTGTATATCCAGTCTCCACTACATCCCAAACATCAACACCTAAGGCCATTAAATATGTTCTCATTCTAACCTTCCAGAAGGCAAAATTTGTTCCATCAAACAGAGGAGGCTTAGTGGTTGAAGTCCCTTCATTTCTTGTCATGTTTAATCTTATAGATCTACCTTTAAATAAAAGGAACTCACTCTGATACCAATTGTTGAAATTACTAAGACAACTGAGAGGGGGGTTGAATCAGTTGTTACTGTGCTTAAACAATTTTAAGTCTATTAAACCATTTTTAATATTTCATCAAGTGACCATAAATATTATACATCATATGGACAACATAAATAATGAGCATCAATCACACATAATATATACATAGAGACAAATTTTCACGAGGAAACCCATAAAGGGAGAAAACCTCTTCTTCTTCGAAATGATAGGCAATCTTTTAAGTTCTGTACATCATCTATGTTTGAGAACCAACTCAAAGTGAGGCTACTACCTCTGTTTTAAAAGCTCCAACTTGTTGAGAGAACCAACTCTCTGGTTTCTCTAGCACCCACTATAAGGAAGCACCAACTCCCTAAATATTCCAGCACCAACTGGATTTATACAAGCACCAACTTGTATACAGAAAACTCTGTGTTTTCCTGAGCACCACCTTGCCACCCTGTTTTATATCCACAACTAAATGGAAGATACAACTTCCAATATTCAAGCACCAAATTGAATATCAGAGGACCACATTCCTCCCTAGCACCACCCTTCCTCCCTGATCATGAATAAAACGATTGACAAACAAACAATACATGTATTTCAATTCTTACCCCTTCTTCACTGTTCTACAATTCTTCCGTGGTTCAAAAATTGTTCTGCAGTTCTACTCTTCTTCATGCTATTCTGTTATTCTGCTATTCTGCTCTTTCTTCTATCTGTTCAATGACTGTTACTCATCTCTGAGTTTTATCTCATGCTCTTCATTCTATCATTTTACCCTTCTTACAGTTCATCTCATTTTTTTGGTTAAAACAACCAACCTTACATAGTCATTGCATCTCTCCTTTTATACACACACCGGCCTCATCAATTACACTTCGAATCTCCTTGGGAAAAGAAGAAACATCTTAGCAACTGAATTGCCAACCAATCAAGAACCATGATTTAATTATGCTAACTAAAATGTAACTGAGCAATTAATCATGAAAATAAGCAATGACCCTTCGATCATATTCCTGATTAACCTGCACCATTGGATTACAAATGATGGGTCTCGCGCTTACTCCATATGCCCACTGGTTGTGACCACGGGCCTAATCAAAATTCCTTTCGCATTTCGCATATCAGAAATCCTGTGGTGAAGAGTCTCAACTCTTCATATTGTGATCGAAAAAAAAGAGTTTAGCTCTGCTAGCTCCAGCCTCTCATATGATCACCAATGGTGACCACAGCCTACACCAAAAGGCATTTTCGCATTTTTCATTTCAGTAATCCAGAGGTGAAGAGTCTTGACTCTTCATGTTGCGATCTCCGAAAAGGGGCTTAGCTCCGCTAGCTCCTCCCTCTCACATGACCATTGGTGGTGACCACAGCCTATACAAAAAGGTGTTTTCGCATTTCGCATTTCGGTAATCCAGAGATGAAGACTCTTGACTCTTCATGTTGTGATATTTGAAAAGGGGCTTAGCTCCGCTAGCTCCTTCCTCCATCCTTTGATGATGTGACCTTGTCTAGGAACATGGGCCAGTTCTTATCACAATTTCGCATATCGCAAGTTGGAAGGTTATAGGATTTCCTTCCTTTGACTTTCCAGTCAACGAGATTCCAATTGTTTGCCATGTGTCCACTACATCTAACATTCCACAACATACCTCAATCCAAGGGTTCAAATCAACCCTCAATCCGACGGCTTGGATCATTTTGGGATATCGCATATTGCGAGTTCCCACACCATGCTCCATTGATTCCTCCAATGTGCAAGTCAGTGAAATTCCAATTGCTTGCCACGTGTCCTATGACTCCAACGGTCAGGATTGTTATCATGATTTTGCATATCGAAAGTTCGAGGGGTTAGAGAACCTCTTTCCTTTGTATTTCTAGATCTATGAAACTCTGAAACAAAACCTTTGTCATGCTCTGACTGTTTTCCACGTGTCCTTCTTGGATCAACGGTCCTCTTGATTTCGGGACTTTCTAAGCCCACTTCATATTGTACTTAAAGATCATTCTCCTTCTTCTGGATCTGACGATGGCTAGTCTTCACACTCAGATCTGACACCTGAGATCTATTCTCCTCTTCTGTGCATTCATCTAGTCTTAATTCGGATCCGACGGTCATCGAGAATTCTGCATGGGATCCAACTATCACTATTGCTCCTCCTCCTGAGCTTACACTACTAATCTTTCCATTTCATCATTGTCATTGTGTTGTTGATCGTGATCTTTTCCATCAATGACAAACATGCATACTCTGCCTTTGTCTAAAAAACATGCCAACAAACCCGCAGTTGAGGGATTCGTACACGTAGGAAATACAAGTGGTTCTTAAGCGTACATCTGTTGTCCACCCTTGTAACCTCTGTTGGTACCCCTTCGAGTGGTAGCGCATCAGACAACACCTGTGTACAAATCGGCCTAGATTTCCTTAAGCCCTCTTTAGATAAACTAATCAGCCACTTGACTTCTATAGTGCCACCAAGAATAACACTCAGGAAGATACTCTCTAGTACCTGGGTAGTCGGGTGGTACTGATAAGGGTATGGTCTATCCTCCTTAGTTAGTTCCCTAAGATATTGGGCTGAGTAATATTATTGGACCCCGCATGTATATCAGAGAGCTATAGAACAGGGCAAATCCTTGTCTGTAGAACCCTTCAATACCTAACCCTTGGGGACAGAAACATAAACAAATTAAAATAAACAAGATCTATTGTCGCGCAACTGTGTTCGAGTTTCCAAGTAACTACACTTTTATTCCTGGTTAAGAATTTGGGCATTTCATCACTACAGTATTCTTCAAACCAAAGTATAACTCTGCAGGTGTAAAAAAAAAAAAAAATGGAAATTTTTTCACCATTATTTGAGACCTATTCCATTGGATTCATCTCATATCTTCTCCCTTATCACATTCATACATATCATTTTTCGGCAAAATTTTTGACCCCACCTGCCCCTTTTAGGTTCCCTCATCGTCATGGCCCATACCCGTAGCCAAGACTTGGAATATCGCTTCAATACCTTGCAATCTAGTCTCATCGAGACCCAACAATAAGTGAAACAAATCAATGCCAATGTTGTCGCCATCAATACAACCATGTAGTCCTCAATGGAGGAAATCAAACAAGACTTGACCACCCAGCTTGAATATGACTTTTCATCACTCTACACCAAGCTTCATATCCCTACAGATAACCCTTCCTCTAACTCACCCCCACATACTGAAGGTGAACATTCCTCTCATTCCCATATTTTTCAGCACCATCACTTTCAACGTGAACTACGCCTTCCGCGGGTGGATGTGATGAAATTTTATGGCTCAGATCCTACTGGTTGGGTAACCCAAATGGAACATTATTTCTCTTTATACGACATTACATATGACTTGGCCAAACTCCGGTATGGTGTCCTCCATCTAGATCAAGAACGTTGGCAATGGTGGCAATGGAGAAAAACTTGTCGTCAAGGGTATATTGCTTTGACACACTTTGTGGTAGATATTTATGAACACTTTGACATTGACACCAACCATTTGGGCCATTTGACAAAGTTGAAAAAATCAAGAACAGTGGAAGATTTTATAGCTGCCTTTGAGTGCCTAGATTTTCGGACAAAGGGCATGTCTGATGCCTTTTTCCAACAGTGTTTTATTAGTGGCCTCAAGGATGAGATTCGGGCCCATGTCCTCATGGCTCGGCCTCAGAGTTGGGTGGAGGATAATAAAATAGCTAAAGAATCACAAAAGGTTGTATCTTCTCAAAACCAGAAACCCTCCTTCATCCCTCGCCCTAAACCAGTAAATCCCACTACTCCCTCTGCTCCACTAAATATCCAAAAATTGACCAAGGCTGAAATGGATGAACGCCAACTCAAAGGCCTTTGTTATAATTTTGATGAAAAATAATTCTTAGGCCACAAGTGTAAGGAACAAAATATTTTTATGGCCATCTCCGAGGATATTTTGGAAGAGGATGTTGAAACTCCCCTTGTGTCTGAGTCACCTAAAACCACTAACATAACCCCTCCCTCAAACCCTCCCAAAGTAGAACCGTTCATTTCCCTCATTTCTCTCACTGGCTTCTCCGCTCCCCAAACCCTCAAGCTAGTCGGTTACATCAAGCATCACAAGGTCATCATTCTGGTTGATAGTGGAAGCACCCATAATTTTATTCATCACCACATTGCCCAAGAAACTCATTGCTACATCCATGTCGTCAATACTTTCCAAATCATGATTTCCAATGGTGGCTCCATGAAATGTGGAGGGCGTTGTGAAAATGTGTGTCTCCAAATTGGTGACTACCACCTGAAATCTCATATGTTTGGTATCGACATGGGCGGTTGTGACATTGTGTTGGGTGCAGACTGGCTAAGGAATTTGGGTCCCATTCTCATGGATTTCAAAGAATTAACCATGCAATTTGACCAGGAGGGCCACCAATATAAGTTACAAGGCATCACCATTGGTTCACCTGAGATCATTAGTTCCCATCACATGGAAAATATGCTCAAAAAAGGTCATTCTGGTGTTATTGCGCAACTCCATGCCATATAAGCAACAGAGACACCCTCGGTGTTGCAAGACCTCCAAGCCATCATTTCTAAACATAAAGTGGTCTTTTCCACTCCCCAAGTACTCCCTCCTTCCCGTGGTGTTCATGATCATTCCATTCCCCTTGTACCTGGAAGCCTTCCTCCCAATATCTGTCTATATCGTCACCCCTTTTCCCAAAAAAATGAAATTGAAAAAATGGTCCAGGAACTCCTTAATGCAGGCATTATCCTCCCTAGTATGAGACCCTAATCTTCTCCAGTGGTCATGCTCCTGAAGAAAGAAGGTTCTTGGTGAATGTGTCCTGACTTCTGTGCCCTCAACAAACTTACCATTAATGACAAATTTCCCATTCCTATCATTGATGACCTCTTGGATGAATTGAGTGGCGCCCAATTCTTTACTAAACTTGATCTTCATTCAGGCTACCACTAGATACGTATGAAAGAGGCATACATTCCCAAGACTACCTTTAGAACTCATGAGGGCCACTATGATTTTTTGGTCATGCCCTTTGGCTTGTGTAATGCCCCCTCCACCTTCCAAAGCCTCATGAATAACGTCTTTCGTCCTTTTCTACATCATTTTGTCTTAGTTTTATTTGATGATATCCTCATCTATAGAAAAACCTGGACATACCATCTTGCTCATGTGGATCGAGTTCTCCATCTACTCTCTCAGCACCAACTTTTCTTGAAACAGTCTAAATGTGCTTTTGGTGCTTCAGAAGTAGAGTACTTGGGTCGTCTGGTTGGCAAGGACGGCGTCAGGGTGGATCCTAAAAATATTGAAGCTATGCAAGACTAGCCTCAACCAAAGACTCTAAAAAGCTTGCGTGAATTTCTGGGCTTAACAGGTTATTACCGCAAGTTTGTTAAGAATTATGGAAATATTGCAGCACCTCTCACTGCTCTTCTAAAAAAGAACTCTTTCACTTGGACCCTAGCCGCTACTCAATATTTTCAAACCTTAAAGATGGCCATGTGCACCACTCTAGTCCTGGCCCTTCTTGATTTCACAAAGACCTTTGTCTTGGAATGTGATGCTTCAGGGAAAGGAATTGGTGTTGTCCATATGCAAGAGGGTCGGCCTTTGGCCTTTACCAACAAGAAACTATCTGAAACAAATCTGGTAAAATAAATCTATGAAAAGGAAATGTTGGCTATTATGCATGTCGTTGATCTGTGGCACCCTTATCTATTGGGGTAACGCTTCCAAATTAAGACAACCCATCAAAGACTCAAGTATTTTATGGAACAACACATTTCCTCCCCGTAGAAACAAAAATGGGTGACTAAGCTCTTTGGATATGATTATGAGATCATTTACAAGAAAGGAAAAGACAATGTGGTTGTGGATGCACTTTCCCGAAAATATGAAGACGAAGGATCCCCTTTTTCTCTTTCCTTCATTGTACTAGATTGGCTCCAAGCCGTTCGCCAGGAATGGCTACAAGATCCCAAAAGTTCGCATCAGATCCAACAATTGCAGTCCAATGCTCTAGCTTCCCCAGGGTTCTCTTGACTCCATGATGATCTTCGATACAAAGGTCATTTGTATTTAAATAAACAATCAAATCTTAAATCCACAGTACTTTCTGAGCTTCATGTTACACCCACAGCGGGGCACTTAGGGTTCACCAAAACCTATGACAGGGTCAAACATTTTTTTTTTTCTGGGATGGTATGAAACGGGACATCCGTAATTTTTTCAATGAATGTGATGTGTGTCAACGCAACAAGGGAGAAACAGTCAAATCTCTGGGCACACTACAACCACTTCCGATTCCACCTGCTATTTGGAGGGATATCTCTATGGATTTTATTATAGGCTTACCCAAATCGGGAAATAAATCAATCATCATGGTGGTTGTTGATCACCTTTCCAAGTATGCTCATTTCTGCGCTCTTCAACACCCGTTTACAGCATCCACGGTGGCTCAAATTTTCATGGATCAGGTCTTCAAGCTTCATGGCATGCCACACTCTATTGTTTCTGATCGCAACCCAACTTTCACAAGCAATTTTTGGCAAGAATTGTTCAAGCTACAAGGCCCCCAATTGCATCTTAGCACAAATTATCATCCTCAAACTGTTGGTCAAACGGAAGTTGTCAACAAGTTTTTGGAAACATATTTGAGGTGTTTTGCCTCGAAAAAGAAAAACCAGTGGGCTCAATGATTACCCCTATGCAACTATTGGGATTATGCTCTCATGCATGGCTTGATGTATGTAAAATATCACCTTTCCATCCTTCTTCCTTTGATATTTCAAAACATCATTCTCATCTTGCGCGAGTTTATTATATGCTTCCTGATCTGTTGGTTCCACATAGCCATTCTCAACTATCTCCCATACATCTTGATCTTGAAACAATTCCTTCATGTTCAAGGACCATAACTCATAATTTTTCCTTGTAAAAGTGGGAGGTTGAAGATTTGAAGTAGAATCCATATTTCACCTTTCAACAGAGTTGTTGATATGATCAACTTGTTTTGATAGAGCCTAATCTGATCAACCTGCTCTAATACCAAATCTCAGATCTGCAGCATGCAGACTTATTTTGAGCAACACAGTTTCAAATATTATGCACCACTAAACTTCGTCGTTGAACACTCAAGACTTACCACGCAGTGAACAGACTACACAATTTATTGAGCATTGTTATCTGAACACTTAATGAACCGATTTCTTCACATTGTTATAATGTTTAACACAATAAACATATAAACACAACAGAAGCTAAAAATTACACATGAAATTATCAACACACAAAATACTTGATATATATTGAAAAAATCAATGTTGCACACTAATACAAAATACGATGACTGTGACAAGCTTCGGCTCCAACAAATTCTGTCGACTTTACATACACAGAGCTTGTCCTATCTGACTTCTTGGACTACTCAATTGTTTTTGTTGTTTTTCTTCTTTATGACTATACTCTCTCTACCTCTATGCATGTGTATTTTGACTTACTATAGACTCAGACATATATGGAATACGACTGACACTTCTTATAGAATCTACCCGACTTAACAATAAATACATCAATAAATTTGGCCGACTCTTACCTAATTAACTGGACCCGAGAAAGATTAATATCGGCTCCATTTAATAACTCCCCTTCTTGTCGTTTGATAAAAAATGATCTTGCATAAATGTGTGACTTTGTATTTGTAGACTGACTAACTGACAAATCGATAGAGACGTGAAGAGCTCACCGACTTGTAATTACTATTTCCAATAGTTCTTACTCACTCATTTAACAAGACCGAAATATCTTGGGGTTATCTTATTTCAAGTTCTTACTCACTCATTTAACGAGACCAAAATATCTACGCCATTATAGAACGGGGTTATCTTATTTCAAGTGAAGTTTCTTTCCATTTGAGTAACATTAAAAACACTCGAAAGTTCTATATGACTTCTTACTTCATCTTTGTTATTTCTTATGGCCATGTATTTGAAGACTTGTCAAGGGAAAAGCATGTTTATTTTAAGTTAGAACCAATTCATGCATGGCACTCAGTTTTGTCCAGACATAAATCCCAATACAATTTTTACCCAGTTCATAAAAAATTCATTTCGAAACTTAAAAAGTTGCTTTTTAGTCATAGTACATCAATACTATCTCTTGAAGCAACCACCTTTCTCTCTAGGAAAGGAGCTTATGAAACTTCTGAAGAATTTATTGTTATTAGGTTGTTTGGAAGTGAAGAGAAGCCTTTTCTTCTCCTATTTTATGTATCAGTTAGACTCTTTGTTTAGGAAATGTGTAAGCAATACAAGACTTGGGCCCATTTATTCTATGATAAAAGGAAAAAATAATCCATACCTCTACCATAGAAAATTGGGGAATTCATTATAAAGCACATAACCCACCTCGATGAATTAGCATGACATCATGAATAGTTGGGATAAAAGGAAGCTAAATTTTCTAAGGGTTTTTTCCAAGATAACAAATTCACTACACACATGGAATTGATTGGGTATTCTTCATATTTCACTAAATTTGAACAATTTCAGAAGAGTGGTGGAGATAATATAGATCTCCATGAAATAGCGACATACCAAGTTTCAGATGACATGGAAGAAAAAAATATCACCAATGAAGGTCAAAAATAGCATGGCATGGAAGAAACAGATAAAAACCTTAATTCACCAACAATGCTCCAAAGGAGTAATCCATCAAGAACAAAGAATAGAACCAATGGAATGGAGCCGACAAAAACATCAGATGGAGGGTCAAATGATGGTGGTGATAAAGACCCACCTAGAAAAAGTGTTGAAAAATATCATATTGAATATACTTCTATCAAAATAAAAAGGAGTACATCAGCAAAATGGTTAACATACATGAATTCCAAGAGATTGCACGTGCAATGGACATAGGCTAGCTCATTGAAGAACCTATTTGGTTTTCACAAATAATACTGGAAACTAGAGAAATTGTTTACGCCTTGAGTATCCAAGAACCTAGAATATTTGAGGAATCTGTTACTTTGCACCACACAACCTACAATCGTGAATCTAAAAATATTTTATTGGAAAAATTCAACACTAAAAATAAAAGTTCATCGGAAAGATGGAAATATTCAATTGACTGTGATGGAGTTGCACTGTCAAAAATTGCAAAGTTCCACGGAGAAACTGGAGAAGTTTTGAATCAATCTAATGATAATATGGAAAAAGAAAATTCAAAGTTTAAAAGGAGGATAAAATATTTAGAATTTTCCTTGATACCGGGACCATTGTTTCTTGAACCTTTGAATTCAAACTAACCTGGATTTGTGTTATAAAATTTCCCAGAAAGCAGTAGAAAATATAAAGGCTCGTCAAGCTTATTACAAGAAATAAGAAAATATGTTGGTGTTTCCATACGGAAGAGAATTCATGTAATTCAAGAAATTTGGGAGCTTTCTCAAAGTATTACTAGCTTTTCATCAAGATACATAATTTCAAGGAATATCTGCAAAATGACCTAGAAAATGATGAAGGATTTTACAGAGAAGTTGTAAATACATTCTCAGCTAAAGTATTGAGCTTAAGTGAATGTTGTAGGGACTAGTCAACTCTGTCGACTAGACCCAACAGTTGACTAAGAATTAGTGGGTCGACTGTCAAATTCATATGTATAGGTCATTCAAGGTCTTTGTTAACCAATCAAACTAGGAAGTTAAGTAGTTACAACTTCCTAGTAAATGAATATATAGGTATAAATAGACAAGATTATATGAGGAAAGATAGATCTATGAGAGATATAGTATCTATTATGTTTTATTGGAATATAATATTTTAAAGTGTTGTTCTTTGGGCTTCTGTTCATAACTATTCTTCTATATTGTCTGAGTTTATTGACCCGGGGTTCATGTCTGTTTGGGTTTCCAACAAAGCCTCTAAAACTATTGGCCCTCCTGGTAAACTAGAAGGCAACGCAACACACAGAATGTGCTATGCAGTCTCACCTGAGATAGATTTAATGGGTGGTTGTAAGACTCAGGTGTTTACAGCCTAGGATTGAGTGAGAGATAAGTGAGATATATATTGAACCATTTATTATAACCTGTAAAAACATTATATTGTTATCGACGAGTAAGCAGGAAATATAACAACTCATTCATTCAACATAATAATAACTACTTCAGACAATAAAGATATGCAAGCATTCATCACATAAAATAGATGTTACTGTGGTTCACCCCCTCCTGGGCTACGTCCACAAAATTTTGGTTCACCCCCTCCTTCGCCCCTTTGACGTGTTCTGTAATTGGCATTGTCTTCTACCTCTTCTTGATTTCTTGAATCACTGCATTGATCCTTTCTTCTTCCTTGTCCCACTTTTGGATATGTTGATCCTCCTCTAACTTATTCCACAATTGCATTGCTTTATTGAACAAGTCAGTTGTTGTGCTGACCTACTACTCTATCTCCTGTAACTGCGTTGTTGCTTCCTACTTCCTTTGCTCATTCACTGCTGGTGGAGTGTTTGGTGTGAGTTGCTCCTAGAGATTTTCGATCTCCTTCTGATATTGATCAATTGTCTGCATAATCTGATCAATATTTTCTTTCGCTGTGATTTCCTCTGCCTGCACAGTCTTCGGAATCCTCTCATATGTTCCTACAAATTTTTTCTCCAATCCTTTTATGCACTCCCTTTCCTCCTAGGTCTCAGATTTAGCCTGCTCATAGACTATTTCCAGCGCGTCTCGCTTCTCTGTTGCTCGCTACAATTCAACTAAGTCTTTGTGTGCACGAGACTGTACCTCATGGTTTACGCTAACCTGCAACTTGTGTAGTGCCTTGGTTGGCATCCACGTCAACACCAATTGGATTTGGCTTAAGTTCTTCAGGGGTTTCTACCCCACAATCTCATCCATGTGCAACATACTAGGTGTGATGTGGAATGTTTCATTCGGTGCGATAATGGATGGATTGGATCTCATTCTTCTACTTCCACTCTTTCCTCTGTTTGTAGTGCTAATGGTTATGTTCCCCTGCTTCTTGTTGTCTGCCCTTCCCTGATTTTCGTGAGGAGATGTCGCATGTTTTCAAATTCCTCTTGAATCCTATCCCTATGCTGCGCAGCATGGTCAAAATCCTCGGCTAGACAATCCTGGACCATTTGGGGTATCATTTCTCCATCATCATCTGTGATTGTATACTCTGGTAGTGTTATTTATGCCTTCTATTTCTTGTGCGCACCTCCTGTCTGCGTGATTTTCCACTTATTTCCCCCTTGTTCCTATGGGTTGGGATTTGTTGTGGTCCCTTGCACCGCCTCGGGCTGTTTTTGTTGCTTTGTGGCCAGCTGCATCTTATCCTTATTCCCGTTATGGGTCCTTGTCTTCATTAGCCCTTCATTTATCTATGTTTTTTTTCCCTGGCTCTTTCTTCACTTCTTGGTCACTTGGATTTCCTGAAGCTATGGTTCTCCCTAACCTACCTCTTCTTTCGTTGTTCTTTCCAAAAATTCATGGGTGAGGACTAGAATATTCCACTCGTTGTCCCATTCGTTGATGACCATGTCGATGTCACCCTCTCTGATACAGTAGCGCATCTGTAGCTACTGTTTATCAGGATTCTTCCTCACCTATATTCACATTGTATGTCATGTGGCCTAAAAGTTGGCAATGTCTTTATACCATGCAACAACCTCTAGTGTTATTCTCCACCTTTTGGAAATGGCTTCCTGTAGGTCGTGTAGGTATCCTTCAAAGATGGACCTGCTCGTCCTTTTTTTCCTAGCATCTGGCCTGGCTCTGAGCAACAAATATCTCTATCCCTTGTTCAGTTTGGGTCTGGTACAAAAAAATACATACCTTGGTGTTATCACTGAAATTTCGTCCGCGCAGGGCGACAAGAACTCCGCATCATCAACACAGAAAAACAGTCGTTCATGGCACAAGGATTAACTCCACAGCACAGCAAAAGGGTCA
>JZKD02S2304004.1:338706-367412 GCA_000966675.3 Picea glauca | reverse complement strand
TTGCCAATCAGAGCGTGTTCTCTCATAAATTGCATGTGCTCGCCGACCCTGGTGGAGCTAATGAGATATCGTGGGGGTTTGTCCATTTGAGGAATGCACTTACCAGGTTCCCATTTTTTGGGTTTCGTCGGCTGAGAAGTTCCGGCGTCTGTCTCCATGTCCGCCTTGAGTCCTTGCTCCCGGGCGAGGATCTGTTCTCGGATTTGCGCTGGCGGTTCGAAGGTAGGGCGAAGTATTCTGGTCTCTGACCCCTCTTTGGCCGCGGCATTGCGATATGAGGGGGGTTGTCCCCCCCCCCCTCTGCTCCCATATTCCTGCAGCAGTGAGGGCCGAAGGTTGAAGACGACGTCTGGTATGTAGTCTTGCTGGTGCTGTTTGGGTGATGCACGGCCGCCTGAAACGTGGAAAACTAGGGTTTTCGCAGAGCTCTCATCGTAGCAGCCGTATCATGCCCGCGAGAGTGAGAGCTTTGATACCATTTGTTACAACTTTCTTGAGCAAGTGTTTACGTTTCTCTTTTGCAAACCTACACCCAAATTGACATAGGAAGCAATGTTGTTGCTTAGTAGTATTAGGTATTGGTTATTTCAAGAACATCAAACTTATTTGAGAATTTATGGAGCTATTACACCACCATACCTTTTCCCCAAAATGTCCCTAATAGGTTGGTGTTAAGAGAGATAGCATACCGGAGTATATTATATGGTTTTAATGCATCATTGAATAAATATAAAGATAGAGCATTTGTTACATATAATATGTATATAGGGCATTATGGATGGATTATTTCCAATTTCTAAACAAAGAAGTGATTTCCATATTACAATATAAATTTCCTTAACGGAAATTTAGAAGGCATGATCCTAAGGGCTTAGTGGAAGATCATGAAAAACAACTGAATATAACATGGCCTTACACTCATGAACATAAGGATAATCAAGATATTTATAAAATCCCTAGATCTTGGGAACAAGTTCTAGAGAGACTGAAATCACAAGAAGAGTCTTCTTCTCAGCTAAAGGATAAGGAATTAGAAGAAAAGAAAATGAATGATAAGGCTAAAAGACACAAAAAAAATTAATCTTAAAGCTAAACAAAAAGCTAAAGCTGAAAAAAGAAAGACAAAAGCCAGAAGATGAAAGGTTGAAAGCTATTGGGAAATTTAGGAGGCATGATCCTAAGGGCTTAGTGGTAGATCATGAAAAACAATTGAATATAACATGGCCTTACACTCATGAACATAAGGATAATGAGGATATTTATAAAATCCCTAGATCTTGGGAACAAGTTCTAGAGAGACTAAAATCACAAGAAGAGTCTTCTTCTCAGCTAAAGGATAAGGAATCAAAAGAAAGCAAAAGGAGTGATAAGGCTGAAAGACAAAAAAAATAATAATCTTAAAGCTAAACAAGAAGCTAAAGCTGAAAAAAGAAAGAAAAATCCAGAAGATGAAAGGTTGAAATCTATTGAGAAAGAAAGACTAAAAAAAGAAGAAGAAACTAAAAGGAAAATAAAAGCAGTGGAGGCATAGTAGAAGGCAAGTGCATAACAAAAGGATAAGGATAGGGAAGAGTCAACTCAGAAGAAAGCGAAAAAAGATGACAAAGATGAGCTCGAAAATAAGCAACTGGAGGAAAAGGAAGCTAAAGAGAGAGTTGATGCAGAAGGAAAGTTGTTGAAGAGAAAGCAAAGGAAGATGAAGAGGCCAAAGTCATAGTACCAATTGAACTAAAGAAAAAAGAAGAGGAGGCTTTGAAACAACAAACAATAGCAAAAGAGAATTTAGAAAAAGAATGTTAACCAAGGTCAAGAGGGAAAATGATACATTTAAAATTCGATATTAATCTATTAATCATACCATGAAAGATTTGGTTATTCCCAAACATACAACCACAAGAGGAGGAGATAAAGGAAAGAAAGTGATTTCTAAATAATTTGTAACCTAAAGTAAATTAGAGAATGTATTATTGTTATGGGAAAAATCTCTTATGGCTATGTGTTAAAGCCACAACAAAGCGTTGATCATTTAAGTACCAAACCAAATCCCAAGAATGCAATCAAATATTTGTAACTAACTACTAGAAACAATCAATATGAGGAATATCGGGTGTCCTACATTTGATGAATATCCCCTGGTTGAAAACATGTCATGCTCCTTCCAAACTGTTCCTTTAATAGGCTACAAAACACTCAAGTAGAAAACTACAAAGGACAACAATTATATAATAACTAAATTTTATGAAAATGATCGAAAACAAAAATTATTGCAACAATTAGTGTTCTAAGTAACAAGATATTAAAACATGATCATCATATACTAAGAACACAGGTATTTCATGGGAAAAAGGCATCTTTATTATTTGACAAAAAAATATAGGTAGTTATCACCTGCACATATTGTAGCACTACTCCAAGAACGTCCTCCAGGTACCTCCACCCAGATTACTCACTATAAGATCCACCTCCAACTCCAATTTTTATGTAGACCAAAAGAAGATCAAGGGGAACTTGTTGGATAGATATGTAAACCATGGAAAAGGTTGGAAACAAGGGTTTCCAAGTTTGAGGATATGAATCAACATTAGGGAAATAAGGGCTTGCAGACAAGGCGAGAAATAACCAGCATAACTTTGCTTCAAGTATGATTGTCCTCTTCTCATGGATTATGCTCAATTTATACCATCTCCAAGTGGTTGGAGTGGTTACAATTATTTATGTAAAAACAACAAGGGGTTAGGAACTCAGCAAACCCATGAACCTCGCCTAAAAGTATGAAAAATTGTATTTTTTTTAGGAAAAATGAGGTGCACATGACTTTCAATAGAGAAACATGTGTATACATGCCTTGCATAGTTATTAGGGAATGTGCATGTCAAAAAATGTTTGTTTTTTAATAATCAAGAGGAGGTAAAGGGGATTGGTGTTTGCAAGTAGGACAAGAAAAGGCCAAACAATTCATCAATGCATATGTGGTGGCAATTGATTCTATAACAAATGCCCCCTAATGTGTGAGGTTATAAGAGCAACTTATGGTCAAAATACATTATAAATCCGAGAGGTAAATATGCAGTAGGCATAGGTGAAGGTCACCAAAACCCAGTCCAAGAAAAAAACATACAACATAAAACAAGTAAGAATTCTCTCTTCCCGAGGTGTGCATACCCATGCTCAGGAGTGACAAAAGAATGGCCACCAAATCAAGTACACTAAGGATCCATGCAATATGTATATAGAAGCAGTTGTCATGGCCATGAAAATGAATACACAGTGGATCCATCTCAAAAGAGAACATATCCACAAAATAGATACTTAGTGGATCTATGTCTTAGAATCAAAGGAGGATATCTAGAAATAAAAAATGAACAATTGATCCCCCACAAGTAGCAATGCCATGAGTGGAAGTGGTACTATCCAATGGAACTCTGGAAACAACATAAGAGAGGTGATGCTAATATAGACTCGAGGTCTTCAAATCAACTTCCGATGGTACAAGTATGCACTATGAGAACATATTTGTAAAGTCAAACACAATGAGACACCATTTGATTATCGGTCATTGATATATACCATTAACAAATTCAAGGAAACCCACCTATAATGATAATGGGCGTCAAGTTACCTAGTACATTCTAACAAGTGCAAATAAAGGAGTTGACATTGAACTCTTGTAGAATATATCAATCATGGGACATTGATGTATTCCCACTGTCAATAGTGAGGGAACCTACCACTGAATACTACAAGCCCCAAGGTACTAATAAAGACTCTAGATCCCTATCCCAGAGAAAGATATGTCGAAGTCTATAGGAAGAGATCTGATGCAAGGAGGGCATTAAGGCATCCCTAATCATCCAACACAAGGAATAACAAAAGGCCAATGATTTAGAAGAACTTGGATGAAAAGATTGGAAGGACCCACCACAAAGCACGTCTCTCATGTGCACCAGATGGAATAGCGCATGGAAGTGACCCTCTGAATAACAACCAATAATGAAAATTGTCAACAAAGGCGAGGAAACCCACCAATGGGGTGAAATGGAATCCAAGGTATTGCACGAATCCCAATGTGTGAATAATGTTCTTGCCATCAAATACAAGGGAAACCACTCAGTCAATGACTGATGCTGAAATGTCATATGTTGAGCACAAGATCATCTATAAATGATGTAAATAGGGCTAGGGTGAAACTCTAGGTTAAACTCTCAGAGAAATGTGCCATAGTTGATAAGAGTTGACTCTCCAACATGAAATCAATGGGGACCTTCCATACTAACCTAAATATAGGAAAAATATGCTTTTGTTTCTAAGAATTACTTGACATACGGGCATGTTGACTTGCAAAGTTAGGAATTTTGAGGAATGAACGACATAGGATAAAACTTCCTTTGAACAAAAGAACGACACAATAGAGTGACTTATGTAGCATGGATTGAAAGATGAAAATTGACATGAGTCTGTGACACAAGAGGTATCAACAGACTCTCCATAGTGACTGGAAGAATAACTAGCCGAAGGAGTAAAAAATGTGTATAATTGGTTCAGTTTTCTAAAGCCATACTAAACCCAAACTGTTGAGACATAGACTCAAAACTTTGTGATTTATTCAAAGATGACTCGACTGCTACCAAAAATTGAAAAGAAGATTATTTCCCATGCTCTTTTTTTTTGTCTTTTTCATATTAGAAATCCTGAAAAAAAAAGAATAAAAGAATGATAAAGTGCAGTGGAGGAAACGAGTGTTGCAGGCAAGAAAACTAGTTCCAAGTGCAAGGGACATACCTATGCTCAATGCAAGGAAACATGTGTAGGATATGGACACTAGGGGGAATGTTTCCTCCTAACATACATGTGTCAAGTGGAAAAAGAAAATATTGCAAGGCCGACAACTAATGAGAATGCATAAGCAAATGGTGAAGAAACAACAAGTTGAAGCCAACATATGCTAAAAAATGAAAGCAGTAAATATGAAATGTAGCTACAACTCAACACATAGGTATGGGAGCCTCGCGGGTAAAAAATCTATAAAAAAATTGAGAAGAATATGAGGTTTCAATTCCATTCCATGGAGTGGAATCATGAATGTGGGTTACACTTTCGTGACAATCGGGTCTCCAAAATTCCGAAAATTATTTTTTCGGCCGAACTAATTTTCTTTTTGGTCGAAAGTACTATTTTTCGGCCGAAAGTACCATTTTTCGACCGAAAACTCTTTCGGCTGAACCCTTGAATGTCAAATCGAACGACACCCTGACGACGCCCTAGATTTTTGTGTACAATTTTAGTCGGATAGATACTTTTTCATCCGGTAACCTCTTTTCGGCCGAAAGATATTCTGGCCAAAATAATGTTTCAGCTGAAAGAAATTTTTGGCCGAAATATTTGTTCGGGAAAACAAATGTTTATATATTACCCGAGAACAAATGTTTATATATTACCCACACATCGCCCCTGCAATAGTTTTTGTGAGTTCATAGTTTGTTGTGCGGAGAGCATTTGGTGTTGTAGGTGTGTGCTGTAGGCCTATGTTGTAGGCATTTGTTGTAGGCATGTGTTGTAGGTGTGCGTTGTAGGCATTTGTTGCTGTAGGCATGGTGTTGTTGGCGTTTGCAGAGAGCAGGCCGGGGGACGGGCGATGGACGTTGGAGCAGCGATCGCGCGGTGTTGTGGACATTGGAGCAACATGCGTTCTTTCAGGTATGTGTATTTTATAATTATAGATTAGAATTTAGGTTTTTAATTTAGATTTAGAGTAGAATTGTAGATTAGAGTTATAGATTAGAATTTAGATTTTTTTTTTTTTTTTTAGGTTGTTGATAGGGCCATATTTGGCCCTATCCATATACAGGTACAGGCCCAAATTCGGGCCTGTACCTGTACATGGAGAGGACCAAATATGGCCGTGTCCATTATGTTTAAATGTGTTTAAATTTTAAACATTAAAATAGGGTCAAATTTTAAATTTTTAAATAAAGACGAATATCAAAGTTGTTTAAATTTTTAGTTAAAAAATCAAGATTAGAAATTTTGTTAGAATGTTGACAGGGCCTTATCCATCCCTATCCATGTAGAATTTAGAATTTAGAAGTTAGAAGTTATTTTGGAATTTTAGAATTTAAATTTTAAATTTATATTTCTGGTTTAAATTTTAAATTTCTATTTCAATTTTGTAATTTAGAAGTTAATTTTTGATTTTTGACAGAGCCTTATTCAACCCTGTCCATGTACAGTGACAGACCCGAAATTGGGCCTGTACCTGTACATGGACAGTGCTGAATATGGCTCTGTAAAAAATAATTTTATATGGCTCCGCCAAAAATAATTTTATAATTTAGAATAAGGCTCTGTCAAAAATAATTTTATAATTTAGAAGTTAATTTTCGATTTTTGACATGGCCTTATTCAACCTTGTCCATGTACAGTGACAGGCCTAAATTCGGGCATGTACCTGTACATGGACAGGGCCAAATATGGCTCTGTCCCTTATGTTTAAATAAGTTTAAATTTTGAATTTTTAAACATGTTTCAAATGTGTTTAAACCTGGCCAAATTTTCAATTTTTAAATAGGGCCAAATTTTCAATTTGTAAACAGGGATGAATTTTCAATTTTTAAACAGGGTTGAATTTCAAATATGTTTAAATGTTTAATTTTTAGTTAAAAATTTGAGTTTAGAATGTTGACAGGGCCTTATTCGGCCCAGTCCATGTACAGGGACATGCCCGAATTCAGACTTGTCCCTGTCCATGGATAGGGACGAATATGGCCCTGTCCATGTATAGGGACAGTTCTGAATTCAGGCATGTCAATGTACATGGACATGGCCATATTCGGCCATGTCCATGTAGTACCTCAAGCAACAGGATAATTAGATCTACAACCAGTAACAAAGGCCCAGTTCCATATGAAATCCATACCACCGCTAAGTAAATAGACAGAGTTGCAGAAAATAGACATAGGCCTGAAGAGACTGTAAACTTTAGGGAAGGACACAGACTAGCTATTCTAACTATAAACAGTGAGTCCAAGGGCTAAGCATGACTGCTACATGGCCACCACTACCCTGAATAGTGCCCAAACTGAACAAAATTAGACTCTGACAACAACTGTAAAGAAACATCACCATAAAGGACCTAGTACATATCACAATATTTAACAGACCTAAAAAAAAGCTTGAAATACAAAAATATGTCTATAGTAGTTGCTGCAATAGGATCAAAATTAGTACAATGTTGACAAAACTCCACTTCTCTGCTAATATTATTGCTAATTTAAATTTTTAGGAAATTTAATTTTTTAGTTAAAAATTACAATCATGGAAACAATAGGGATAAAGGAAGTGTACAGAACCATGAATCAAACCTGTTGTAATCATACTAGCTAACTGTATAGGGTTGAACATGATGAAGTAATGAGCTAATATGATATGAGACCACAACAAGCCTTGTGAACAAACTGAATTACACTACATTCTTTGCTTAGAAGTAATTCCATCATATTCATTTATAATGACACTGATGTTGCATTCTTATTTATTAGGGTCGTACTCCTAGTATAGGATATGAATAAGACCTATACTGATTGTGCTCATATATTACATGTATGCACTTCTTATACCTTTCCATATTTATGAGATTGGTTCTAACTCAGTACTAATACAAATACAACAACATCCTTTACATTCAACTTCTGATAATCTACTCTACGCGTTTATATGATCTCAACATAATATAGGGTTATGACTCATACAAGAAGATTTGTTCATGTTCTATGATGTGTGTTTGATATGTTGTTATAACTAAGAGTAATACATATCTAAACTAATGTGTTTTTCTGATCTTTGTTGGATTTGTTGACATTTTATGAAAAATGACAGAATTAACTAAATTAAATCTAAATTAAATATGATAGAAATAGAACAGAATTAATTTTGTTAATTTTGTTCATGATTGGTATGTTAATTTTGTTCATGGTTGGTATGTTATTTTCTTAAGCATTTTATGTTGTTTTCTTATCCAAATAGTAAATTAAATCTTAATTTTAAAACAAAACATTACATATAATTGATTTTAGAAACTATGGTATGATTTATTGTGACAAATTTTTATAGTGTAATATATATGACACTTAACAAGTCCTTTCTAGATGTCCATCTATAAAGGACACACACCTATATATGACTTTGTGACATCTATAAGAATGAATATAGGAATGTATTAACATCTTCATGTGACCATATTTGTTATCCTATTTATAAATAGTTCTAGGTAAATGAAACGATCCAAGAAATGGAAGAGCAAATGCAAACAATAAAACAAAGGATTAAAGAAGCGCAGGATCGACAAAAGAGTTATGCCGATGCACACCGTGTCGACCGTAGTTACGAGGTCGGCGATCGAGTCTTCTTGCAGGCTAAACTGCATAAAAGTTCGATCAAGTTTGGGAAGGGAGCTAAACTCTCTCCTAGGTTCATGGGACCTTTCGAGATTGTGGAGAGAAAGGGACCCGTGGCCTATCGATTAGCCTTGCCTGATTCTTTGAGGTGCATGCACGATGTTTTTCATGTATTTATTTTGAGACATTATATTAGTGATCCTACACATGTTATTGACATGAGTTCCTTGCAGGTGACAGACGAGGGGGTGCTCACGGTTGAGTCGGTCCACATTTTGGATCATCACGTTCGACAGCTACGACGTCAAACGATAGAGCAGGTCAAGGTCCAGTGGGACAATTATAGTCCGCACTCGGCGAATTGGGAGGACGTGTATGATATGCGCCAGCAGCTTCCATTTTTGTTTGATAGATAGACATATGATACTATGATACACTTTATTTCAGCATTTATACTATGAAACTTTGGGACAAAGTTTAGACCAAGAGGGGGTGTATGTAACATCCCGCTCTGGTGCACTGAGCGAACTTATTCTTTGAGGACACTTGCTCGCAAGTGATCCGGATTACTATGCTATTAAAATTTTTTATTTTGATGATGAGGCATTATGGGTTGATGACATGTTGTTTTACTGCATTGACATAGATAGGTTTTATTGACTTGGTTTACCGAGTGTGTAGGATTTTGGACCTCAAGGATGCAGAAGCATCGATGGAACCCCTTGGACTCTGGATCGAGTCAGGGAGTGTACCATTGGGGTTTGATTGTTTTACTATGATATTAGTGCATTTGATTAGATGATATGATATGTGTTGTTCCTGAGTCTGTACTTAAGGCTTAAAAGTACAGTGTCAAAGAATCCAAAAGTGGGTAAAAGATGGAGGAGAGGGTAACGTCAACCTTCGGTAAAGGAAACTAGGGAAGATTTCTACGTTGGCGTTGTCTAGCTTCCAACTATTCCTGGATAGTTATGTCTTGTTCAATGGTTGCCCATTAACGTTCCAATTTGACCCGGTTAGTAGCAGTTTTAAGAATTGTGTCGAAAATATTTAAAGCAATGTGTGTTTGGTCCGATAGTCCAGGTTCGATATTAGGCTGTGTTGGTGTAGGGACAGTCATGGGGGAACAGTAAAAGTAGGAAGGAATTCAAAGAGATATTAAGTGTTGTCTCGATTTGGTCGAATAAAAGAGATTTTACGGTTTTAGGAATAAAATAGGGATGCAAATCAAAGGCTCTTTCCCGTAACTGTATTATATTTTAATCAAAGGTGCGAGGTGGGAGAAAACATTTAGCTGTCCATAGTGTAAGGTTTCTACCAGGGTAGTATCTCACAAATAAACAGAAGAGGAAAAGGTAAGGAAATAACCGATGTAGCAGAGAATATATGTAGAATTCTGAAAATGCAGATTGGTCTTACACCCGCTGATAGCTGGTGCAAAAGAAAGACAATAAACAATTACAAAAAACCAAAATTCATTCGTTATAGTAGTGGTCGTACTAAAGTATAACAAAGCACATCAATTATGAATATGAAATGAAATGAAATATGAAATACAGAGAAACAAACTTGTAACATAGTCTTGACGGAATCGAGAATCTTCAGATTTGCTTGTATTAACTTCTCAAATGTAAAAAGCTCTGTTACAATCAACCCAAAAAGTTCCAGCCTTGTTTATTTATTTCTATGATATATTTATACAATTTTACAAATCAGGTAGAATTTCAACAGTCACAAAATTTCGGTTATGACAGGGAGGAGAGAAATCGCTCCATTTCTCCTTCTCTGTCTTCACTTGGTGCCAGGCGTTGGTCGTCGCACGGACTCGGTACAGGCAACACATCTTTCGACCAGCTGAGATATTAATCGAGATGGTTCTGCCTAACAGCTGGCTTCGAAGAAGTAACATTCTCGGGCTAACTGTTGCAGCCTGTCTTCCATCTGTCCATCGATGATGTCTATAGCACATAGTTGCGCACTAGGTTTGATCATGCACTTATCAACCTAGACTATGTCCACTGTGGTCATATGAGAGATATCGGCCGAATCTCTTTCCTCCTTTTCCTTCAGATCAAGTGAGATCTGTTCCACATTCATTTGTATCAACGCCTCGACATTTCCTTCGTTGTCAATACCCAATAGCTCGCCATCTATAGAATTAAAGGCCTCCTCCAAGGAATTGGTTATCTTTTGGGCTTGTTGCTTGCCTTCGACGATGTTATGCTCCCATTCCTTTAACAAAATGTTCCCTCGGGTTTGCTCTGAAATGGTGAATCTGGGAGTACCCGTCGAAACCCTATTGTTCGTGGCTATTACCGCCTCCTGGAAGGCGACCCGGGCTGCTCCTGCATTCCTTTCTCTGGCCGATAAATTCTCGGAAACTTGCTTTACTAATAAACAATTGTCACGGATCGCTTCCACCTTGGAGAGAAAATTTTGTTGCACTGCAGAGACTCTGGTCCGAATCTCGATTGCCTGGGATTTGAACATCTCAATGTTTATCATTATGCTCTCGGCAATCTCTACCCGATCCTGCAGTTGTTCAATCAAATTATTCTGCTGGCTTGCCTGCATCCGACCATCTCGGACCACCAACTGTGTTTGTTCCAGCTTAGTTCTGAGCACCTTTATTTCATTTTTATCGGCCAATCTGGCCTGCTCTATTTCCACGCTCGCCTAACCTTTAGCATTCTCTGTGGCGGTGGCCAATCTAGCTTCAAGAGTTCTGATTAGGTGATTTTTTCTTTTAAGTTGGTTCTTTAAAAGTCCGACTGAGAATTGATTCGCCGAGGCATACGCTCCTAGCATCCCTGCGATTTCAGCGGTGAATTGCTCATTCTTTTTATTTTTTCTGTCGGTCATAACTTTATACTTTTTGGCAGTCGACTCTCCTTCCTGGTAAAATTCCCTTTTTACTATTGTTTTTCTCTTTTTATCAAAGAAAAACTCATTCGGAGGGAGTTCTTCTATTCTTATGGGCTTCATCTCCTCATTGAATATCCATCCTTCTTCGATATTTCCCTGCGTCGACTGCAAGGGGGTGACAGATGTGATGGGTTCTCCGATTTGTTTCACCGATTTTCCTGGGGTGTCGACAGGGTTCTTCTTCTTTGGCGGTTCTGGAGTCTTTATCTCTGTCTCCAGATTTTGTTTCTTTAGCAGATGCGGAATCTTTTCCTCTACTTTTTGATTCTTCGTTTTTTCCTCCTCGTCCTGATTCTTTCCTGGGTCGGGAGTTGCATCTTTAGAACCTTCAGCATCCTTCTGTTTCGTCTCCAAAATGCCTGGACCCTCACCTCGCAATACAGTGGGGAGACAGCTATGTCGGTGTTCCTGGAATTTCAATACCTCGGCTCTATCCTCGGGTGCCAAGGATTGAATCCGGGCTAGAATTTCTTCATATGACCTCGCTCCTCGGAAAATGTCATCTGAGGGTGAATTATCATGCTCAAATCTTTTGAGCCCGCAATTAGCCAAATGATTTCTCACGACCCTTTGTGGATCGTGCTTCTTGTATTCGATGGAGACCAAATTTAGGTCTTCCAGGGCTGCAGCCTCGGCTTTGGCATGCTTAAAATCTAATAGAGAATAAGAATTCAAACGAATGGGAAAAGACAACCATACCTTCTTTGAGTACCCTTTGATCTCTTTACTTACACCGCCAATTACCGTCTGTCGGGCAACCTCGCGACAAGCCAGCTTGTCAGGAATGAACAATGGCAACGCATGCGGGGGAACAGAAGCCCCAAAAACTCTGAGGTATGAAAACTGTGCCTCCACGTACCTGTCCACTATGTTGCTGAGATTTGTCACAATGTTGTCCGAGATACGGGGTGGTGGGTGACCAAAAATTGCGATATGCAGGGGCACCATCACCCAGTTAAAAATTTCATACGCGAAATTTTCTGCTTTGTTTTCCCATAGTTTTTCATGATATACATATATGGGTTTGTCTTCAGCCAGAGTCCAACCCCATCTCATCAATGGAAATGGTGTTATAGAACAAATTGCATCCATAATATACGTGGACATGAAGAATGAGGACGACCTCCCATTTTCCTTCTGCTCCCGATACTCTGTGACCCGATTGGCCAAGCTATCTGAAAGCATCTTTGCCCAATCAAAGGAACAACCTTCTGCGACCCGAAACATAAGAGGCACCCACGCAAGGAAAAAATGCGCGGTGTCCTCTCTCCCATATAACCGGCATGTTATAATGGCCACATATCTATACTGTGGCTCTAAAGAGGCGACTGAATATATGTCATGGTTATCAACTCTGAACTTCGTTGTGTTTGAAACCCAATCCTTTATCAAACTAGCCATGGTTTTATTGTACTGTATGAATTCCTTCTCCTTGAATTCTTCCAAGAACTATGTGCCATATGTGTGGTCAGACGTCGCGGGTAGCTTATACATGGTTTGCAGATGCTCCAGCCTAAAGGTTTCGATGGTGACTCTTTGCTCGTTCATGATAGTCCTGGTCGGTATGTCCACATGATCCAACGCCCATCGGACCATGTCATAATATGGAAGCAACCATGGCCTGGCTGCTACCCTGTGCATTCCGAATTGGACAACTATTTTGTACTTGGTGTTTATATCATCTCTTTTGTTGCCGTCGGAGTCGTCGGAATAATCCACAATTTTTTATTGCAGCATATCTGAAACATACGACCAGTTAGGGACCGAGTCTATATTTCGGGGTGAAGTATTAGAGACATTATCTGAGCCTTGTCCTGAAACCTTGACATTCGCCTTTGCTGCCTTCCGCAGAGCCATGGTTGAAGCTTTCGTTTTAGCTCTTCTGCGATAGAACAACGTATACATACAGAGGTTAGTTTATTCAGAAGTGATGAGCTCTGTGTGCTATGAAAATACATTCGTTATAATGAAGGGAAACTCTTTCATATATTTGAAAACTTGGTACCTTTCAAAACAAGCCTGTCAAATCATAATTAGAAATAAATTTATGCCGTAAAAATCCGATCTTACATTCATAGATTTACCCTATTTCCCCATTAATGTCATAAATTTTGGCGGTTTAAAAGTCAGTTGGCGTATGGAGAGAAAAGGCCCCCTCATAAATCGTGCAGGCATCGAAACACGGGATATGTCTTGATTTAGCTTAACTAATCCGAATCTCGCCAACGTTAATCAATATCTCGCTACTCGTTATATCGGGGATTTTCCTTTAACGTTTTGAGTCTCCAAATCCTGAGACTGCGAGGACCGGTTTTGGTTTAATTAAAGGTAATCGCGATTTGGGGCTTGATTAATTTTATAATTCTCACTTTCACCATATCACGACTCGGAGCTTCGAAGATAAGTTTCTGAGAGATTTATATGTCGAGTTGTGAAACCGCGAGACTGCGATAACAAGACTAAATTAAGGGGAAGATAATCTTGGATTAAGTGATTAATTAATCATGTTATAATTACATCATGACTTCGTGAGTCGGGTTTTAGAAGTTGTAATTTTCAAAAAAGATAGTGTCGAGTGGCGAAATGCAGAGCACAACTTTTACCATGGTTAGCTTTTTGCCTTTAATCCTTGACATGGGCTATCCAGAAAGGACCTCGTGTTCTCGGCTCTCGGGGCTGTAAAAAAAAAAAATTGGGTTTGGCGAATGCCGAGGCGCAAAACCCCGACGACGTCTAATCATGAGTTAAAAAGTTTTACCTTGGTTACTGCCTTGAGTGAAAATTTAAAACGACTTCACCGTTTCGTGACTCGGGACATGTGAATTCATGAGTTATAGTATCCGACCTGCGAGATCCCAAAGTAGAACAAAAAGAGGGAACATTCTTATGAAGGGTAGGACTTGCTTCGAGAGTAGAAAAATCGTCGTTGCTCACGTGACAAACTTTCAGAGGTCTCAATATCTCGGAGGGAAAAAGAAAACCATCTTTCGATTTCAAGCATCGAAATGAAAATTGTGATAGGCTTAAAAACATGGGCGGCTCCAACAATATGGATATGTTCTGACATGATTTGTTGATGATGCATCCTGACGATAGCTTGCCGACCAGACTCACATGTGGAGTAGAGGGGTCACGCACGACTACCAGATATGTTGAGGGAGAGGTGTGGACAACAACCCTGCCACAACCTACTAGCACTACCGCCGTGGCTCGAACTATAGGTTAACGTTTACCTAGTTCTAGAGGACCCACAATGTCGTGAGGGCAGACTGCGAAAGTCGCTCACGATGATTCTAAGGGGTGCGCAATAAGGCGAGGACCTTATTCCTTAGAGGCCCTTCGTCTCCCACAATTTCACCTGGTAGAGTATTGACTCCAGAGGTTATTGATGTCTACCAAGTCAGTCAAGAGGCGAGTGGCACCCTTGGAGCACGTAGTGCGTCCTGAAGGGCACATCACGCAAGGGAAATAGATTAAGGCGAGTGACACCCTTGGAGCACCTAGTGCGTCTTGAAGGGCACATCGTGTTGTTGATGATAGAGGAATGAACCTAGATGGCCTTAGGACGAATAACGTGTTAAGAATTTTTTAAAACAAATTCCCTAATTAAATGTCGTCGTGTACGAAAATTTAAGGTTTAAGTCTAAACTATGCTAGTGGTAAAATTTTATCTCTCTATAAGAAAAAAATAACAAAAATAATAATAAAAATAAAAACAACATAAATAATAATTATGACCTTCGTTAAATCTTGTAACACGAAGGGAATAAGAAATTTAATTTATTCATTAAAAAAAAAATCTGTTGGAATAAAATTTAAAAGAAAAAGGGGAATTAATGGTTTTATTATTTTGATAATTTTAAAATACTAATTAAATGAGAAAAGGGAAAAAGGGTTAATTTCCACACCTGCCTTTTTGAGTTCTAATTAAAAAGGGGAAAGACGGAAAATCTAAAAAATTAGGAAATAGGAAAAGAGGTAAACATAAAAAGGGAAAAAGGGGAACATAAGGGAAAAAGCGGAAAGTCAAACTTAGAAAAAGTATCTACCATTTAAGAGCTTTCTAATTTAAATTGAACTAGCAATTTAATAATAGGGAAAGCCATTAAAGCCTGTAAGAGAATTTGGGGACACCTAGGAGTGATTCTAGGAGTAACTCTAGGTGGGTGAGGGAAACAAAGATAATTAATTAATTAAAGAAATTAAATTATGGAGGAATGTAGGGGATGGGGGACACTTGTACAGAGAGGACTTTTCAGGAATTTATTTTTAAAACTTTAATGAAATGAGATTTTAGGAAAGAAAGGAAGTTCAAAATTCTATATAATGAACGAAGGACAAGGATGAAGGATCTTCTTCTGTTTGCATAACGTTACGCTGCAGAAATATCTACTTGACTGACTTAACTTGTGGGAGTTGGGATACCCAGCTCGGTGAGGAGTGGTAGCTCGGCCTTGCGAGCTGAGCTGCGAGCTAGTCAAAATCTCTGGATAGTGAGTGTGTGGCCCCTTTGCGGCTTGGGGGGCTAAGGGGGAAGAAGAGTACCCATAGCATTGGCTGGGAGGTACTGGTGAAGTCTCGATGGTCAGTGAGCGGGAGTTACATGGAGCATGCAGGACGTCATTCAGAGCGGGCGATCAGGCAACGATATGCTCTCTTCATTTTTGTATGGTAGAATGTATTAGGACTTATGCTTGGATCTGCTTATTTAATGGAAAAGTAAAATGATGTTTTTTTTTTTAAATTGGTGACTGAAACTTTCCTTAGCCTAGCTCAATGGTTGTTGACTCCCATGGCCTTCGTTTTCCAACATGTTTTGACCACCTTGCTATGTTTATTGTGACCTTCGTGGTTGTTTAGCCTTCATCCCTAGCTCACCAGTCCTCGCCTGAGCAGTCGGCCAGGAGCCTGATCTGCGATCGTCGTCTTAGCGTTAAAAGACCTATGGATCTCAACACCCTGCTTTTCTGTGCGAGGATGATGAGTGAAGGATGAACTTGTTAGTCGACTACCCTTGACGTTTGTCCCTGGCTGATTATTGATTCCACCATTTAGCAATGACCTCTGTGTGTGGATTATCTTGTGTCCTGGTTGGTTTTCTCTATGCCTTGACTGATAAAAACCTCGACAATCATTCCATCACCTTTCCCATCAGATCCTTGCATTCTCTTATTGTTGTCTGTGTTGTATTGGGGTTATAACATTGGAAGCATGAATTGATTTTTGGTCTGCAATTTTTTTGGTATTCTGGCAATGAAAAAAAAACAAATTGATTTCAGGTCTACATTTTTATAATGGTATCCTGGAAATGGAAAAATGTTCTTATTTGTTATTTTTGTCTGCATTGTATTGGTACTCTAGCAATGGGAAGAACATTTGATTTCCTATCTGCATTTTATATTGGTGTCTAGGAGATGAAAAACGTGTTTGTATTCCTGTCTGCATTGTATTGGTACTCTGGCAATGGGAAGAATGTTTGATTTCCTATCTGCATTTTATATTGGTGTCTGAGAGATGAAAAATGTTTTTGTATTCATGTCTACATTATATTGGTACTCTGGCAATGGGAAGAATGTTTGATTTCCTATCTGCATTTTATATTAGTGTTCGGGAGACGAAAAACATTTTTTTTTGTATTCCTGTCTGCGTGGCATTGGTATCCTGGCAATGGAAAACGAATTCATTTCCATGTCTACATTTTGCCAGCGTTTTTCCCTTTTAAATGATGTTGGAAACATGGAGTTATTTTTGGTGCATTTTGGGCACATCATTCTACATATTTTAATTATGGATAGCCATGAATGCCCTTCTGGTGTTTCCCCGTACATGTTTTTCCCTTTTAAAATGAGACTGTGATAGCTGATTAATTATCCACGATTTTTCCATTCAAAACGTGGTTGAGATTGTGGTTAAATGCTCACGAATTGCCATTCAAAACGTGATTGAGACCATTGTTTAATGATCACGATTTTACCATTCAAAACATGTCTGAGACCATTGTTTAATGCTCATGATTTTACCATTCAAAACATGTCTGAGACCATTGTTTAATGCTCACGATTTTACAGTTCAAAACATGTCTGAGATCGTTGTTTAAATGCTCACATTTTTCCATTCAAAACTTGTCTGAGACCATTGTTTAATGCCCACTATTATTGCCTTTAAAAGTTGACTTTGATTGTTGTTTAATTACCCGCGATCTTGCCTTTAAAATGTTGCCGGAGCTTGCTGTAATTACCCACGATTTTTCCTTTAGAATGTTGCCAGAACTTGCTATAATTACCCATGATTTTGCCTTTAGAATGTTGACTGAGCTTGCTGGAATGACCACGAATTTACCAGAACCATTGCTACAGTTAATTGGCTTGTTAATTACAATGTTAAATGCTATATTAATTGCCTTACTAAATGCCAGAACAATTGCTACAGCACTGTGAATGGTCAACAGATTCCTACTTATTGATTAAATGCCGCAGTGAGTTAAATGGTTAACAGTTATGTAAATTGCCTTGTTTTTGTGATATTAATCGTTATGTTAACCGCCATATAAATCGCCTCACTACTGTTATATTAATTGTTATGTTAATTAACATGATAATCGCCTTGTTTGTGCTATAATACTGGTTATGAAAATAGTCATGCAAACTACCCTGTTATTGCTCAATTAATTGATTATGTTAATCATTATGTTAAATGCCTTGTTAACTGCTGTAATAAATTGTTATGTAATAGATATGCAATTTCCTTGTTGATTTGCTACAATAATGTTATTAGCTAGTAGTTTCCTCCTCAATGATAATAAACAACTAGTGTGGTTAGTTCAGTCATTATATCTAGACTAATGTTGAGGTTTAACTGTTCATAAGTGCTATAGGTAGCATTCCACTTTAAGAATGTTAATGTTGTTATTAAAGTTTATGGTTAGTTGGATTTATAGATACCGCCTAATTGGTAACCCAGACTCGCTAAATTTGAGTCGTAATTCATGTTAAGTTTCGTGGGTAACTCGTTGACTGATGGAATTTAGACTGGTTAATTGATCTGTAATTAACACCAATTTAAGTCATAGATAACGAACTTTTAGCCTTGATTAATGGTTGTTGTTTAATATTAATTAATGTTTGTACGTGGTTTTGTAAATGTTCAATGTGATTGGTTTTGCTCACTGTAAGGGTTCTAGTTACTTGTGTAATTAATTTAGGGTTGTTAGGATGATTGTCCTTAGCTTAGTAGGCTTGGTCTGCTTGTGTCAAGCGGGATGTAGACACCTCCTTGTTCCTCATAACAGTCGCCAACCCTGAGACCTTAAATGGTCAAAATCGATGGGAACCTAGGCTTGAGAGTTGCTTATGCGTCCTGGAGGTCTTAACCATTGCAGGGTAGGATGGGCGGGTAGTCATTTTTATTTTTCATCGGTTGAATGTCGTACATTGCTTCCAGGTCCTTGATGTGCTTTTATGTTAGGACGTTATGTTTTTGTTGCGTGAGTTGCATGCGTTGTGTCATCATCATGTTGCAATGTCGAGTATAATGTCATTATTACCTTCCTACACACACACACACAAAAATAAAAAATAAAAAATTTAAGGGTGCTTTTACCGATTGTACATCATAGGAGTCGTACCAAATGGGGATGTTACATGTGGTATCAAAGTGGGTTCGACCCGCGACTTGGGATCGCTATGGATTTCATTGATATGATTTGATTATAATGTTACTAATTGAGTTGACTTGTATTTGTGAAGGTAATCATGGTTAGAGGACGTCGCGGAGGCAAACGACGGGGTGCTAGGGGAGGAGGCACGACACCTCTAGTAGCATCCATGCTTGAGGGATCTAATGCCCAGGGAGACGAGTAGGTTGTCAGACAGAAGCAGATAACAATTGGTGATGTCGTCGGAATGATGAGATCTTTTCAGTGCATGTTTGAGGCACTGATTAGCCATTTGGACAGAGATGAGGCTAGGGTGCCGACACCTGTTGAGGTTCCACCGCGCACTTCGGTTGGTACTGGGTAGCATTCACCGTGAACTCAAGAAGGTCAAATTTATCGAGTTCTTTGGTGCCCCGAATGGTGCAGCCGTTGAGGCATGGTTGGAGAACATGGCGATGTGCTTTGCACTTCGCAATTATACCTCCAACATGAAGGTCCGCATGGCGGTCTTCCAACTAAAAGGAAGCGCTCTTCTATGGTGGAAGACGCTCCTACTACAGCTAAACATGGACATCAAAGACATGTCATGGGAACTGTTCGAGGAACGGTTCCGAGAGTGATACCTTTCAGAGGAATTCATTGAGCGTCAGCTCAACGAGTTCAACGCGTTACGACAGGGTGGTCGTACGGTGCTTGAGTACGAGGCCCATTTTATGGAGCTACTCCGGTATGCACCACACCTTAACACTGAGAAACTTAAGGTCAACAGGTTTGTGTTCGGCCTTAATGGCAACATACGTGCAAAGGTCAGGATTTTGATGCCTCAAACCTTGCATGATGCCATCCAGAAGGCCCTCATAGCAGAGGAGGAGATTATCAGCGGGGGTCAGACCAGGACTCCATTGAGACCAACAAGGAAGGTGTCATCTGGAGCACAATATCCTCAGACACTAGCCAGACATATGCCGAGATATCGTGGCTTCTAGAGGGGATCCACTTTCACTACACCTCAGCGACCGATGCCTCAGCAGCATACACCTTATCGGGGACCACAACATCAACAGCAATGTCGACCACAGTAGCAGCAGTATAGGCCTGTTCAACAGAACAGACTAGGATTCTAGGCCGGTGGGCCGTCATCTTCTACTTCGGGTACCAAGACTACTGGGCCGAAGAAGGGGTGTTGGATGTGTGGGGAGCCACACTACCAGCGCAACTACCCAGTGGAGAGGAATAGAACATCCGGATCAGCCGAACCCACTATCGTGGGAGATATGGGCAAGACCCATTGGATTCATGCAGTGGTGAATAATCGCCAGTCAGAGCATCAATCGACTATGCTCAAGATGACAGGTACCACCGCTGACCAAACCCTTAGTATTTTGATAGATCTCGGTGCTACCGAGAGTTTCATTTTTGGTGCAGTGCTAAAAAGGATTAAGGTAAAGGCAGTCGAATAGGGTGAGTTTAGCTTCGGGATCCAAACAGAAGGTTGCAGGAAAGGTTACGGGTTGTATCCTTAACCTAGGAGATTTTTTCACAAGGGCCAACCTGTATGTCACAATCTTAGGATCTTATGATGTCGTAATTGGTATGGACTAGTTGGAATCGCATGAGGTGATACTCAACTGTAAGATGAAATGATTGAGCTTGGTTGATGACGAGGGACAGAAACGTGTGATTGTAGGACGGAACCAGGGAGTTTCCCTGAGGTTCATCTCTTCCTTACAGCTATGGAAGAGCATGCGCAATGGGTGAAATCTCTATGTGATCCTTGGGTTAAACGAGAAGGAATTAACAAAAGGTTTAGAACACCTTCCGGTGGTGAGAGAGTTTGCGGACGTATTTTCGGAGGAGTTACCTAGGATGCCACCGTACAGGGAATTGGAGTTCACTATAGACCTAAAACTGAGAACTGAACCAATAGCGAGAACGCCTTATCGGATGTCAACCCCATAATTATAAGTGTTAAGAATGAAACTAAAAGAATTGTTGGACTTGGGACTGATACGTCCAAGTGTGTCACCATAGGGTGCACCTGTTATTTTCATTCAAAAGAAGGATGGGTCGTGGAGGCTTTGCATTGACTACCGTCAATTGAACAAGGCCACGATCAAGAATCAATATCCATTGCCAAGGATTGATGATCTGTTCGATCAAATGAAGGGCACGACGATGTTCTCAAAGATCGATTTGCGATCAAGGTATCACCAGTTACAGATTAAGGAAGATGACATCCCTAAGACCACCTTTAAGACAAGGTTTAGACATTACGAGTTTATTTTTTTACCGTTTGGACTGACAAATGCCCCAGGGGTATTTATGAGTTTGATGAACGGGGTGTTCCGCGAGTACTTGGACAAGTTCGTCCAAGTATTGATTGACGATATTTGATTTATTCTCGGATGACGGAGGAGCATGACAAACACTTTTGCTTGGTACTACAATGTCTGCGAGAGCACAAATTGTATGGGAAGTTATCCAAATGCTCATTTTATCAATCGAAGATCCACTACTTAGGGCACGTCATCTCCGGTGAAGGTATCGTTGTGGATCCAGTGAAGGTCGAGGCCATTATGGAATGACCTGCATCGATGAATGTCCCGGAAGTGCGTAGCTTCATGGGTTTAGCAGGATACTATCGATGGTTCGTCGAGGGGTTTTCAAAGATAGAAAATATGATCATAGAATTACAGAAGAAAAACAAGAAGTTTGTTTGGACTGAGAAATGTGCGGAAGCATTTCAGAGGCTCAAAGAGTTGTTGACAACAACACCGATACTAAAGGTCCTTGACATGGATGTGAACTTCTTAGTATGCACTGACGCATCCAAGGAAGGCTTAGGCGGAGTCTTGATGCAAGAAAGATGAGTGATCGCTTACATCTCGAGGAAACTGAGAAGGCATGAGGAGAACTACACAACGTACGATTTGGAGTTGTTAGCCATTGTATATGCCTTGAAGGTTTGGAGACACTGCCTTGTTGGATGAAAATTTGAAACAAATACTTACCATTGTGGACTACAACACATATTTACGCAAAGCGACCTGAACACACGACAACGACGTTGGTCGGAATTTCTTAGGAAGTACGACTTTGAGATTACTTACATAAAAGGAATAGTGAACCGAGTGGCGGATGCATTGAGTCGGAGACCATGCATCTTTTCGGTGCTGCCTCTTCATATGAATCTATATGAAAATATTCTAACTTTATAGCGTAATGATGACTGGTACAAAGAGGTCGAGGGTTTTATCGGACAAAACACAATGATGGTATCATGATTTGAAGGATTTTTCGTTTGATAGCGATGGATTATTGAGGTTTAAAAATCGGATCTACGTACCGCTGAATGACAAGTTGAGGATGTTGATCCTGAGTGAGGCTCATAGAGCAGTTTACATGGCTCACTCAGGAGTCATGAAGATGAGGGCAGACCTTAAACCCTTATTCTTCTGGAAGGGAATGAAGGCCGACATAGTCAGCTATGTGGCCATATGTCTAGAATGTCAACAGGTAAAGGCTGAACATAGACACCCAACAGGATTACTACAACCACACACTATTCCGGAATCAAAATGGGAGGTTATTTCGATGGATTTTATTGTTGGATTGCCACTGACGACAAGGAGACATGACTCGATTTTCGTAGTAGTAGAGACTCTGATGAAGAGTTCTCACTTTATTATTGTGTGTACGACATATCATGCACCTGACATAGCTAGAGTTTTCATCAGTGAGATTGTGAGGCTGCATGGCGTGCCTAAGAGGATTATATCTGATCGAGGATCGGTGTTTACTAGACGATTTTGGACAAGTTTCCAAGAGGCCTTGGGAACCCAACTTAACTTTAGTACTGCGTATCACCCGGAGACTAACGGGCAGACCGAATGAACGAGCCAAACCTTGGAGGACATGTTGCGCATGTACGTGATGGACCAACAAAAGCATTGGGAAGAATTCTTGCCACTAGTGGAGTTTGCTTACAACAACAATTACCAGAGCACCATTAAGATGGCGCCTTTCAAATTTCTTTACGGGCGACTGTGTCAGATGCCTTTGAGTTGGGATCGGCTTGAGGATAGGGTCCTAGTGGGACCAAAAGCGATCCAAGAAATGGAAGAGCAAATGAAAACAATAAGACAAAGGATTAAAGAAGCACAAGATCGATAAAAGAGTTATGCCGATGTGCATCGTGTCGACCGTAGTTATGAGGTCAGCGATCAAGTCTTCTTGCGGGTTAAACCACATAAAAGTTCAATAAAGTATGGGAAGGGAGCTAAACTCTCTCCTAGGTTCGTGGGACCTTTCGAGATTGTGGAGAGAAAGGGGCCCATGGCCTATCGACTAGTCTTGCCTAATTCTTTGAGTTGCATGCATGATGTTTTTCATGTATCTGTTTTGAGACATTATATTAGTGATCCTACACATGTTATTGACATGAGTTCCTTGCAAGTGACGGACGAGGGGGCACTCACGGCTGAGCCAATCCACATTTTGGATCATCACGTTTGACAGCTACGATGTCGAATGATAGAGCAGGTCAAGGTCCATTGGGACAATTATAGTCCGCACTCGGCGACCTGGGAGGACGCATATGATATGCGCCAGCGGTTTCCATTTTTGTTTGATAGATAGCCATATGATACTATGACACACTTTATTTCAGCATTTATACTGTGAAACTTCGGGACGAAGTTTAGACCAAGAGGGGGTGTATGTAACATTCCGCTCTGGCGCACTGAGCGAACTTATTCTTTGAGGACACTTGCTCGCAAGTGATCTAGATTACTATGCTATTAAAACTTTTGATTTTGATTATGAGGCGTTATGGGTTGATGACATGTTTTACTGCATTGACATAGACAGGTGCTATTGGCTCGATTTACTGAGTGTGCAAGATTTTGGACCTCAAGGATGAAGAGGCATCGATGGAACCCCTTGGACTTCGGATCGAGTCAGGGAGTGTACCATTGGGGTTTGATTGTTTTACTATGATATTAGTGCATCTGATTAGATTATATGATATGGATATGTTCTAACATGATTTGTTGATGATGTAGGCTAACAATAGCTTGTCGACCAGACTCACATGTGGAGTAACGGGGTCACACACGATTACCAGAGATGTTGAGGGAGAAGTGTGGACAACATCCCTGCCACAGCCTACTAGCACTCCCACCGTGGCTCGAACTGTAGGTTAATGTTTACCTAATTGGAGAGGACCCACGATGCCGTGAGGGTAGACTGCGACAGTCGCTCACGATGATTCTAAGGGGCGTGCAATAATATGGGGGCCTTATTCCTTAGAGGCCCTTAGTCTCCCACAAGTTCACCTGGTGGAGTATTGACTCCAGGGGTTATTGATGTCCACCAAGTCAGTCAAGAGGCGAGTGGCACACTTGGAGCACGTAGTGTGTCCTATAGGGCACGCCACACAAGGGAAACAAATTAAGGTGAGTGGCACCCTTGGAGCACCTAGTGCGTCCTGAAGGGCACGTCGCATTGTTGATGATAGAGGAATGAACCTAGATGGCCTTAGGACGAATAACGTGTTAATAAATTTTTAAAACAAATTCCCTAATTAAATGTCGCCCTGTACAAAAATTTAAGGTTTAAGTCTAAACTATGCTAGTGGTAAAATTTTATCTCTCTATAAAAAAAAAATAACAATAATAATAATAAAACTAAAAACCATATAAATAATAATTATGACCTTCGTTAAATCTTGTAACACAAAGGGAATAATAAATTTAATTTATTCATTAAAAAAAAAATCTGTTGGAATAAAATTTAAAAGAAAAAGGGGAATTAATGGTTTTATTATTTTGATAATTTTAAAATACTAATTAAATGAGAAAAGGGAAAAAGGGTTAATTTCCATAGCTACCTTTTTGAGTTCTAATTAAAAAAGGGAAAGACGAAAAATCTAAAAAATTAGGAAACTAGGAAAAGAGGTAAACATAAAAAGGGAAAAAGGAGAACATAAGGGAAAAAGCGGAAAGTCAAACTTAGAAAAAATATCTACCATTTAAGAGCTTTATAATTTAAACTGAACTAGCAATTTAATAATAGGGAAAGCCATTAAAACCTGTAAGAGAATTTGGGGACACCTAGGAGTGAGTCTAGGAGTAACTCTAGGTGGGTGAGGGAAATAAAGATAATTATTTAATTAAAGAAATTAAATTATGGAAGAATGTATGGGATGGGGAACACTTGTACGGAGAGGAATTTTTAGGAATTTATTTTTAAAACTTTAATGAAATGAGATTTTAGGAAAGAAAGGAAGTTCAAAACTCTATATAATGAAGGAAGGAAAAGGATGAAGGATCTTCTTCTATTTGCGTAATGTTACGTTGCAGAAATATCTACTTGACTGACTGAACTTGTGGGAGTTGGGATACCTAGCTCGATGAGCAGTGGTAGCTCGGCCTTGCAAGACGAGATGGGAGCTAGTCAAAATCTCTAGATAGTGAGTGTGTGGCCCCTTTGCGGCTCGGGGGGTTAAGGGGGAAGAAGAGTACTCCTAGCATTGGTTGGGAGGTACCAATGAAGTCTCGACGGTCGGCGAGCGGGAGTTGCATGGAGTGTGTGGGACGTCATTCAGAGCGGGCGATCAAACAACGGTACACTCTCTTCATTTTTGTATGGTAGAATGTATTAGGACTTATGCTTGGATCTGCTTATTTAATGGAAAAGTAAAATGATATATTTTTTTTAAATTGGTGACTAAAAATTTCCTTAGCCTAGCTCGATGGTTGTTGACTCCCATGGCCTTCATTTTCCCGCATGTCTTGACCACCTTTCTATGTTGATTGTGACCTTCGTGGTTGTTTAGCCTTCATCCCTAGCTCACCAGTCCTTGCCTGAGCAGTCGTCCAGGAGCCTGATGTACGGTCGTCGCCTTAGCGTTAAAAGACCTATGGATCTCAATGCCCTTCTTTTCTGTGTGAGGATTATGAGCAAAGGAAGAAAATGTTAGTTGGCTACCCTTGATGTTTGTCCCTGGATGATTGTTGATTCCACCATCGGGCAACGACCGCTGCGTGTGGATTATCTTGTGTCCTGGTTGGTTTTCTCTATGCCTTGACTGATAGAAACCTCGACAATCATTCCATCACCTTTCCCATCAGATCCTTGCGTTCTCTTACTATTGTCTGCGTTGTAATGGGTTATAACATTGGAAGCATGAATTGATTTTTGGTCTGCAATTTTTTTGGTATTCTGGCAATGAAAAAAAAACGAATTGATTTCAGGTCTACATTTTTATAATGGTATCCTAGAAATGGAAAAATGTTCTTATTTGTTATTTTTGTCTGCATTGTATTGGTACTCTAGCAATGGGAAGAACGTTTGATTTCCTATCTGCATTTTATATTGGTGTTTAAGAGATGAAAAACGTGTTTGTATTCCTGTCTGCATTGTATTGGTACTCTGGCAATGGGAAGAACATTTGATTTCCTATCTGCATTTTATATTGGTGTCCAAGAAATGAAAAATGTTTTTGTATTCATGTCTGCATTATATTGGTACTCTGGCAATGGGAAGAATGTTTGATTTCCTATCTGCATTTTATATTGGTGTCCGGGAGATGAAAAATGTTTTTTTTTGTATTCCTGTCTGCGTGGCATTGGTATCCTGGCAATGCAAAATGAATTCATTTCCATGTCTGCATTTTTCCAGCATTTTTCCCTTTTAAATGATGTTGGCAACATGGAGTTCTTTTTGGTGCATTTTGGGCACATCATTCTGCATATTTTAATTACGGATAGCCATGAATGCCCTTTTGGTGTGTCCCTGTACATGTTTTTCCCTTTTAAAATGAGACTGTGATAGTTGATTAATTACCCACAATTTTTCCATTCAAAACGTGGCTGAGATTGTGGTTAAATGCTCACGAATTGCCATTCAAAACGTGACTGAGACCATTATTTAATGCTCATGATTTTACCATTCAAAACATGTCTAAGACCATTGTTTAATGCTCATGATTTTACCATTCAAAACATGTCTGAGACCATTGTTTGATGCTCACAATTTTACCATTCAAAACATGTCTGAGATTGTTGTTTAAATGCTCACGTTTTGCCATTCAAAACCTTTCTGAGACCATTGTTTAATGCCCACGATTATTGCCTTTAAAAGTTGGCTTTGATTGTTGTTTAAATACCCACTATTTTTCCTTTAGAATGTTGTCGAAGCTTGCTGTAATTACCCACGATTTTTCCATTAGAATGTTGCCAGAGCTTGCTGTAATTACCCATGATTTTTTCCTTTAGAATGTTGACTGAGCTTACTAGAATGACCACGAATTTACCAGAACCATTGCTACAGTTAATTGGATTGTTAATTGTAATGTTAAATGCTATATTAATTGCCTTACTAAATGCCAGAACAATTGCTACATCACTATGAATGGTCAGCAGATTCCTACTTATTGATTAAATGCCGCAACGAGTTAAATGTTTAATAGTTATGTAAATTGCCTTGTTTTTGCGCTATTAATCGTTATGTTAACCGTCATATAAATTTCCTCGCTATTGTTATGTTAATTGTTATGTTAATTAACATGATAATCGCCTTGTTAGTGCTATAATACTGGTTATGAAAATTGTCATGCAAACTACCCTATTATTGCTCAATTAATTGATTATGTTAATTGTTATGTTAAATGCCTTGGTAACTGCTGTAATAAATTGTTATGTAACAGATATGTAATTACCTTGTTGATTTGCTACAACAATGTTATTAGCTAGCAGTTTCCTCCTCAATGATAATAAACAACTAGTGTGGTTAGTTCAGTCATTATATCTAGACTAATGTTGAGGTTTAATTGTTCATAAGTGCTATAGGTAGCATTCCACTTTAAGAATGTTAATGTTGTTATTCAAGTTTATGGTTAGTTGGATTTATAGATATCGCCTAATTGGTAACCCAAACTCACTAAATTTGAGTCGTAATTCATGTTAAGTTCCATGGGTAACTCGTTGACTGATGGAATTTAGACTGGTTAATTGATCTGTAATTAATGCCAATTTAAGTCATAGATAACAACATTTTAGTCTTGATTAATGGTTATTGTTTAATATTAATTAATGTTTGTACGTGGTTTTGTAAACGTTCAATGTGATTGGTTTTGCTCACTGTAAGGGTTCTAGTTACTTGTGTAATTAATTTAGGGTTGTTAGGATGATTGTCCTTAGCTTAGTAGACTTGGTCTGCTTGTGTCGGGTGGGATGTAGACACCTCCTTGTTCCTCAGAACAGTTTCCATCCCTGAGACATTAAATGGTAAAAATCGATGGGAACCTGGGCTTGAGAGTTGTTTATGTGTCCTAGAGGTCCTAACCATTGCAGGGTAGGACGAGTTGGTAGTCATTCTCATTTTTCGTCGATTGAATGTCGTACATTGCTTCCAAGTGCTTGATGTGATTTTATGTTAGGCCATTATGTTGTTGTGTGAGTTGCATGCGTTGTATCATCGTCGTGTTGTGATTTTGATTATAATGTCATTATTACCTTCCTACACACACACATAATAAATAAATAAATAAATAAAAATTTAAGGGTGCTTTACCGATTGTACATCGTAGGATTCGTACCAAATTGGGATGTTACAGTTATTTTCTTAAGCATTTTATGTTGTTTTCTTATCCAAATAGTAAATTAAATCTTAATTTTAAAACAAAACATTACATATAATTGATTTTAGAAACTATGGTATGATCTATTGTGACA